>OU342743.1:402472807-402862213 GCA_910589775.1 Avena eriantha | reverse complement strand
CGGCCGTTTTGAATATAGTTTGAAACGGGCATAAGAAATTCGAAAATGATCCAAACAATGTGAAACCTTCGCGTGGTGTCATATTATGTGTCGCAGTTGCAAGGAAAAATATTGAACTTGAAAAATTGCAAACATCATAAAAAATCCTTCACAAATGACCTATCATGTTCGAGGTTTCATGGCATTTAGGTCAAACCACCAATGTTATGGCTAGAATCAGGGCATAGTTTGTGATAGTGTTCCCATATTGTGCACACATGTGCACCTTGGGATGGCTTACGATATTGCAGGAGGAAGTTTTCCCTTTCGACACACGAAAAAGCCAATTTCCATTCTGAGGTGCCGAAATCGGGGTGTTCTATGAAGAAACCACCAAATTAAAGTTTGGCATTGGTACCAACCATTTTTCAAAAATACTATACCACCTTTTATGGAAAATTTCCCAACCGGTGTATCTGGAACCTTTCTGTCCGTCCCTCATGAAAAAGACAAATTCCTGCCGAATCGGTAGGAGGTTGCCAAGATTTGAACTACAAGTACATGATATAATGCTTGTGAATTTTAAAAAAAATCATCTATAGGTTCACAACCTGCTATTTCATTACAGATCCACTTCAAGTTCAGCGAGGCTCAGCCCCAGGCTAAGAAGCTTCATGCCCGCCGTTTTGAATATAATTTGAAACGGGCATAAGAAATTCGAAAATGATCCAAACAATGTGAAACCTTCGCGTGGTGTCATATTATGTGTCACAGTTGCAAGGAAAAATATTGAATTTGAAAAATTGCAAACATCATAAAAAATCCTTCACAAAATGACCTATCATGTTCGAGGTTTCATGGCATTTAGGTCAAACCACCAATGTTATGGCTAGAATGAGGGCATAGTTTGTGATAATGTTCCCATATTGTGCACACATGTGCATCTTGGGATGGCTTACGATGTTGCAGGAGGAAGTTTTCCCTTTCAACACACGAAAAAGCCAATTTCCATTTTTGAGGTGCTGAAATAGGGTGTTCTATGAAGCAACCACCAAATTAAAGTTTGGCATTGGCACCCAAACCATTTTTCAAAAATACTATACCACCTTATATGGACAATTTCCCAACCGGTGTATCTGGAACCTTTATGTCCATCCCTCATGAAACAGACAAATTCCTGCCGAATCGGTAGGAGGTTTCCAAGATTTGAACTACAAGTACATGATATAATGCTTGTGAATTTTAAAAAAATCATCTATAGGTTCACAACCTGCTATTTCATCAGAGATCCACTTCAAGTTCAGCGAGGCTCAGCCCCAGGCTAAGAAGCTTCATGCCCGCCGTTTTGAATATAATTTGAAACGGGCATAAGAAATTCAAAAATGATCCAAACAATGTGAAACCTTCGCGTGGTGTCATATTATGTGTCACAGTTGCAAGGAAAAATATTGAATTTGAAGAATTGCAAACATCATAAAAAATCCTTCACAAAATGACCTATCATGTTCGAGGTTTCATGGCATTTAGGTCAAACCACCAATGTTATGGCTAGACTTAGGGCATAGTTTGTGATAATGTTCCCATATTGTGCACACATGTGCATCTTGGGATGGCTTACGATATTGCAGGAGGAAGTTTTCCCTTTCAACACACGAAAAAGCCAATTTCCATTTTTGAGGTGCCGAAATCGGGGTGTTCTGTGAAGAAACCACCAAATTAAAGTTTGGCATTGGTACCAAACCATTTTTCAAAACTACTATACCACCTTATATGGACAATTTCCGAACAGGTGTATCTGGAACCTTTCTGTCCATCCCTCATGAAACAGACAAATTCCTGCCGAATCGGTAGGAGGTTGCCAAGATTTGAACTACAAGTACATGATATAATGCTTGTGAATTTTAAAAAAATCATCTATAGGTTCACAACCTGCTATTTCATCAGAGGTCCACTTCAAGTTCAGCGAGGCTCAGCCCCAGGCTAAGAAGCTTCATGCCCGCCGTTTTGAATATAGTTTGAAACGGGCATAAGAAATTCAAAAATGATCCAAACAATGTGAAACCTTCGCGTGGTGTCATATTATGTGTCACAGTTGCAAGGAAAAATATTGAACTTGAAAAATTGCAAACATCATAAAAATCCTTCACAAAATGACCTATCATGTTCGAGGTTTCATGCCATTTAGGTCAAACCACCAATGTTATGGCTAGAATCAGGGCATAGTTTGTGATAGTGTGCCCATATTGTGAACACATGTGCATCTTGGGATGGCTTACGATGTTGCAGGAGGAAGTTTTCCCTTTCGACACACGAAAAAGCCAATTTCCATTTTTGAGGTGCCGAAATCGGGGTGTTCTGTGAAGCAACCACCAAATTAAAATTTGGCATTGGTACCAAACCATTTTTCAAAAATACTATACCACCTTATATGGACAATTTCCCAGCCGGCGTATCTGGAACCTTTCTGTCCATCCCTCATGAGAAAGACAAATTCCCGCCGAATCGGTAGGAGGTTGCCAAGATTTGAACTACAAGTACATGATATAATGCTTGTGAATTTTTAATAAAATCATTTATAGGTTCACAACATGCTATTTCATCAGAGATCCACTTCAAGTTCAGCGAGGCTCAGTCCCGGGCTAAGAAGCTTCATGCCGGCCGTTTTGAATATAGTTTGAAACGGGCATAATAAATTCAAAAATGATCCAAACAATGTGAAACCTTCGCGTGGTGTCATATTATGTGTCGCAGTTGCAAGGAAAAATATTGAACTTGAAAAATTGCAAACATCATAAAAAATCCTTCACAAAATGACCTATCATGTTCGAGGTTTCATGGCATTTAGGTCAAACCACCAATGTTATGGCTAGAATCAGGGCATAGTTTGTGATAGTGTTCCCATATTGTGCACACATGTGCACCTTGGGATGGCTTACGATATTGCAGGAGGAAGTTTTCCCTTTCGACACACGAAAAAGCCAATTTCCATTCTTGAGGTGCCGAAATCGGGGTGTTCTATGAAGAAACCACCAAATTAAAGTTTGGCATTGGTACCAAACCATTTTTCAAAAATACTATACCACCTTTTATGGAAAATTTCCCAACCGGTGTATCTGGAACCTTTCTGTCCGTCCCTCATGAAACAGACAAATTCCTGCCGAATCGGTAGGAGGTTGCCAAGATTTGAACTACAAGTACATGATATAATGCTTGTGAATTTTAAAAAAAATCATCTATAGGTTCACAACCTGCTATTTCATCAGAGATCCACTTCAAGTTCAGCGAGGCTCAGCCCCAGGCTAAGAAGCTTCATGCCGGCCGTTTTGAATATAGTTTGAAACGGGCATAAGAAATTCAAAAATGATCCAAACAATGTGAAACCTTCGCGTGGTGTCATATTATGTGTCGCAGTTGCAAAGAAAAATATTGAACTTGAAAATTGCAAACATCATAAAAAATCCTTCACAAAATGACCTATCATGTTCGTGGTTTCATGGCATTTAGGTCAAACCACCAATGTTATGGCTAGAATCAGGGCATAGTTTGTGACAATGTGCCCATATTGTGCACACATGTGCATCTTGGGATGGCTTATGATGTTGCAGGAGGAAGTTTTCCCTTTCGACACACGAAAAAGCCAATTTCCATTTTTGAGGTGCCGAAATCGGGGTGTTCTGTGAAGAAACCACCAATATTAACTTTGGCATTGGTACCAAACCATTTTTCAAAACTCCTATACCACCTTATATGGAAAATTTCCCAACCGGTGTATCTGGAACCTTTCTGTCCATCCCTCATGAAAAAGATAAATTCCTGCCAAATCGGTAGGAGGTTACCAAGATTTGAACTACAAGTACATGATATAATGCTTGTCAATTTTTTAAAAAATCATTTATAGGTTCACAACATGCTATTTCATCAGAGATCCACTTCAAGATCAGCGAGGCTCAGTCCTGGGCTAAGAAGCTTCATGCCCGTCGTTTTTAATATAGTTTGAAACGGGCATGAGAAATTCAAAATGATCCAAACAATGTGAAACCTTCGCGTGGTGTCATATTATGTGTCACAGTTGCAAGGAAAAATATTGAACTTGAAAAATTGCAAACATCATAAAAAATCCTTCACAAAATGACCTATCATGTTCGAGGTTTCATGGCATTTAGGTCAAACCACCAATGTTATGGCTAGAATCAGGGCATAGTTTGTGATAATGTGCCCATATTGTGCACACATGTGCATCTTGGAATGGCTTACGATGTTGCAGGAGGAAGTTTTCCCTTTCGACACACGAAAAAGCCAATTTCCATTTTTGATGTGCCGAAATCGGGGTGTTCTGTGAAGCAACCACCAAATTGAAGTTTGGCATTTCTACCAAACCATTTAAAAAAAATACTATACCACCTTATATGGACCATTTACCAACCGGTGTAACTGGAACCTTTCTGTCCATCCCTCATGAAAAAGACAAATTCCTGCCGAATCGGTAGGAGGTTGCCAAGATTTGAACTACAAGTACATGATATAATGCTTGTGAATTTAAAAATCATTTATAGGTTCACAACATGCTATTTCATCAGAGATCCACTTCAAGTTCAGCAATGCTCAGCCCCGGGCTAAGAAGCTTCATGCCCGCCATTTTGAATATAGTTTGAAACGGGCATAAGAAATTGTGCACACATGTGCATCTTGGGATGGCTTACGATGTTGCAGGTGGGATAAGGACGTGGGTAACCTTTAGTCCTGGCTGGTGGGTGCAACTGAGACTAAAGATGCCGGTGGGATAAGGATGCGTGGGTAACCTTTAGTCCTGGCTGGTGGGTGCAACCGAGACTAAAGTTGTCAGTGGGATAAGGACCTGTGGGTAACCTTTAGTCCCGGCTGGTGGGTGCAACCGACACTAAAGCTGTCGGCGCGATAAGGACATGTGGGTGGATGCACTGCTCGATGAGATAAAGCATGTAGCGCACGACGCCCTGTCGGAGGAACAAGACAAAATAGAAGCGGTGCCGTGCATATAAAAGGACCATCGATACGCCATGGCAAGCAGCTCAACAAGCCAACATAGGTAGAGAGATTTTCATCCCCATGGATGGAGGGTTGGGAAATCTCCCGTGGCAGAGCTTCTCGAAGATGTCGTTGGTGCACACGCCATACGGCATCTTCGGAAGCTCCGCCTCAGAAAAATTTCCATGCAAGCCCGTGAAAGACTCCATCTCCTCTAACAGTGTTGGGGAAAGGGTTGAGAAATCTCCCGTGGCGGAGCTTCTCAAAGATGTCGTTGGTGCACACACCCTACGGCATCTTCGGAAGCTCCGCCTCGGAAAAATTTCCCTGCAAGCCCGTGAAAGACTCCATCTCCTCTAACAGTGTTGGGGAAAGGGTTGAGAAATCTCCCGTGGCAGAGCTTCTCGAAGATGTCATTGGTGCACACGCCCTACGGCATCTTCGGAAGCTCCGCCTCGGAAAAATTTCCTTACAAGCCCATGAAAGACTCTATTACATAAAGTTTCGATACATCACATAAAGTTTCCATACATCACATAAAGTTTTCATACATTACATAGATTTACATAGGGTTTAGGGTTTAGGATATGAATCCTTCGTTAGGTATGTCAATCCCTTGCCTATGATCGCTTCTTAGGCCATAACCATGGAGCATCTTCTTTGCTTAACGGGATGCTTGGGTCAGTTTTCACGGTGAAGGGCGGAATTTCATCAAACTTATCATAATCTGCTGACATGTCTGTCTTGTCCTCGACTCCCGCGATGTTTCTTTTCCCTGAAAGAACTATGTGATGCCTGGGCTCATCGTATGATGTATTCGTTTCCTTATTTTTTCTTTTTTGGTCTAGAGGACATGTCCTTCACATAAAAAACCTGAGCCACATCATTCGCTAGGACGAATGGTTCGTCTCTGTAACCAAGATTTTTGAGATCCACTGTTGTCATTCCATACAGCTGGTCTACCTTTACCCCTTCTCCATTCATGTTGACCCAACTGCACCGAAACAATGGGACCTTAAAAGTAGGTCCATAGTCAAGTTCCCATATCTCCTCTATGTAACCATAGTATGTGTCGTTTTTCCCATTCTCGCATGTTGCATAAAAGCGGACACCACTGTTTTGGTTGGTGCTCTTTTTATCTTGGGCAATCGTGTAAAATGTATTCCCATTTATCTCATACCCTTGGAAAGTCAATACAGTCACAGATGGTGTCGCGGCCAACAAGTAGAGCTGATCTCCAATAGTGGTGTCATTCATGAGATGTAATTGCAACCAAGTGTCGAAAGTCCATGTGATTTTTTTAATCCAGTAGTCATCCTTCCGCGGGAACTTGGAGCGTACAACATTCATGTGTTCCTCGATATACGGAGCCACGAAGGTAGAACTTTGGAGAACTATGTAGTGTGCTTGATTCAAAGAATGTCTGTCCCTAAATATCATTGCTTTCTTTCCTAGCATGCCTTTTCCACTCAGTCTCCCCTCATACCATGGTTCAGGAACACCAATCGGCTTAAGGTCAGGAAGAAAGTCTACACATAACCCAATGACCTCCTCTGTTTCCTAGCCCTTGGAGATGCTTCCTTCTTGCCTAGCACGGTTACGAACATATTTCTTTAAGACTCCCATAAACCTCTCGAAGGGGAACATATTGTGCAGAAATACAGGACCGAGCATGTAAATCTCTTCGACTAGGTGAACTAAGAGATGCGTCATAATATTGAAGAAGGACGGGGGAACACCAACTCAAAACTGACAAGACATTGGACCACATCCTTCTGTAGCCTTTCCAGACTTTCTCGATCGATTACCTTCTGAGATATTGCATTGAGGAATGCACATAGCTTCACGATGGCTACTCAAACATTTTCTGGTAGAAGCCCTCTCAATGCAACCGGAAGCAACTGTGTCATAATCACATGGCAATCATGAGACTTCAGGTTCTGAAATTTTTTCTCTGCCATATTTATTGTTCCCTTTATATTTGACGAGAAGCCAGCCGGGACCTTGATACTGTAAAGGACTTCAAAAAATATTTCCTTTATCAGTATGCTTGTTGTGTGGGTCTTTGATACGTTGCTGGTCCTCCCGTGCTTCTGGTGTATCTTTTGTCTTCCCATACACGCGCAGGAAGCCTAGCAGGTTCACGCAAAGATTCTTCGTCACTTGCATCACGTCGATTGAAGAACGGACCTCTAGGTCTTTCCAATACTCAAGCTCCCAAAATATAGATTTCTTTTTCCACATGGCCGTGTGTCCGGTAATGGGGTCTTTCGGAACAGATTGACCGCCAGGACCCTTTCCAAAGATTACTTCTAGGTCCTTCACCATACCAAATACATTAGCACCTTTAGGGAGCTTAGGGTTCTTCCGGTAATCTGCCTCACCGTTGAAATTCTTGCCTTTCATTCTTACTTGATGATTGGTCGGAAATTTTTTACGACCCCCTAGGTACACAACCTTCTTACATTTATCCAAATATGTACCTTTAGTATTATCTAAACAGTGCGTGCATGCATTGTATCCCTTGTTTGACTGTCCTGAAAAGTTAGTAAGAGCAGGCTAATCAATGATGGTTACGAACAACAACGCTCGTAGGTCAAATGGCTCCTATTTGTGCACATCCCACACCTTTACACCTGGTTCTTCCCACAACTGAAAAAGTTCATCGACCAATGTCCTTAGGTACACATCAATGTCGTTGCCAGGTTGCTTCGGTCCTTGGATGAGCACTGGCATCATAATGAACTTCCGCTTCATGCATAACCAAGGAGGAAGGTTGTAGATACATAGAGTCACTGGCCAGGTGCTGTGACTACAGCTCTGCTCACCAAAAGGATTCATGCCGTCTGTACTTAGACCAAACCATAAGTTCCTCGTGTCACCTGCAAAGTTCGAGTACTTTGTCTCGATGTTTCTCCACTGCGACCCATCGGCGGGTTCCTGTCTTTCTTACGCTCTTCTTTGTGCCATCGCAACAACCTGACATGCTCTTTATTTCTGAACAGACGTTTCAACCATGGTATTATAGGAGCATACCACATAACCTTAGCAGGAACCCTCTTCCTGGAGGGCTCGTCATCGCCCTCAACATCACAAGGGTCATCTTGTCTGATCTTGTATCGACATGCATTGCATACCGGGCATTTATCCATATTCTCGTACTTCTCACCGCGGTACGGGATGCAGTCATTAATGCATGCATGCATCTTCTCCACATCTAATCCTAGAGGGCAGATAGTCTTCTTTGCTTCGTACGTTGTCTCGGGAAGGTCGTTATCTTTTGGAAGCTTCGGCTTCATTATTTTCAGTAACTTCTCAAATCCCTTGTCAGATAAGCCAGTCTCTGCCTTCCATTTCAGCAGTTCAAGTGTGGTACCGAGCTTTGTGCTGCCATCTTCGCAATTTCGGTACAACCACTTTTTGTGATCCTTTTGCATGGCCTCCAACTTAAGCTTCTCCCTTTCTATATCACATTGTTGCTTTGCATCAGAAATGACCCGACCAAGACCATCAGCGGGCTCATCTGATGCCCGTTGTTCTTCTTCATTGCCGCCTCCCTCTTCTTCATTGTCTTCCATTGTAGTATCACCGTATTCTTCAGGGGACATAGGATAGCTGTCATCATCCTCCTCTTCTTCATTTTATTCCAGCCTACCCCTCTTTCTCCGTGCATGGCCCAACAATAATATCTGGGCATGAAACCTCTCCGAAGCAGATGGCTTTGAAGGATTCTCGGGGCAGAGTGCTCCGCCATGTTCCGACAGTCGACGCAGGGACAAGGCATAAAATTATCCACTTTGTTTGCCTTAGCCAAATCGATAAATTTATGGAGGCCTGCAATAAAATCGGAATGGCGTCGGTCGCCATACATCCATCGCATAAGTGCATCGATCTGCGTCATAATGATTAACCATTACAATAGCATCGTGAATAGTAAAATGACAACCCTACATGGATAGATGCAATATTTTTGTATCAGTTATAGATAAAGAAGATAAGGTTGCTAACCTCAGCCGAGGATACCATGTTGTGCGAACTAAAGTGTGGCTCGGACATTTCGTTGAACACCTTGTGTGCAATCAAAGAAAAAAAAAGCTAGCACCCACACCTCACACACAATCCAGCAAAATTTGGTGGGCAAAGGGCTGGGCTTATATATAGCCAGGGGAGGGTTTTTTGTCCCGGTTATTGCCACGAACCGGGACCAAAGCCCCTCCCACGCAACACGTGGCGGCCCAGCAACTCGCACCCCACCCAGGTCATTGGTCCCGGTTAATAGCATGACCCGGGACCAATAACTTCGGTGGGGGGCGCGCTGCTGGGCCGCCACGTGTCGCACGGGAGGGGCTTTGGTCCCAGTTCGTGGCAATAACCGGGACCAATGCCCCCGTCGCTTCATCGTCCCCGTGCATAAATATGAGGCCACAGCGCTCGCTTTCGCCATCGCCTCTGCCTCTCTGCAGTCCCTTTCCACCCCACCACTTTAGCAATCGCCTCTCCACTGCGCCATCGTCTAGCCTCCCCTCCCTCTCCAATATCCACCACGCCGTCATGGAGGTGCCCACTCTCAACCACTAGGAGGCGGCGCAGTTTGCGATCTACGACATCCTCGCGCCGCCGCGTGTGACCCTTCTCGCCGGATTTCGCATCAGCGAGGGGGGTGTGCCGATGGCTCCGCTCCTCAACCCCCGCGGATACGAGATGGAGTACGTCATCGCGGAGCATCGCCGCCAACTGCCCGCGTGCATTAGGGCGTTGCCCCGGTACGCGGCGGGCAGCGAGTATTGTCCCCAGCTGTTCAAGAAGGAGCGGAAGGCCTTGCTTGGCAACCGTTTCGTGGATGGGCGCCTGGTGCACCCGGATCGCCGCAACCAAGAAGGGCAGGAGTTGTTCTGGTCCGTCCCTGGACGGAACATCTACACCGCCATAAACGCCGCTATGCACGCAGACGAGTCCGTCTCCCGAACAACGCCGAAATCGTGGAGATTTCGTCTGACGACGACGAGGAAGCCGACAACACGAAGGACAACGGCTCAGAGGACAGCGGCAGTGGAAGTGTTGTTGACTAGGAATTTATAAAGTCGCATCTTTATTTGTATGGAAAAATTTGTGGTCGAATAATAAAATGTCTCAATTTAGACCTTTGTCTGGATTAATTCGTGAAAGATTTGTTCAAAAATAGTGATCAATTCAATTTCTACCTCGAATTAATTTCTGCCATGAATTAATTTCTGCCCCGAATTAATTTACATTAATTGTCCTAGATTGCTGACCGTCGCGGGGTTTTTGGTCCCGGTTGGTGGCATGAACCGGGACCAATGCCTCGCAGAGCGCCACATGTGCGTCGTGGGGGCATTGGTCCCGGTTCGTGCCACAAACTGGGACCAATGCTTACAGATGAACCGGGACCAATGCCCTGGCGGCATAAACTGGGACCAGTGCCTGGCATTGGTCCCGATTACGGAAACGAACCGAGACCAATGGAATTTCTGCGCTGGACCAAAGGCCCTCTTTCTACTAGTGTTATGTATTCCTTGTATATGATAGATGTTTATATTCCATGCTATAATTGTATTGAAAGGAAAAGTCAATACATGTGTGTTTCATAAACAAAAAGGGTTCCTAGTTATGCCTCTCTTCTAGACTAGCTCGTTGATTAACAAGATGATCAAGGTTTCCTGATCATGGACATTGGATGTTGCTAATAACGAGGTCACAACATTTGTGAAATGATGTGAGGAACATTCATACAAAGTATAGCATTACGATCAAAGTCATTATGTTTACATTGCTATAACATCATACAAAGTAATCTTAGTACTTAGACCAAGAGATCATGTTAATTGCTAACACCAGAATAGTATCTTGATAACATCAAACATCACACCGTAACAGGGTGACTATAAAGGTGGGTTCAGTGCTACGAAGGTGTTATGTTGAGGCTCATGGATCAAGAGTGGAATTTGTCAATCCCGATGACGGATAGATATACCCTGGGCCCTCTCGGTGATATCACATTAAGATAGCTTGCAAGCAAGTGATGTGATCACTAGAATGTTATATCACGGGAACGAGAAAAGAGTGCATGTAGGTAACGAGATCAAACTAGGTATTTGGATACCGATGATAGAATCTCGGACATGTATTATAACATAAGACAAAGGGATTAAGTTACTAGCGTTAAAGGTTCTCACGATCACAGAAGTCATCGTTGAATGTGCAGGAGTCAGTATGGATCTCCTGGTCCCGCTTCTGATTATTGATCTGAAAAGAGTCTCAGTCATGTCTATATTATTCGCGAACCGTAGGGTGACACACTTAAGGGTCGCCGGACACCATTTTGGAGCACATATGTTTCAGACGAAAGGATTGCAAAGCGCAGGAATTGTTTCGATAAAAACCAAAATTGTTTCAGGTGAAATTGCAGAAAGTGGTTCTGCATGTGATATTGAAATGTTGCAAGGGGTTTTATGTGAATGTTTGTTAATTAAAGTAATTAAAAAAAATTTCAATAAAATAAATAAAAGAGTTTTATTAATTGAGAGTTGCATTAAATTTGGTGGAAATTTAATGCATGTGAGTGGAATTTTGGGTGGAGTCAAAATTGATGTGAGTGGAGCTTCCACCACATGAATGAGGAAGAGGTGGGGGCAACCCCCTTGGCCGCCGGCCATGGGAGGGGAGGAGACCCCCCTCTCCTATAAAAGGCCCCCTCTCCTCCCTCACAAAGCACACCTCCTCGTGAAGGATCTCTCTCCCCCTCTAGATATTCCCCCATGGTCTCGGATTAGCGAGATACATGTTCCCGGTGGCCTTGCGTCTGGAAGGAGTTGCTGCTTCCGCTGACTCGCTCGAGCGAGGAGGTGGAGTTTGTCCGGTGGCTTGAACGTGTGTGCGAGGACGGATGCGCTGCTGATTTGCGGTGCTCGTACTTCCACACAATCTTGAGATCAGCAAGCGTACGACTACATCATCCACGAGTTCCAACACGTTAACAAAACTCTGTTGTCTTCGAGGGTAAGTTCTCCATGGATGTATATCCACATGTTGCTCTATATCTAGTATATAGATCTTGCCATATAGTTCTCATCGTAGGAAAATTTTTGTTTTCTATGATGCGAACCCAACAGTGCTATCAGAGCCTGATCTATGCGTAGGTGCTTTGCACGGGTAGTACACATATGTTTATATGTGGGCGATGATGATCATGTTATTGCTTCTTTCAAGTATTTTGGATATTGGTGGCATAGTGGGATGAAGCGGCCCGGACCAACCTTACATGTCATCGTACATGAGACCGGTTCCATGACTGACATGCAACTAGTTTTGCATAAATGGCTAGCGGGTGTCTGTCTCTCCTACTATAGTCAATATTTGATTTACAACGATTTTCTAATAACTTGGTTATCCTCATTGTGGTTCATGTTCATAGGTAAGAGCAGTTCTATCTCCGAAAGCCCTAAGCCACGTAAAACTTGCAATTGATAAATTAGATGCGTCTAGTTTAGATCGTTGCTGGGCTAGTGTCTTGATATGGTATTGTTGTAAGTAGATGTATGATAGATACTCTTACAACACACTCAACGTGTAAGTTCCATAGACCTTGGCCTTACACACAAAGGAATGACAGAGTTCATACCACGATGCAAATAATAGAGATCAAATGCATGGACCATATCATCTCACTTTACACATTAGATGTTAGCATCTTATACTGCTAGTTTGGCGCTTTTGGTAGCATTGTAAGATGATCCCTCATTTAGATATCAACATAAAATATGTTCTTCCTTCAGTATGCATCGTTTTATGGAGCATGTTCCGAAACATCACGTGATGATCGGGTGTACTCAACTCCGCGCTTACATACAACGGGTGTAAGACAGTTTTACACATGTCGGTACTAAGGTTCTTACTTGACGAGCCTAGCATGTACAGACATGGCCTCGGAACACGGACCGAAAGGTTAAGCATGAGTCATATAGTTGATATGATACCCATATAGATACTCTCCTTTGAAGCTACATCGACTCACGTGATGATCGGACTTGCGTAGTGGATTTGGATCATGTAATAACCAAAAAGACACGAGGGATGTCGTTTTTGAGTGGGAGTTCATTAGTAATTTGGATTAGTTGAACTCAATCTATCATAAACTTAGTCTAAATAAACTTTACAAATTCTGTTGTAGATGGCACCACCTGCTTTTAATTTCAATGTGTTCATGGAGAAAGAGAAACTTGCTAGGAATGGTAGCAACTTCACCAACTGGGCTATGAATTAGAGGATTTTCCTCACTGCTCCACAAAAGCAATATGTGCTAAAGGCGCCGCTAGGCCACCCACCAGCTCCTGATGCCCCTGACGAGGAAACGAATGTCTATATAACTCGTCAGGAGGACCACAACTTAGTTCATTGCGGCATACTGTATGGGCTAGAGCCAGAACTTCGAAAGCGTTTCGAAAATGGCAATGCCTTTGATACCATGGGAGAATTGAAAATGATTTTCGATACCCATGCTGCCATAGAGAGTTATAATGCTTCTGAAAAGTTCTTTAGCTGCATGATGGAGGACAACAGCTCCATTAGTGAGCTCGTATTCAAAATGTCTGGGTACGCCGATAAGCTTGTGTCCTTGGGAATAATGATTCCCATTGACTTAGGCATACATCATGTTCTCCAATCTCTACCACCTAGCTACAAGAGCTTCGTGATGAACTATAACATGCAGGGCATGAAGAAGTCTCTTCCCGAGGTTCTGTCAATGCTTAAGACTGCAGAAGTGGAGATTAGGAAAGAACATCAAGTGTTGATGATCAATAAGACCACCAGTTTCAAGAAGGACAAGAAAGGAAAGCATAAGGTAAAGAAGGGCGGCAAATTTGTTGCCGCACCTGAAAAGAAACCCCGAGCTGACCCTAAGTCTGATACCGAGTGCTACTATTACAAGGGGACTGGCCATTGGAAGTGTAACTACCCCAAGTATTTGGCAGACAAGAAGGCCAACAAGGCAAACAAAGGTATATGTGATATGCATGTTATTGATGTGTACTTGACTAGTACTCGTAGTAGCACCTGGGTATTTGATACGGGATCGGTTGCTAATATATGTAACTCGATTCAGGGGTTGTGGAACAAGCGACAGCTAGCAAGGGATGAGGTCACGATACGGGTCAGCAGTGGATCAAGAGTTGATGTGATCACCGTCGGAACGCTGCCTCTCCATATGCCATCAGGATTAGTGATAAATCTGAATAATTGTTATTTTGTGCCTGCACTGAGCATGAACATTGTATCCGGATCATGTTTGATGCGAAGTGGTTATTCCTTTAAATCTGAAAACAATGGTTGTTCGATTTATATGGATAATATATTTTATGGTCATGCACCTGTGTTGAATGGTTTATTTCTATTGGATCTGGATAGTAGTATTATGCATATTCATTGTGTTGATGCTAAAAGGGTTTAACTTGATAATGATATATCTACATATATGTGGCACTGCTGTCTAGGTCATATTGGCGTTAAACGCATGAAGAAACTCCATTCTGATGGACTTTTGGAACCACTTGATTTTGCATCATTTGATACATGTGAGCCATGCCTTATGGGCAAGATGACTAGAACGCCGTTTTTCGGTTCCATGGAACGGGCGGCAGATATATTGGAAATCATACATACTGATGTGTGTGGACCAATGAGTGTGTCGGTGCAAGGTGGATATCGTTATTTTGTACTTTCATGGATGATTTGAGTAGATACGGGTATATCTATTTGATGAAACATAAGTCTGAAACTTTTGAAAAGTTCAAGGAATTTCAGAATGAAGTGGAAAATCATCGTAACAGAAAGATCAAATTTCTGTGGTCCGACCGTGGAGGAGAGTATCTTAGTTACGAGTTTCGCACACATATGAAAAATTGTGGAATAGTTTCACAACTCACGCCTGCCGGAACACCACAACGTAATGGTGTGTCTGAACGTCGTAATCGTACTTTATTGGATATGGTTTGATCTATGATGTCTCTAACTAACTTGCCACTGTCATTTTGGGGTTATGCACTGGAAACTGCTGCATTCACTTTAAATCGGGCACCATCTAGATTTGTTGAAACGACACCATATGAATTATGGTTTGGAGACAAACCGAAGCTGTCATTTCTTAAAGTTTGGGGATGCGATGTTTATGTGAAGAAACTTCAGCCGGATAAACTCGAACCCAAAGCAGAAAAATGCATCTTCATAGGATACCCTAAGGAAATGATTGGGTATACCTTCTATCACATATCCGAGGGAAAGGTTTTTGTTGCCAAGAATGGATCCTTTCTTGAGAAGGAGTTTCTCACGAAAGGTGTGAGTAGTCAGAAGGTAGAACTCGAAGAGGTTATTGAACCTTCACTTCATGAAATGGCGAGTAGCGCAGCACCGGAAGTTGTTTCGGAGTTGACTTCACCTAATGAATAGAGAGCTAATGATATTTATCATGAAACTCCGAAAGAGGACACTACCGAACCTCGCAGGTCAAGCATGACACATGCAGCTCCTGAACTGTACGACAATCCTGTGATGAATTTCATGATTGATGAAATAGATGACCCTAGGACGTATGAAGAAGCAATGATGAGCTCGAATTCCAACAAATGGCTAGAAGCCATGAGATCCGAGATGGAATCCATGTACGAAAACCAGGTTTGCACCTTGGTGGACTTACCTCACGATCAAAAGGCCGTTGAGAATAAATGGATTTTCAAAAGAAACACTGATACTGATGGTAATGTGACCATCTATAAAGCTCGACTTGTCGCAAAGCGGTTTCGACAAATTCAAGGAGTTGACTACGATGAGACATTCTCTCCCGTAGCGATTCTTAAATCGGTTAGGATTATGTTAGCAATTTTTGCATATTTCGATTATAAAATATGGCAGATGAATGTCAAAACTGTGTTCCTCAATGGTAATATTGAAGAAGAGTTGTATATGATACAACCTAAGGGTTTTTTCCATCCTAAGGATGCTGATAAGGTATGCAAACTTCAGCGATCCATCTATGGACTGAAGCAAGCATCCCGGAGTTGGAATCTCCGTTTTGATGAGGTGATCAAAGAGTTTGGATTTGTCCAAACTTATGGAGAGGCTTGTATTTACAAGAAATTGAGTGGGAGCAATGTGGCATTTCTGATATTATATGTGGATGACATATTATTGATTGGAAATGATATAGATCTTTTAAATAGTGTTAAAAGTTACCTAAACAGCAAATTTTCGATGAAAGACCTTGGTGAAGCTTCATATATATTAGGCATTGAAATCTATAGAGATAGATCAAGACGCCTAATTGGGCTATCGTAGAGTACATACCTTGATAAGATATTAAAGATGTTTAATATGGATGGAAGTAAGATGGGGTTCTTACCTACGTTGCAAGGCAAGACATTGAGTAAGACTCAAAGTCTGAATACGGCGGAAGAAAGAGAGATAATGGATAAGATCCCCTATGCCTCAGCCATAGGCTCTATAATGTACGCCATGCTATGTATAAGACCGAATGTGGCACATGCTATTAGTTTGACTAGTAGGTACCAATCTGATCCAGGTTTGGAACAGTGGATAGCGGTCAAGAATATCCTTAAGTACTTAATAAGAACTAAGGATATGTTTCTTGTATACGGAGGTGAAGAAGAGCTAGTCGCTAAGTGTTAGGTCGATGCTAGCTTTGACACTGATCCGGATGACTCTAAGACTCAATCTGGATACATATTTCTCTTGAACGAAGTAGCAATTAGTTGGAGGAGTTCCAAACAACCTGTGGTGGCTCGATCAATGACGGAGGCGGAATATGTTGCTTCTTCATAAGTTGCGCAGGAAGTGGTTTGGTTGAAGGAGTTCATAACAGAACTAGGTGTGGTTCCTAGTGCATTGGACCCAATGGTGATCTATTGTAACAACAATGGAGCCATAGCCAGCGCCAAAGCACCAAGGTCTCACAAGAATTCCAAGCATATTAAGCGCCGGTTTCACTCCATCCGCGAGCATGTCAAGGATGGAGATATAAAGATTTGTAAAGTACACACGGACCTAAATGTAGCAGATCCGTTACCTAAAGTTCTCCCTAGGACAAAACATGATCAACACCATAACTCCATGGGTGTTAGATTTATCACTATGTAAACTAGATTATTGTCTAGTGCAAGTGGGAGGCTGAAGGAAATAAGCCCTAAGAGGCAATAATAAAGTTGTTATTATGTATTCCTTGTATCTGATAGATGTTTATTTTGCATGATATAATTGTATTGAAAGGAAACGTCAATACATGTGTGTTTAATAAACAAAAAGGGTTCCTAGTTATGCCTCTCTTCTAGACTAGATCGTTGATTAACAAGATGATCAAGGTTTCTTGATCATGGACATTGGATGTTGTTAATAACGAGGTCACAGCATTTGTGAAATGATGTGCTGAACATTGATCCGAAGTATAGCATTACGATCAAAGTCATTATGTTTACATTGCTATAACATCATACGAAGTAATCTTAGTCCTTAGACCGTGAGATCATGTTAATTGCTAACACCGGAATAGTATCTTGATAACATCAAACATCACACCATAACAGGGTGACTATAAACGTGGGTTCAGTGCTACGAAGGTGTTATGTTGAGGCTCATGGATCAAGAGTGGAATTTGTCAATCCCGATGACGGATAGATATACTCTAGGCCCTCTCGGTGATATCACATTAATATAGCTTGCAAGCAAGTGATGTGATAACTAGAATGTTATATCACGGGAACGAGAAAAGAGTGCATGTAGGTAACGAGATCACACTAGGTATTTGGATACCGATGGTCGAATCTCGGACATGTATTATATCATGAGACAAAGGGATTAAGTTACTAGCGTTAAAGGTTCTCACGATCACAGAAGTCATCGTTGAATGTGGAGGAGTCAGTATGGATCTCCAGGTCCCGCTTCTGATTATAGATCTGAGAAGAGTATCAATCATGTCTGCATTATTCGCGAACCATAGGGTGACACACTTAAGGGTTGTCGGACACCATTTTGGAGCACATATGTTTCAGACGAAAGGATTGCAAAGCGCAGGAATTGTTTCGATAAAAACCGGAATTGTTTTGGGTGAAATTGCAGAAAGTGGTTCTGCATGTGATATTGAAATGTTGCAAGGGGTTTTATGTGAATGTTTGTTAATTAAATTAATTAAAAAAATTCTGAATAAAATAAATAAAAGAGTTTTATTAATTGAGAGTTGCATTAAATTTGGTGGAAATTCAATGCATGTGAGTGGAATTTTGGGTGGAGTCAAAATTGATGTGAGTGGAGCTTCCACCACATGAATGAGGAAGAGGTGGGGGCACCCCCCTTGGCCACCGGCCATAGGAGGGGAGGAGACCCCCTCTCCTATAAAAGGTCCCCCTCTCCTCCCTCACAAAGCACACCTCCTCGTGAAGGATCTCTCTCCCCCTCTAGATATTCCCCCATGGTCTCGGATTAGCGAGATACATTTTCCCGGTGGCCTTGCGTCTAGAAGGAGTTGCTGCTTCCGCTGATTCGCTGGGGCGAGAAGGTGGAGGTTGTCCGGTGGCTTGAACGTGTGTGCAAGGACAGATGCCCTACTGATTTGTGGTGCTCGGACTTCCACACGATCTTGAGATCGGCAAGCGTACGACTACATTATCCACGAGTTCCAACTCGTTAACAAAACTCTGTTGTCTTTGAGGGTAAGTTCTCCAGGGATGTATATCCACCCGTTGCTCTGTATCTAGTAGATAGATCTTGGCGTATAGTTCTCATCGTAGGAAATTTTTTGTTTTCTATGCTGCGAACCAAATAGGGAGCACCGCCACGGCCGGATGACCGCTTGGCGTGCCCTCACGACCATCGCAAGAGGACTGGAGCTTCCGTTGCATGCGATTTCACTACAAGGGCATAACTCCCTCCTTGATATCGGACTCAATCTTTGCATCATGGTGAGTTATATCACTTCCTAGGACCCGATCCACCTTAACTTGTGAAAGGAAGAAGGAGAATAGCAAGGGGGATAAGGGCACCGGATTCTGAATCAAAGAGACGCAAAATACGAATTTTGCATGAATTTGGGGTCTGCTGGGCCCGGTAATACCTGAGGCGGAAATGGTAGTACCGCAAACATCATGTAGTACCAGAAACAATTCTAGTAGTACTGGAGATGGCAGAACCGCGCCCAGATCCGGTAGTGCAAGGTCTCAAACCGACCATAAAATAACACCAAAACTCGATTTTGTGGTGCAGGAGGGTGTGGGCGACAAAGGAAACAAGGAATAACCACACGAGCTAGGGATATGCCAAGAAAACTAGACAAGATATAGAAAACTTGGAAAAAACTTGGAGGGAGAGGAGAACAGTTGTACTAGAACTCACGGTGGAGAGGATGGGCCCGGGGAGGGCATGGAAGCTGGATCTGATCGGTTCGTCGAAGGAGAGAGGTGGCGACGTGGCCCCTACAGCGAGATGGTGCTGGCGGCGGGTGAAGGTAGGTGGGAGATGCGGGAAACTGGGGCACTGAGAGGTGACACCCCCCATTCTTACTTAACCAGGAACCGATGTCCGGTAGTACCTAGAAATTTACTCGGTAGTACAAAACACCAGTAGTACCGCAGGAGCTGGCGGTACTACCAAACGTGGGGAAGTTTCCAGGATTTCGCCTGGGAACTAACCCGGTCTAGTAGTATTGCACATTACCTGGTAGCACTGGTGCCACTAGAGCCACTAAGCCAGATTTTGTGTGAAGAGTGAAATTGGAACAAGATGTAGTGCCAAGATAGAAGTGTCTAAGGGGTTTGAGAGAGTGGGCCTAGGATAGATGCACAAACTGTGGGACGGAACAAAGTACTCTAACAAGTAAAAACCAACATGAATAAACAAATGGGAGTGCAAGTCCTAACAAACAATAAATACACGGAAAGATGACAAACATGAGGAAATACCAACCTATCATGAGAGAGAGGGTCAGTGGCCGAGGTCACCCTGTTTCAGTATACTTGGCTTGGATACACAAAGATATATCTTGGGTCCATTACAAAAACTCGTCGTTTTTGTAGCACCTCGGGTAAAAGCTACGTGAAAATAGCTGGTTGATTACTATTTTGTGCATCATCATGATAGCATGCTCATGTAATCATACCACATGGCATTTGAGCATCATCATGACATCATGCATATTATTTTTGACTAAAACTATTCTCATTAAAAACCTATCTTTGTTTTCTAAATATCCCATTCTTATTTTCAAATGATAAAACTCCGGTGTTTCTAGATATCCCTATTTGTCTGAAAACTATTTATAAAAGGATTTTTTTAACCAAACAAATAAATAAAATAAATTATTTTGTCTCTAGGAGGCAGCCAGCCGTAGAACAGGCCACCTGCTACCCTAGTGGCCTAACCCACCTAATCTACCTAGACCAAACCCAAGATCTAATCAAACCCTAACCCTAAGACTCAACCCCACCACACCCCGCCGCCAGCAGCCGCGGTACACCACCGCACCACGTGCAGCGCCCACCCCGTGGTGCATCTACATGCTACACGCCCGCACACAACACGCCCCACCCCTCCCATGCACTGATGCAACCGCTATGCCACGCACCCCACTCTGGCCCTGCGCGAACCACCCCGCCCTAGCGAGTGACCACTCCGCACACCCCTCGCAATTGAAGCCCCACCCTGCGTCAGACCCAGTCCCACCACCCCATTCCGTCCTCCTCGAGTACACATACCCCTGCCCCTTGTCTCCTCGATCTAGCACTGCTGCCCAACTTCCCCTCTGCGCGCTACTCCACCCGCGAGCCTGCAAGCCACGGCCAGGAACCTATCCTCCCCGCTAGCGTCTGCCTCCCCTCTCAATGTAACGTCACCTTCGGCCAACGCAACAGCATGGTGCCGCCATCGCCTAGATCCTCACCCTCGCCACACCATCTATCTGCAACCGTCACGCAGATCGCCGACCCCGCTTCCTCCCCAAGCCTGTCGTCCACCTCCATGTCTACACCGTCACTGCCCCTTCTACTCTACGCCAGAGCCTCAAGCATTGCCATCTGGCCCCGCGTCCTTGCGCTACACCTTGTCACCATGGAAACCTCGTCTCCTCTCTCCTCTCTATCGCTCAACCACCATGGCCGCACCGGATGCCGTGCATCACCACCGCCCTCTACGCCCGTCTCTGTGACCGAGCCGCTGCATCACGCTGGCCCTCTGCATCAAGCAGGCCACCACCGCTCTACTCGTCCCTGCACCCCGCTGTCATGCTCCTCCTTCCAACGAGCTCCGTCTTCCTAGGAGCAGCTAGCATCTCCTATCCGTTTTGTTCTTGCGCGCGAGCGTACTGATGCCAGCCAAGCTCTCCAACGACATCCTTTTGCGTCGCTCCCTTATGTCTTTGTCAAGCCGCTGATGTCTGAAGCCGCTCGATCTTATAACCGGTGGCTATCAATCGTGTTTGTCCCTGCAGCCTCAAAGTGGATGTGTGTTAAAACAAGTTTGTTGGCCACCGACCCATCAACATGTTTCCCCGGTGCGTAGTAAGTCCGTAAACGACCATCTAAGACAAAGCCCCAAGTTCTCCATCTTAGAATGCCAAGGCCTCTGAAATGGGACCCTAAGGCGATGTCGTCGAACTCAAAGCTATCCGACCCAGGACCAGGAAGACCAAACCCTGAAGCCCGATCCGGAGATGCTCGAACCCCCTCCGAGCCTCCAAGATCTTCGGACCCCAATGTGTGAACCATATCCGAGACCACTATTTTTATAATATATAACATCTATGTTTTTGCATATTAAATTGTACATGATTGCATTCATATCATGTGCTTTGTGAGCATTATGCCGATTCACCTCATAAGTAAATATGGAGACTATATGCAGGCTATTCTTGTCTTATATTGGCTCCAATTAAACATGTGTAGCGAACCGATGACATGTTCTGTCGTGTTAATACAACATTTAAATTGCAGGGTTTCTAAACAACATGAACCTTCTAGTTAATTCTCGGGATCCCGACTCCGCTTAATATTGCCTAGTTGCATCACATGTTTCCCATCTCACGCATTATCTCATAATCATGTCGGATCCTTTGCCGTAGTATTTAATAGTGCATCTAGTGTTTCTTTTAGTGCTCTTCTTCTTCACGGATTAGGCTGTTGAGTTGATGTGAGTGTCGACAAGTTCTTCGGATATGTATCTTCGGTTATTCCCAGGCGAGCAATCTCGCCCTTTCTACATATTTTGCTTTTATAGGCTTTACTTCTTCCTGTAGATCTATTGCTATCCCTTTTGTCGATGCTTTAGCTTTCTGTACCAGTTGTACCCCTTGAAGCCTATATTGCCTTGGACACATCATATCGCCTGATGTTTGGGAGATAGTTGGCCTTGCAATTCGTAGTTGCTTTCTTAGGTGTTGCTTCGTGTTGTCGAGTTCCACCATTTTTGGGGGTTGGCATATGCTTAATGGTGGAGATAATCATGGTTTTACTTATAGCATGATAATTAAAATGCTGGAAATAAATATAATGCAGAGGCACTGTTGGGCAATAGTTGAGATCTGGTTATTATCCTGCCCACTTGTGTCCACCTTGGACCCGAGTTCTTGACACTTATTCCGAGATTATGCGTGCTAACCATGTGTGGGGTCTATGGGCACCCCTATCGGCTTATTACCAGATTTCAAAGTACCGTACTGGGGCCCACAAAACTAGTTCGGGATTTATACGTTACCTACTATACTAATGCCTTGTATGCCATGTATGAGATGTTTATTATATGTTGCTCGATGAGCGTTTATTACTATTGTGTAGGTGTGACACTGTTACGGGAATATATTGTCTATGGCCTCTGCTCGCGTGACAAGTGCACGCAACCTTAGGTTCCGTACAAAGAATAGCTATACCTTGCACGGGTAGATCTTTAGGGTGGCCCAGTGTACTTGCTTTGGGACTGGGAACACGTCACGTCCAAAGCCTCACCGACATACTGATGGGTGTATGTTAATTGATTTGGCAAATAGGGTGGAAGTGCGTGTGGATACATTCGTGCGCCCCCGCAAGGTTAAATTTTTTGAAAAGCCGTGTCCATAGTTATGGACGACTTGGAGCACAGTTTCTGGATCATAGAAAATATAAGTAAAGAATTACTATTATAATTTGACTTGGATATGTCATGACTAGTAAGTTGGATAACCATCATGGAATGAATGTATAAAACTGCCAACTCTGTGAGTTACCTCGGAACGACTTCCTCGTTTGGTCTCGAGGGGGACATACCAGGATGGGTATGTCTGGTGTTAGTATCAGGTTGGTTCTGAATACACTACAAGAAATGTGTCCATCCGCAACGACTTGGCCCGTCGGTGGTCGTAGAAGGTGCGTCTTTGGCCACGAATTTCTCGGCTCGACCATGGCCGATGGAATTTTTTTTCTGGTTTCATGGCCCACTACTACGATGAAACTGCTAAAAACATCGAGGAGGCTCAGCCGGCGCGTGGCAGAAGAAAGATTTTATGTTCCTCGCACGATCTTGACTCACTAAAGTATTTTGAGGCATGTGGGTCCCGGACGTCAGTGTCTCTAGTGAACCATACTTTTTAGTCCCGCCTCCCTGATTTGAACATGATAAAATTGCTCGATGTGTTTGTCATTTAGTCAGGATGTTGGGTCCCACATGTCAGCATGTCCTTAGAAGAATCGTGTGTATGATGGAATTTTTTACCTGCGGTTGCGCTACCCTGTTCCAAACTTGATAGCGCTGCTCGATGCATCTACCGTTTAATCATGTTGGTGGTTCCCACATAACATCTTCTCATTAGAAGAAATGTGTGCATGATGGAATTTTTTCCTTAGCTAATGCCTCCCTAATGTGAACTCAATAAGATTGCTCGATGCGTCTGCCGTTTAGTCGGGATGCTAGGTCCCACATGTGAGCCTCTCATTAGAAGAATCGTGTGTATGCTTGAATTTTTTCCCTTTGCTCACGCTACCCTGTTCTGAAGTTGATAGCACTGCTCGATGCATCTACCGTTTAATCAGGAAGTTGGGCCCCACATGTCATCTTCTAATTATAAGAATTGTATGTATGATGCATTTTTTCCCTCGGTCGTGCCTTTGTGTTCCGAACTTGATAGCGTTGCTCGCTGCATCAGCCTTTTATTCATCCTATGTCAATATCTCACTAGAAGAATCGTGTGTATGATGGAATTTTTCTTCTCTAGTGCTACCCTGTTCTGAAATAGATAGTGTTGCTCGACGAATCTGCCGTTTGGTCACGCAGCTGGGTCCCGCATGTCAGCCTCTCATTAGAAGGATTTGTTATATGATTGGCTTTTTTATTTCACTCGTGCCTCCGTGTTTCGAACTTGATAACGTTGCTCGCTGCATCAGCTATTTTTTCAGGCTGCTGAGTCCCACATGTCGATCTCTCTGTAATTAAAACGTGTGTATGATGGACTTTTTTGGCCACGTACGTTGTTTTGACCTTTTCGATATTGCTCGATGCGGTAGGCGTGTATGGTCTTGTTGTATGGGGAATGCATGTCAGCCACTCTGCTATGTTCTGGCGTGTGGGTCCCCGATGCATCCTTGTATGTTCTCGCTGGTAGGTCCCTGACGCCAGCCTCTCGGTACAAGTATTTACCTTTTTTTCAAACCCGACTATTAAACTCGAGGGATGCTACAGGCTGGTGGGTCCGTGATGTCATCCTCTCCATAATGCAATATTACTAAAATAAAAAAATGTAAACCCAAGATATATATATGTACGGAAAGGGGATTCGAACCCAAGACCTTCAAATCAAATATACGTAAACTGAGTTCTTTGCCACTACACCAAAGATATTTATATAATATATCATTAAACCAATATTAGTACTACACCTTATGTGTCGGTCTTATTAAAAATATTTTGTGTGTCTATGTTTATCCCTTTTAAAATATAAAATGGCAGAGCTCAGGCATCTCAATTTATAAAATGCCACATAATGGAGAAGTTTCTTTAAAACATGGGTAGGTAGAGATTTTTTATTTTGAGAGGTGGGGAGCAATGCCCAAAAGGCCGAATTAAAAAGAGTTTGGCTATCTAGATGGGCTGCTCTACATGGGCTCCTTTATCAAATTTCACTTGGCTGTGTTCAGCTATCCCCTGACCCAAAATATGTTTAGGGCCATGCTCCATGGGCTACTTTCTCAAATTTCTCTGGGTTGTGGTCAGCAGTCCCCCATGTCAGCCTCTCATTATAAGAAACATGTCCATGTTGGACCCTTTTTTTGCTCGCCCCTCCCTATTTCGAATTTCACAACATTGCTCGATGCAGAACCTATATAAGGTCTCTCTACTGGGACCCAATTGTTATCTCTCTGTAAATAAAATGTGTCTATAATGGGAAAAAATCGGCTACGTCTGTTATTTTGATCATGTCAATGTTGCTGATGGGGCCCAAATGTCAGCCTCCCTAGTATGTTCTGGCTAGTGGGTCCCTGACGCCAGCCTCTCTGTACAAGAGGGTCCCCGATGCCAGCCTCGACTTTTTTTTCAATCCTGTCCATCAAACTCTAGGGATGCTGCAGGCTGGTGGGTTTATGATGTCAGCCTCTCCATAAAGCAATATTACTAGAATAAAAAGTGTGAAGATAATTTTATGTCAAGCACAGAAATTCAACCTCAAGAATTCAAAACACATATAAACCGTGTGCATTGCCACTACGACAAACAAATAAGATGAGCATTATCATTAAAAGCTTTATAGTACATATAACTTATGTATTAATCTTATCAAAAAGATTGCGTGTGTCCATGTTATCTCTCTTAAAATAAAAGGGAAGCAATCCTTGCACCTCAATTATTAAATGTCACATAATGGAGTAGTTTCTTAAAAACATGGGTAGGCGGATTTTTTTGAAGGGAAATTCCGAACACGCCGAATTAAAGATTTTGGGCTATTCTACATGTGTTATACTCAATAGGCTATACTCCATGCGCTATTCTCCATGGGCTACTTTCTAAAATTTAAATGGGTCGTGGTCAGCAAGTTCCCTAACACCTAAAAGGCCAAATTAAATTGTTTTGGGCTAAAGAGGGGACAAATGGGCTAGATTTTATCTCCTCATTAGTAAAATTTGCATTGTGATATGGCTTGACTAGATGCGGAACACATACCTCACTACCGAAGGAAAAAGATATAATTCTTTTGAAAGATATTCGTGTAAAAATATCTAAAGAACCAGGGACATAGATTGTGTGCGCCAAAACAGGACTGGTATCCAATGACTTCACTTGGTACCCTCTCATCTTTGTCAAAAACACAACCAACAGTTCCAATGACACACAAGCAAAAGCTCTAGTGCAATCAGCCCAACAGCATCGACAGAACATTTCACAAATTTAGTAGCATTTGAAAGATCCAACAGTATAGAATAAGACAAATAATATTGACAGATTCCTAGTTCATATTCAACAGCACTAGACCAATTCTGCAGCATTCTAAAGTGATTGTTTCAGCAATATAGACACTGAAATTTCAATAGCAGTATAGAGGGAACCAGTTCATGTTTCAGCTCTAAAAACCTTATCACACAATCGGTTTGCCCATTTCTTCAAACACACTAGATTATTGGAGCAAGAAAAATTGATGATCAAGTATGCTTTTGTGTGCATACCTCCTCTTCACAGCAATACCAGTGTGACCCCCATATATGCATCCCAAAATTCCCAAGCCTCATCTAGATTGTGACAAGGCCAAGTTTAAAAACAAAAGCAAGACCATCTACTACACTTGATCTAAACAAGTACCAGTACATCAATATTAGTTCTAGAAAATACTTTTGTAATAGTAATGACATAACACTTGACAGATTCATTAGCATTTGAGAGATTCAGCAGTACAGAATAAGATAGAAAAAATATCGACAGATTCACAACATTTCAAAGTGACCGATTCAGCAGTACAACCAATGGTCAAAAGAAATGACAGATTCAGCAGTGCAGACATTGAAAAGCAATAGTCATAGAAAGGCCATGGCTCAAAATGAAAGCGAGTCCATATTCAGCACTCAATCGGATCTGAACAAGTACCAGTACAAATGTATTACTACAAAATAGAATAGCAGTAACAGACCTCCATACAAAATAATCAGCATAACGCAACAGTGTGTCCAAGTTCTAGCCGGGTAGCACTTTCTTTATAGCCTATTATGTTTTCCTTATCACACCATCACATGTGGGTCCACTATGTCAACAGCGTACATTGGAAATATGTATACATTACCGCAATGTTTTTCCACATCACCCCATACAAATTGAATCTATCACCAACATAAAGTAGTAATTAATTAGTACGATGTTACATATCTTAACATTCAGATCATCACAAGAAGATTTAGATGTGTTATCTCACTTTTGAAACTTACCGATGCAATACTCCTAATCCGCAAGGAATTCCGATGAACGGTTCAGAAGCTTCCAGGTAACACCGCGAATGCGAAATGTGTGACATGAGCCCTTCTAGGGCGACTTCGGCCAACATCGGCCTTCTCTTCAGCTCAGATGTCGCCACCATTTCGACCACATTCAGCTCATGCCATCAAGACAGCAACCAAAGCTTCACCTTATAGCATGGCAATTAGCACACCGCTTAACTAACAAACCTGGGCAATATGACGATGTCCGTGGTGTGGCCATCAATTTGGGCGACAAACATGGTACCCTCTTTCCCAATGCTGATGATATCTGCTATCCGTGAACCTCAACTCTGAGGTGGAACACGAGCTCTACTATAGGTGTTAGCTCTACTGACGAGGTTATGAACTTGCATCTAGGCTCCGTGCAGACTTGCTGGACATGAAAGCACCAGATTATGTGGTCGTAGACATCATTGTAGGGGATGAATGTCCTGCAGTGGTCGTTCGGGCATCTGCTACCTTTTCTTCCCACAACTTGGTGGTAGAGCTCGTTGGAGCATGTGGCCAGTTGGGCAGCGCTGTTAGTGTCCATAAGCATAGTCTTTGAAAACATCGTCGCCGACCTTGCTCCAGACGCCGTGTAGCCGATTGTGCATAGATTGCGACATCGGGAGGGATTGGAGAAGAGGTTGGACTAGAGTATGACCGTCGGGGGGCTTTTGGATAGGGGTGGCACGTCCTGCAATATCTAGCGCAGCGGGAGAGATGGCAAGGAAAATGTGCAAAGTGCGCACTGGAGACAATCCCTAATGTGGCCAGGCAGCGTTCGCGAGTGGGGATAAATAGCTGAGATGGGGAAGATGGGATGGCTCTTTGAACGAGTTTTTTTGCAAGGCCTATGGAGTTACATCCAGGATGTCAACTATAGCTTGGATAGCATGCTGTAGTGCACTAAATTAACCATCTCACATCCTGGCGCATTTTATAGCTAGGCTGGCATGCTGTTGTGCACTAAATTAACCATGTCACTGTTGGAAACATGCCCTAGAGACAAATAGTATTAAGGACTATTATCATATTTCATAAAGTTTATGATTATGTTTTATATCATACTATAACTGTATTGAGTGGAAACATCAATACACGTGTGATATATAATCAACCAGGGGTTCCAAGTGAAACTCTAGTCACTGGTTCATTGGTCAACAGATGATCAAGTTTCCTGATCATGTAGCATTTTATGCTAGTTGAAAATGGAGTCAACTCATTCTGAGAATGAGATGATGAACCAATACCCAACCTAAACATCGTGACCCGATCATGTCACGAAGTTCAAGTTATGATGATTAGAAATGGACCCTCGTACACTATTCCTTAGACCGTGAGGTTATATCAATCATTGTCTCCCGAGAGTGCTTAGATAGCATCAAGCAGCATTTGGTAATACAATGGTTATAAAGGTGTGTTCAGGTACTCATAGGAAACCATAGAGGCAATATATGTCAAGAGCGGGATTTGGCCGTCCACTTGATGGAAAGATACTCAAGGGCCCACTCGGAGAAGTTATATCCAATAGCTGCACAACGTGTGATTTGATCACATAGATATCACTTGTCGGAACGAGTCAAGTAGCATTGTTCGGTAACGAGATTGAACATGACATGGTGATGTCATTGATCAGATCTCGGGCAATGCAAGTATCAAGAGACAAAGGGAACAAGACACGACTGTCCCGGTTCAAACGATGAAACATCTTCGTGGAACACACAGGGGTCACATGGCCATCTAGGTCCCTCTGTCGATCATTGGTCCGGGAGTGTCCCGACCATGTCTAGAGTGTTCCCAAACAGTATTGTATCACGCTTAATGGTTTGATGATGCTTAGAGAGTGTTTAAAGGATCGAAAGAATCGCCGGAGAATAGTAGAGAGAAAACCGAAAGGATTTCCGTAAGTCCGGAGGATGTCCAGAGTGGAGGTGGAAGGTGTGCCATAGCCATAGAGATTGAATAACATATGAATGAATGTTAAATATTGATTTAATCATTGATTCATAATTATTTAATAAAAGAGAAAATCAATTAAATGGTAAAATGGCTTAATGGGCCAATTCTTGGAGGGGAAAGGGCCCAAGAGGGGACCACACCCCTTGGAGAGGCCTAGGGGGTGGCCGGCGGCCCTAGTGGGCCAGCCCCACGTGGGGCCCATAGGTGGGGGCTGGCTGCCGCGCCTCTCCACCTCTCCATCTCCTTTAGTCCCACCCCGGGACTTTGAGGGAGGTAGTACCTCCCCTCCCCTATATATAGTGGGGGTATATGGCCAGATAAATACACACAATTTTCAATAAAGTTCTTATCACTTTTCGGGAGACCTCCAATTGATATTATCTCCCTCTCTCTCTCTCTCTCTCTCTCTCTCTCTCTCTCTCGTGACAATGGTCCCAAGTTTGGATTGCGCAAAAACGAGAGACATCTTCACCGTGGAGCGTCGTAGCGCTGCGGGAATCGAATCCAGACGCTCTGCTTCCGCAACTGCTGCTGAATCGGGAAGCGGGAGTCATCGTCAGCCACTAGACATGTGTAACTTCCCGCGAGGTGTCACACTGGAGGCATTCAAGTCGTTGGAGCCACAGGAGTGCAAGGACTTCATCACGACCTTGAGGTCGGCTTCGGCTCGTTTAGATCAACCACGCTCTCCTGAGCATTGACAATGCTTTTCGGTCTTCAAGGGTAAGTTTGCAAAATTCCCCTCCCATTACTGCATTACTAAAAGATAGGTCCTCGCAACATCAGGGGTTCAGGGGCGTAGGGTAAAAATTTATTGTTTTCATACGCGGAACCCCTACAGTAGTATCAGAGCTAGATCTATGTGTAGTAATGCTAGTACTGGTATAACACACAAGATGTAGCGTGTGGGCATTGATATTTTAGTTGTTACCCTCCCACATGTACTTGTGTATACCATAGTAATGCTTGATGAAGCGGCCCCTTACCTACTTTACGCGTTCATTTGCGAGATTGGTCCACGCTTGACATACGGCTTGTACCGTATAAAGTGGCCTAGGGTGGTGTCTGTCTCTCTCGCATTAGTTTGTATGCGATTTACAACGAAGGGCCCTGAAAGCGGTGTAGTAGAGACAATTACTTGATCAGAGTTGTGCTGAAAGTTCGTAGGTAAGAACGGTTCTTGTGCAAAATCCCATTCAGCCACGTAAAACATGCAAAGATAAAGTAGAGGCGTCTAACTTTGTTTTGCAGGGGGCGTTGCTTTGTGATATGGTTGTGGCAAAGTTAAAGTGATTACCTTATGTTATGTAGTAGTAGATAGTCACGGAGGTGACGGACTACCACGCTAGAAAGACACCGGTACCCTGGTGTCTACGGCGCCGGAACCCTGGCGCCGGAATCCATTGACGACGGATGGAGATCATGATGTGAAGGACCATATCACATCGCATTTACATTCAATGTTATTTTTTGTATATCTTATTGTGTGCTAGTATTAGATACTCAATGGTAGCCTAATAAGATGATCCCTGTTAAAATTACCAATGATTGTATTCCCCCTTAGTGTGCAGCACCAAGAAAGTTCTTTAGTATGAGGCGACCCATGGTGAGTGGGTGTTAGACATATATATGTTCACATACAGTGGGTGTAAGCCATCTTGCACAGTGAATACACTAAAGTTGAGTTGGCGAGCCTAGCACGTTACAGATATGTGGCCTCGGAACGTGGATGGTCAAAAGATCGAGCACGAGTCGCATAAATGATGTGACCGATGTTTAGCATCCACCCTTGAACCCACATTGATGGCCGTGATGATTGGCGAAGATGTGGGGAAAAGGGGTCGTGTTATCACTAGGAACCCTTCATGGGATAGGTGTTTCTGAGTGGAGTTATTATTAATTCATTTAATTATAAACTTAGTCTAAATTACTTTTGCAATTATAAATGTAGAAAAGGTTCTCCCTGATGCCACCTTTCTTGTTGATGATTGATTGGTTAGAAGGACAGAAGCTCAGAATAGATGAATCAAACTTCTCTATGTGGGTTGCGCGTCTCCACGTTCTCCATAGCAAGAATGACGTGGTCGAATACATACTCGACGAGATGCATTTGGATCAGCCCATTGACCTAGAGACCCCAGAGCAGCGGGAAGACCGTTATCACCGTCGGGAGATGGCCTGCTTCATTTCAGTTACAATGTGTTTCAGAATGGTGGACGAGTTGTGGCATGTCGTGGGTAATGTCAACCCTCGTACGGTAATGCTATAGCTTAGGATACATTTCGTGGAACATGCATGCATATGGGAGCATGAGCTGATGGGAGACTTCCTCTCCATTAAGATGGAGGAGAACTCATCACTTGACGACCACTTGGAGCGCATGCATGATGCGTACATGAGGCCTGCATACTTCCTGGATAGATGGATGATGGGCTCTTTTGCAAATGGCGTTGTGCTGCAGTCGCTGCCACCAAGCTACCAAGCACAAGTCAGGACTTGCATTATGAGAGGCGACACGGAATCAATGGAATTCCATAGGTTCGTATCACATCTCAGGGATGTGATGGTTGAACCCGTTGTCGCTGAGGTCATCAATGACAAAGGTATATATTTTATATACAATTTTATAAATGTTATAATCTAGCAAACACATTTTCAGTGTTAATTATATTTGATAATTGTTATGTTTTACTGAAAACAAGTCCTTCTGCATGAGAGGTGCTTGCTGGAGAGGAGGTGACATTGCGTGTTGATGGCGAGCATGATGATGATCGCCAATGACACTCTCCCTCAACATTTATCATTTATTTTATGTTTAGGATAATTATTGTAATCAATACATCATGAATTTCTTTAGTGTGTCTCACACTTTGTGAGACGATTATTCCTATCAGCTTGTAACAAACAATTGTTCCACTTTTATGAATGATTTCTATTCATGTTCATATCTTGTTTGATTACATGTGAATTATCCTTGTTGTTCAAAACTAATTGATAATAGATGAGCATTTGTAAAATATTCAAATGCCTTGTTAAAATACCCAACTTAATGATATGTTCATTTTGAATGAAACCATTGTTTAAGTTCAAAGTAATGTGATAATATGTGAAAGTCATTCGATTTCCTGTCACATATAAATCATGCCTAAGTTCGGCAAAATAACTTGAACACCGTGTATTACTTGAATACAAAGTGTTGAAGGAATTGTTAAAAGTAAATACATATTCGGTGTATTCAGTTTTAACAAAATGGTAATTATCATTGCATGATTGTTTAAATGTGTAAAGAAGTTTACCAAAGGAAACATAAGTATGAAACTATTTTATATGATCAAAGTGTTTCATCAACAAAGAGTATGAATATAAAAGAGAATCTAATTACTATGATTTGATCAATAGTAATGAAATTTGACTTTGTAAGATTGGCATAAAAGAAAATTGTGGAATGCAAAGCGTTTTGAAATGTCAAAATGCAAAGCATCACAATGTGATATTAGATATCAAAATGGGTGAATAGATGGCGCCAAATAAATCGTTGTAATGTAGATGTAGAGACCATTAGTTAGAAATAGTTAGCACTCAATTAGAACATATAGTGAACCATTTGAATTCGTGAAAGCTGCTCCATATCTGGTATGGATAGTCATGGAAGTTTTGGGGTTATTTGATGTAACCAAAATAATAGCGAATAAGTCCTTGGAGAGTATTCATTGGAAACTTTGAATACGAAATCCATAGCTAAACCAAAAGAGAAGCAAAACTTGTATTGCTTAGATTTTGGTGCATTCTCGAGAAAGTTCATGTTTAGTGATATTTATGGATTATGGAGCATATGGAAGATAGTGAAAAACATGATGAGGATTCAAAACCCTGCATTAGAGTGTTGAGAAGCGCAACAGAAATTGTTCCTGAACAATTCTCTTCACGGAGGAAAGAATCAATGATAATGATCATTGTGTTTTCCCCACTGGTGTTTTCATTACATGAAGTAGGATTCAAAATGTAACCGATATCTTGTATGGAGATATTTGTGAATCATTTTTCATGATTACCGAAATATGACATACATACGAACTACTAAGGAAATAATGGTAAACTAAAACTATGAGAAATCCTAGAAGCAAAATTTCCTTGAGATTAGAAAGCAATCCGTTGCTGAATCTCACAAGTAAAATGGGTTACTTGGAATTTTCCCAAATGGCTGTAAAGCCATAGTGGAAAATGGGGTGAATGACAAAAGCACAATTTGTCAAGTATTGGACGAATTCAAATGAATTTGATTAAAGTGTGCTCAATGTCTTGTGGATTTAAAACTAGTAATAGTACTAGTATCTCATAGTAAATCTCCAAGTTTGATATTTGATCAAAGGAATTTGAAATTGTTCAAAATAGTGAGTGGATATGCAATTAGCATGAAATTGAGTGGGAGATATAAAAGTCTTCCTAAAACAATATGTGAATGACATATTTTTTGAGTCGGAGCAATATAAGTATCAAATTCAAATATGTAGGAACATAGTTTGAGTAAGAGTAGTGACGCATACCCACGTATGTTAGGAACATATTTTGAGTGGGAGCTTATAGGAATGATTCTTAAGTGTGTTAAGAATAAAAGCGCAAGTACCGATAAATAATGATTTATAAGGTGTAGAAGTTGATAATAAGTGTATTATGATATTATGTAGTATTCCTTAAGGGATTCTGAAAAAGGGTTTCAGAATAGAAGTTAATTAAGGAACTGGTCCTTAATAACTCAAATTAGGAATAGTATTAAGTTTAACATCAATGGTTGAAAGAAAGAAAAGGATGATCATGATCCACTATGTTTAGACATAGGTTCTATCTTAGAAAACCATGATAGTAACTTAACATAATATATGATCCACGAAGAAACGTTTAAGAAGGTGATTAAGTTTGAATCACAGAATGTTGAGCTAAGTTTGTCCGCAGTGTCTAATAGAGAACGGCAGACATATTTTCCAAATTCCTAGAGGATGACATATCTTAAAACCAAAAAGGGATATGTTATAAGGGAATATGTTGGAAACTCCTGTAAATTCCGATTAAAGTCAAGTAGGAAGCGAGGTGAACAAAAACATCGAAAGTTGCACAGAGTGTACTAGTGTTTCGATTAATACATTTATAATAATAGATAAGGGTACCATATAAAGTGTTGTACAATGTTATGGCGGGGCTAGTTTGCTTTTAACGTAGAATGATGCGTCCCAGGGCACAGTGCCCATGAGAAAGCCCTCGAGGTTGATCTAAAGTCACTATAGGCTCCTGGAATCAGGCCTCGTTCTACTACCATAGCGACGGTGCATACACACAGATGTTATCATGTGATGATAAAGTATTAATGTCAATCAAGGTGACATTAGTAAGTTGCAAAGGATTTGGGACTGTAAAGTACAGACACACGACTCCACCTCTTCCATGAGCAAGCATGTTCAGGGTACCGGATATATGGTGCCAATGATTAAGAACAAATGCAGCTAGTGTATTTGTACTCTAGTGCAAGTGGGAGACTATTGGAAATATTCCCTAGAGACAAATAGTAATAAGGACTATTATCATATTTCATAAAGTTTAAGATTAAGTTATATATCATGATATAACTGTATTGAGTGGAAACATCAATACACGTGTGATATATAAACAACTAGGGATTCCCAGTGAAACTCTTGTCACGGGTTCGTTGGTCAACAGATGATCAAGTTTCATGATCATGTGGCATTTATGCCAGTTGGAAATGGAGTCAACTCATTCTGAGAATGAGATGATGAACCAATACAAAACCTAAAAATCATCACCCGATTATGTCACGATGTTCAGGTTATGATGATTAGAAATGGATCCTTGTAGACTATTCCTTAGACCGTGAGGCTATATCAATCACTGTCTCCCGAGAGTGCTTAGATAGCATCAAGCGCCACTTGGTAATACAGTGATTACAAAGGTGTGTTCAGGTACTCGGAGGACACCGTAGAGGGAATATATGTCAAGAGCGGGACTTGTCTGTCCACGTGACGGAAAGATACTCAAGGGCCCACTCGGAGAAGTTATATCCAATAGCTGCGCGGCGTATGATTTGATCACAGGGATATCACTTGTCGAAATGAGTCAAGTAGCATTGTTCGGTAACGAGATTGAACACGACATGGTGATGTTAATGATCAGATCTCGGGCAATGCAAGTATCGAGAGACAAAGGGAATAAGACACGACCGTCCCGGTTCAAACGACAAAAGATCTTCGTGGAACGCACAGGGGTCACATGGCCATCCAGGTCCCTATGCCGATCATTGGTCCGGGAGTGTCCCGACCATGTCTGGAGTGTTCCCGAACCATATGGTATCACTCTTAAGGGTTTGATGATGCTTAGAGAGTGTTTATAGGATCGAAAGAATCGCCGAAGAATAGTAGAGAGAAAACCGGAGGAGTTTCGGTAAGTCCGTAGGATGTCTAGAGTCGAGGTGGTAGGTATTCCATAGCCACAGATATTGAATAATATATGAATGAATGTTAAATATTTATTTAATCATTTATTCATAATTATTTAATAAAAGAGAAAATCATTTAAATGGTCAAAGGGCTTAATGGGCCAATTCCCAGAGCGGAAAGGGCCCAAGAGGGCACAACACCCCTAGGAGAGCCCTAGGGGGTGCCCGGCGGTCCTAGTGGGCCAGCCCCATGTGAGGCCCATGGGTGCAGGCTGGCCGGCGCGCCTCCCCGCCTCTCCCTCTCCTTCAGTCCCATCCCAGGACTTTGAGGGAGGTAGTGGGGTATTCGGCCAGATAAATACACACAATATTCAATAAAGTTCTTATCACTTTTGGGGAGAACTCCAATTGATATTCACTCTCTCTCTCTCTCTCTCTCTCTCTCTCTCTCTCTCTCGTGACCGTGGTCCCAAGTTTGGATTGTGCGAATGGGAGACATCTTCACCACGGATCTCTACTTCCGCAACTACTGTTGGATCGGAGAAGCGGGAGTCATCGTCAGGCACTGGACTTGTGTAACTCCCCGTGAGGTGTCACACTTGAGGCACTCAAGTCATTGGAGCCGCAGGAGCACAAGGACTTCATCACGACCTTGAGGTCGGCTTCGGCTCGTCTAGATCAACCCTGCTATCTTGAGCGTTGACAACGCTCTTCAGTCTTCAAGGGTAAGTTCGCGAAAAGCCCCTCCCGTTACTGCATTACTAAAAGATAGGTCTTCGCAATATCAGGGGTTCAGGGACGTAGGGAAATTTTTTTTGGTTTTCATACGCGGAACCACTATAGTCACATTCTGGGGCCTTACAGCTAGGCCGACATGCTACTGTGTACGCTGCCTAGAGTTACTACTACTGTCATGTTTGACCAGATGATGTTTATTTACAACTTCTATTTTGCTAAAAAATAGTACCTAGTAGTAGTACACTTGTACTAGTACAATACTACTACTAGCTGTAGAGTAAAACAAACAATCATTTCGTTAGTTCTGCTGCATACATGAGTTGTACTACACCTATCCACTTTATTGTTAGGTACTATAACTCTTGTATGCAGCGAAACTAACAAGATAATTGTTTAGTTTGCTAAAATGGATTATAATATGCAACAGAGGTAGTACAATAGTAACAGTAGTACACTAGATGTTTGTTTTGCAGTTTTGCTGCAAAACATAGTACGGTAAATACCTCCACATTGGAGCCTAGCGCGATCAAGTACCACGGTGTTCCAACACAATGCATTACTAGAGGGGTATAGTTATAGACCACCTATTTATAGAATAGTTATAATTAGAAGCGAACAGTCACCGCCTTCATACACCTACGATATAGTAAAATGTTCCTCAAATGATGTGATAACCTGCACATGTCATCACCTTATCACTGTTACCATAATCAAATACTATCACCTTAAAGAAAGTGGTGGAAAGCTTCTTGAATACCAGAAAGCATCCTACCTTCAAGTCATGTGCTTTGACAAAATCTAGACATCCTTCGTCAAGGATAACCTTGCCATCTTGCTTCTTCAGGTCAAAATCCCATTTGCAGCCTTTGCATATCTTCAGCTTGATGGCCTATGGATACTGACTGCCAAACGTTGGCAAAAATGAGCTGGGTATGCTCTTCACAGGTGTTCTCCACATGGGTGTTCCTAGCTCGCCCCTCCATCCAGACTACACAGGCATCTCCTGTCTTCTTCGATGATGAGTCTCTCCAAGCTTGAGCTTCTTTCCCGAATACTGCAAAAAAATTCCCGTGAACAAATAATGTCTCTACTAGCTGTCAATAATTGTGAAATACAGTATTATTTGATAGAGTGCAATACATGATCACCTAAGAGAGTAAAGTGGACAAATTTTATTATTGAAGTACACAAAATCTTAACTCTAGCTAGCATGAATGCCAGTTATATTAGTACTACCAAGGTCTAGGCATCACATTAGTGCAGCTCATTATCGAGCAGTACATATACCGAACACCCATGAATAGATGAACGGACGAACATGATGAGCTCTAATTGCAGTCGATGCTAGAGATGCATACATATACTTGAAATTTCGGCAAAATCAAGGTAGGGTAGCATCCTCTCTAACTTGCCCAAATTAATGGGACCTCCGCCATTGAGACCAACCAAGCAAAACATGCCACGTGGCCTCTCAAATAATCATCAGTCGTGGATCGATCAATACAAAATTTTAACTTATTATTATAGTTCACCGTAGATCTAGCCCCAGAACTAGCTTTCATGTGTAAAACTATACTGTAGTATACAAATGGGTTAAATGCACTAGATGAGAACTACTCAACACCAACCCAATGTTAACCAGGCGCTAATAAAAGCTTGACCGCTTCTCATCATCAAGATCAACAGTTTTGGGGATTATTTACATACTAGACTGCCACCACGATGTCTGAGGGATGCGATGGCTCTGTAGATGAGGTTGCAGGGCCCTCCGCCCGCAGCCGACCCGCCAAAGACGAGTAAGTTGTGGCCGTGGTGGTCATCAGTGGATGGAAGCGCAATGGCAATAAAGGAGTGTTGTGTGAGAGTGAGCTGGGGCTGGCGCTAGTGAGGGAATAAATGCGGCAAGGTCATACATATGATGTGGACAAAGCAAACTATTCATTTCCCTGCAATATCCAATGTATAGCAAATCCAACGGCCACCAATACAATACTACTAATTTTCATGCCAAAATTAATAGCCTAGAAAATTGGGCACGACAGCTTGAGTGCTTGAATAGGAAAACATCAAACACATAATATGAAAGTATATTACGTACATGGTGTCTAGTACAGGCAATAGTGGAAATGATGTTGCAAGTATTGATACTACAATACAATATGAAAGTACTACGTACGTAGTATTGTACATTACATGGTGACAACTAGTAGTTATAGAAATGACGTTGCGAGTGTTGATAATCAGCTTTTCTGCATTTTGGTCAAACTTCTCATAGTTCTAACAAGGCAGGATTGGCACGAATCATATTGGTGCCTCAAACATTTTCTCCCTATGTTCTGCTCCTGTGTAGTTAACTAATGAACCTCTGGCAGCCCCTCCCCCCCATTAACGTGCATGGGGCTCCAATATGGAACTGGTTGTGGGCGATGTTGGTAGCGCATGTGTGTAGCAAACACATAGTCTGCTCTGAACACTGATAGATCTTTGTCAAAATTTGAAGCAGTAGGTTCGGGGTTTGTAGGGGGCTCGAGGATGAATGGATGGTTGATTCCCACAAACACTGAGCTTCCTTCAAGATTGTCCCTTCGGATCCACTCCGGTGCTATAGGGTCATTCAGATAAAGGGCCCTCTAGAAACATGGCATCGAAACGAGGGACAATAGAGTATATCTCTCCCCATGTATGATACATGATCATCATGGCTGCTGGTTCATGCACCCCTAGTGTGAATTCACAGGATATCCCAGCCAAGCTTTGCCAAGTAGCAGCTGCATAATGCAATATCTTCAGCCTCAGCATCGTCACTAGTTTGGACATTTGTCGGCTCTTCAATTACTGGATCATGTATGACACGTGGATCTACAAGTATTCATGTGTGTGCATTTAAGTTAGCAAAAGTATCACGAACAATGCAGTTGTAAGTAATTTATAAATTTTACTTTTATATAACGGGACTCACTCTATTTTTTTGGTTCCTAAACCATAACATCTCCTAAAGGTTCTGTCACCGCGTATATATGATCAATAGAACTACTGATTAGACTCTTGGCAATGGCATCGACATAAGTTGCTGGTGCAAGATAGTCGGTTTGAAGGATAATCTAGTCCCTTGTGACTAGGAAAATCTATGGTAGCAATGAATTTGTCAAACACCGCCATCGTGCTGTATTGCCATTGGTTGGCAAATCTGTACGTTTTCTCTATTATTTGTATCTTCAGCCGCACGATACTCACGTGCTTGTAGCTGTAAGTGCATGGGGGCTAGGTTAACACTGGTCACATTGCACACATGGCAGCTCGATATGTGCCATACTATAGATGTTTTGGAGGCACCAACACCCTAGGTGCTTTGCAATCACAATCCATTCTCCGTTGGCACCAACCTAACGACCCTTGTTTTCAAATTCGTCATCATCCCAAGTTTAGGGTATGTCATCATCAACTGGTACAAATGCTTCTACTGTTGGATTGTCTAGTGGCATCAGTAACGCGTCAATGCCCTGTAATACATTTTCTTCATATCTAAGGCTATGCAAGGTGTTTGACAAAGGGGGAGTGCAGAAACCTGATGAATAAATCATGCATGCAAATAGACACACCAAGGAATAAGGTCTTGTTTGCATTAAAGAAAAAAGTGTAGGAATAGGAAAGTTTCCTATGTTGGTATTGTTCAGCCGTTTGGTTCAAAGGAATGGACCAGAGGAAAAAACACGCGGGAAATTTTCCTATAATTGATTTTTAGGAGCCTCTTTCGATCAATCATTTTTAAAAAATGTAGGAATAGGAAAAACACAAGATTGACATGGCATGTATAGTAAAATCATATTAGGAACTAAAAACGCAGGAATTTTGTAACGGGTGTCTTTGGATGGTGAATAGGAAACAAACATAGGAGTTTTGCAGGAATATAGTGTGAGCGCATTGGACTTCTCAAGGGAGAAATAAATGAGATTGGAGCTCATGTTTGGATTCTTATGGAATGGAGGGCATAGGAACTAGGAACGGACTCCATAGGAATTTGATATCTTCCAAAATAATATGGGTTAAAATACTTCAAAATTCATATGCAATTCTTCATATACAACTTGGACCTCATTTTGAAATTCCTACGCACACAAAGAACAAGAATGAGGTCCTAAGAGACACGATAACATCATAAAGATACTCTCCCATGAGGTTTGACTTTGATTTTACCATGTTTTAAACGAATCCTATGTTTTTGTATCATGTAAACCAAACAACCAACTTTTTATAGAAACCTTGTTTTTTTCAAACACATGAAACTTAAAAATATAAGGATAGCCTTGATTGGCCAATACACCTTCCGTTACAGGTATTAACAATCCTGGTCGTTCTTGTGTTTTTAGTTTAGCATGCTTGGAGGAGAGAGGGGGCACTAAAGCAAAAGTCTTGGGCCTCTTTATGTCGCAGGATTGAGAACACATGAATGTCACAGGTTTGCTAGTGAAAAACATGCAATTTTAAAACATAGGAAAACTACGTACATGAATGGTATGTTTCGATCCTATGCACGTGATGAGACTTGAGGCTCAAGTAGATGCTCCAATTCCTACGGGATTTAAGCATGGGTGGGGGGTCCAGTTCAGAAGAATTTGGGTACCACGATTCCTTTGATCTAAATGCGATACATAAGAAAAAATCTAAGGATTTGAATCCCGCAAAAATCATGCATACTGATTTTTACCTGCTCATCACGGTCCAGTGTCCATGTATGTGGGTAAGAGTGAAGTAGGGAGGGAAAACCAAATTGGAGACCAGGATCTTTTGCACTCCCTCGATGCTTGCCAACCATGCCGCGAGCCAGTAGAGCAGTTCTCATAAGGTCGGCACGACTGGTGATGTTTCTGAGTGGTCCGTAGTAGAGGTTGCCCAATCCCATTGACTGGATGTAGCGCTTAGATATCTTACACTTCATGGCTCCATATGTCATTCAGGGGAAGAGTACTGCGGAAGATTAGTCGGGATGGGCTGGTGGTTTCTACCTTTCTTCAAGGGTGGAGAGAGGCTACGATGGTACACAAGCGGCCAGAGCGGCAGAGGAAGACGATGAGGGGCACGTGGTTTCTCCGCAAAAAAATATGGGGTGCGTGGTTCTCTTGCGGTTGTCGGGTCGACTCCTCCGACCCAGTATATTAGGGAAAACTAATGCAGGACGTTAACATAGACGCTCATGCAAAAAGGAATAATAATAATAGAAAATTAGATATATTTATTAAACGCTCCATCCCGCAACGCTATCCGCTAGTTTGAGGCACTACTATTTTTTTCCTATCAGTAGCTAGGGCATAATCACAAGGCAAATCACACCGTGCTGAAGAACAAAGTTCAAAATGTCCTAAAATTTATTTTGTGTGTGGGGATGGTGATGAGGCACTAAAGGAGAGAGAAAACATAATCTGTTTTGAGTGCATATATACTACTCCCTCCGATCCATATAATGTTCTCAGATTTGTCTAGATTTGAATGTATCTAGTCATGTTTTAGTGTTAGATACGTTATTTGAGAACGTTATTTTGGATTGGAGGGAGTACTCCTATAGTAAAGGTCTTGAAATTTACTACTACTCCGTACTACAAGTACTACTAGGTGAATGTACCATGTACCTGGTGTCAGGAAGCCATCACATCTTTGCTCTGATATCGCATCGCCTTCTACTCCTCCTCTTCGCTTCTCTCTCGAGTTTCCTCCTTTGTGCTCATAGTTTCTCTTCTTTCTTTTTTTTCTACAGAAAATACATATTCCTTCTACTTGCTATACATAAAATATACTCATGTCACTTGGAAAATTGTTTCTTATTTTCCTAATGGTTAGGAATACCGTGGCAACATTGTTTACCATGCCAAAATTGGCCCATATACTCCCAATATGGGAAAATCATGGACGGTGGGAGTACATTTTACATCAAGGACAAAAAAGGTAAAACTACATCGATGTCCATACATTTAGCATGAAGCAACCTAAAATTAAGCAAGGAAAATAGTCAGGCCAGCTCCTTCTCGAGAGAGTAGCTGATCAAACTATACTCTTCATACTACTTCCTCTTCGATTGTTTCCAAAATATGGCCAAATTGGCAGCATGCAAATTCTTGGATCAGGGATCATCATCAGCATAAAGTATGATGTAGATATGGCAATGACCTTGGCGCGTTCAGCTTGAAACCCAAGAATGTTCATCCTCATTGGCACCTAAGCTTAAATTTGTTTAAATTTTACCACTTACTTTTAGGTTTAAATTTTACACGGATGGTGGGAGTACATTTTAAATCAAGGACCAAAAAGGTAAAATTATATCGATGTCCATACATTTAGCACAAAGCACCCTAAAATTAAGCAAGAAAAATAGTCGGGTCGGCTCCTTCTCGAAAGAGCAACTGATCGAACCATATGTCTCATACTAGTTCCTCTTTGATCGTTTTCAAAATATGGGCAAATTTGGCGGCATGCAAATTCTTGGTTCTGGGATCATCACCAACATAAAGTATGATGCAGATATGGCCATGACCTGGGCCGTTCGCCTTGAAATCCAAGAATGTTCATACTCATTGACAACTAAGCTTAAAATTGTTTAAATTTTACCGCTTACTTTAAGGTTAAAATTTTACACGGGCAGTGGGAGTACATTTTACATCAAGGACCTAAAAATGTAAAATTACATCTAGGTCCATAAATTTATCACAAAGCACCCTAAAATTAAGAAAGGAAAACAATCGAGTCGGCTCCTTCTTGAGAGAGCAGTTGATCGAACCATACTCTTCATACTACTTCTTCTTTGTTCGTTCACAAAATATGGCAAAATTTGGCAGCATACAAATTCTTGGATATGGGATCATCATTAGCATAAAGTACGATGTATATATGGACATCACCTTGGTCATTTGGCTTGAAATCTAAGACTGTTCATACTCATTGAAAACTAAGCTTAAATTCATTCAAATTTTACCACTTTCATTTAGGTTCAAGTTTTACACGACGGTGGGAGTAGATTTTACATCAAGGACCTGAAAAAAGCTAAAGTTACATCAACGTCCATACATTTAGCACGAAGCACCCTAAAAGTTGGGTCGGCTCCTTCTCGAGTGAGAAGTTCATCGAGCCATACTCTTCATACTACTTCCTCTTTGTTTTCAAAATATGGCAAAATTTGGTGGCATGCAAATTCTTGGATATTGGATTATGAAATATTAGCATAAAGTATGAAGTGGATATGGCCATGACCTCGGTTGTTCAGCATGAAATCCAAGAATTCTCATACTCATTGACAACTAAGCTTAAATACGTTTAAATTTTATCACATACTTTTAGTTTTGAATTTTACACGGACGGTGGGTGTACATTTTACATCAAGGACCTAAAAAGGAAAATTGCATCGAGGTCCATACATTTAGCATGAAGCACCCTAAAATTAAGCCAGGAAAACAATCGGGTTCGTCTCTCATTCTCGAGAGAGCAACTAATTGGGCCATACTCTTCATACTACTTACTCTTTGTTTTTTAAAATATGGCCAAACTAATTTGACGACATGCAAATTCTTGGATATGGGATCATAATCAACATATAGTATGATGTAGATATGGCCATTACCTTGGTCATTCGGATTGAAATCCAAGAATATTCATACTCATGGACAACTAAGCTTAAATTCATTTAAATTTTATAACTTGCTTTTAGGTTTAAATTTTAAACGGACGATGGGAGTTAATTTTACATCAAGGACCTAAAAAGGGGGAAAAACAAATCGAGGTCCATACATTTAGCATACAGCACCCTAAAATTAAGCAGGGGAAAAGTCGGGTTCGGCTTCTTCACTAGAAATCGGTTGATCCAGTCATACTCTTCATGCTACTTCCTCTTCGTTTGTTTTCAAAATATGGCCAAATTTGGCAGCATGCAAATTCTTGAATATGGGATCATCAACATAAAGTATGACGTAGATAATGCCATCACACATTGGTCATTCGGCTTGAAATCCAAGAATGTTCATACTCATTGAAAACTAAGCTTAAATTCATTTAAATTTTACCACTTTTGTCGTGGTATTGCCGACGAGTACGCCATGGAGGGGTCCTCACAGTGCATGTTTAGAGACATGAGGTAAGGTGGAGAGTTGGTGGGTACGAGGTAACACAGTGTACCCAGGTTCAAGTCCCACAATGGTGGCAGAAATCTACTCCTGCTATAAATCACTAATGGAAATACGCCGAGTTACAGAGATTGGTTCGCTATGCGAGTTGTTGCACGTTGTATGTAGAAATCTAGGTTGTGTCTTCCATAAAGGCTCCCATAGGTCCAGCTTATAAAGGCACCAGAACCTAGGGTTTATAGGGAATGGTCCTTGCCAGACAAGGTAAAGAGTCCTACACTAATACGCACTAGTCTTATGTGTCTTGTACTCCAAGGCTCTGAGTATGTTGGTGACTCCAGCATAGCTTTCCTTTATCCGGCATGGGCCTTCCTCCTGGATCCGTCTAACTGGCCCCCCAGCAGGCCATAGGACTTTCTACCAACTATGGGCCATCCGGGTTAGCCGGATTAGTGACATGCTATCAGGATACCCATTTAGCATATCCCCAACAGTAGCCCCCGGAGGATGTTGAAATCTTGCGTCGTCTTGCCCATTGATCTTGAATGCTCCATCTTCGTCATGCCGACAATTTGCCAATATCTCAAAGATCTCCCAAAGAACCCTGCAATCCTCTCTAGCTTTGCAATGTAGCCGAAGATTCCTTGAGTCTTCATTTACAGGGCTAGATATTTTCTGCCTTCGATGGAATCTTCAGACGTGACCTTTCACTGCCTACGCTAGGAGGATGACGTAGGGTACAGCCTACGCTACCTCGAAACTTTCATGCACGCGAAATCCAAAACGGTAAAGCTGCAAAGACTGAGGACGTGACGAAATTACCGCGCACGTTCGTCTCCATGTCGGAAGTGCTCCAGCCATTGGATCCCTTTGCACAAATCTTGGCGCTGGGCCTATATATTTTCACCGTTGCCAGGTTATTTTCTTTTTACCCGCATTCACTCCTTCGTCTTCCTCTTCCTCCAGACGTGCACCTGTTCGAGCTCCTCCTCGGAAAACCATAGAAAGAGCCTCCTTCTTCTCCACCCACTCCCAGCACCGCAATGGCCTCCAGCAACTCCATCCCTTCGACAACGGCGACCCATGAGGCTACTCTAGAGCTATCTCAGGGAGTAATAGTCCTACCGGAGGGGGTTGTTGTCCCTGTCACAGCTGTGGTGGAAACCACCAGCGACGACCAAGAACAGGCGGTGCCAGAAGCTGCTGAAGAGGACATTGACTCCCATAAGGGAGTGTGGAGGGGCTCTGACCTCTCGGCCGAATATCTACAAGAACTAGTCACCGAGGGGTATCTCCCTGTGGCGAAGGATTGGTATGGCGGTTGACACCGGCCGGCGAGGCGGCTCCTTCTCCGCAAGCCGGAGAGAAAGTGTACCTCAAAGCCCAGCTGGTACGAGGCATGAGCCTTCCAGTTTTCGACTTTTTCTTGGACGTCCTCCGGCACTTCCGGGTACTTCCTCACAACCTCTCTCCTAACAGCATCCTTGTCCTTAGCAACTTTGTAGCTTTGTGCAAAGGATATCTAGGCATCAAACCTAGATTAGATCTATTTGTATACTTTTTTACCATCAAGATAGAGTTTGTAGAGTCCAAGGACGAATTGCAGACTTGTGGAACCATTAGCTTTAAGATCCGGCCTAGCCGGCGCTTCCCCGACATCATAGGGCATGATTCATGCAAGAACTGGCAGCGCACATATTTCTATGGCCCGTATATTCCCCTGCCTGACCGTCTTGAGATGTACCCCGACTTTGTCGATGGGGCTGTTGCCGAAGTGCCTTCCTAGAGGACCCCAGCCTCCCTGCCGTCTAATGATGAAGCCAACCGTGCCATAAGGCGGATCGAATGGCTCGTGGACTGAGGTTTGACGGGCATGGACCTAGCCATGTGCTCATTTGTTAGGCGGATCTAGCCTCTGCAGCATCGCGCGGAGTTGATGTGCAAGTACACCCAAGACAGGAGGGATCCCATGCGAATTTCGCGGGGCAACTTCTCCATGGACTCTCTCGAACTCCAGCTTAAGGACAACGTCAGGGTGAAGGAGAGGAAGCGGGGCTTCAAGATCACCTATGACATGTTTGACTGCGACAAATGCCCAGAGGTAGCTTTTGCTTCCTTTATTGCTCGTTATATACTCTAAGGTTTTTTAGTCTTGAAGTTGTCAGTCTAACACTCCTTTGTTTCCCAGCTGGCGACTTTGGCAGAAGATCAGATGGCCTCCCAGGTCTATGATCCCAAGCTGAAGGATATCCAAGTGGTGTCCAACGAGGACACCCCCAAGGATCAGCTAGCTCTAGCTGCACAAAAGCGAAAGAGCTCCACCTCTAACGCTGCTGCCGAGGCCATGAAGAAGAAGAAATCCGAAAGTAGAGTCTCCAAACGATCCACCGCTGCCTTAGGGTCGGAGAATAAGAGATCCACCGGCATTCCCCTCACCAAGGCTCCTCCCGTGGAGTAAGCGTATTCATTCCGGCTGGTATTTTTAGTTCGCACCTTATTCAACTCATGTACTTATACTTTGTACGTTTCAGGAGGAAAGCCGGTGTTAGCCTGAAGCGATCCTCCAGAGATGCTAGAGGGTCAATAAGTATTCGTGATATGTTGACCAGGGATGTGGCCGCAAGGCCTTCTCCCGCTACCGCTACCCCTACTCCTGCCGCCAAGCCTTTTGCTGGTCCTGCTGGGCTTTCGTCCCCTACCATCCTTGAGATCTCGACCATGGAGACAGATGTCAATCCAATCTTTGATATCTCAGGCTCTGCCGAGGCGGACGTTGCTCCCAGCGGCCAGGTGACGCAGGAGAGCACTTGATCCAAAGTGGCTGAAGCTCTGGCTAATGATGCCGCCGAGAAAGGGAAGCAAGTAATGGAAGGAGTGGGCGAAGAGGTAGTTGCAGAAACAGACAAGGCAGGAGCCTCTAAGCTATAAATTGTTCTAAAAACGCAGCAGGTGGCTAGGGCATCACCCATGCCTCCGGCTTCAACATCTCCTCTGGCAGCGACTCCTGTGACGTTTTGCCTGGATGACCTCATTGCACAGGCAGATGCCGTGTATAACAATGTCGGCATCTTCCATACTGCATATGCCAACCTGGCCAACAATCTTAAGCTTATTGCCACTATAAGTCTTTTAAACATCACTTCTTTTACTTTGTGTAACATGTCTTTCTGTAGCCCCCGGGCACTTAAGCGGATAAACCAAAGTTATTGGCATGAGTGCTCCAATGAACTAAGAGTAGAAATTGATAACGTAGCCCCCGAGCGTCTCGGCGGAAATTTAGAAAAATTCCGGCTAGGTGCTCTAAGAGTAGCATACATGTTGATTAAAATCTTGTGTTGTAGCCCCGTGTAGTTGAAACTAAATAGTTCTGACTAAATGCTCTAAGAGAAACTAAGCATGTTTACTTGTTGCAGAATGAGAATATACGGAGGATTGCCGCCAATGAGAGGTTTGCTGCTTTGCGGAAGGAACTAGACCTTGAACAGGGTAAAACAGCCTTCCTGAAGCAACATATCAAAAATAGCCAGAGTCTGTTTCTTTTAACAGCCCCTTACTTTTCCTGATGGATCCATTTCTGCCATCTTCTCATAGAGCTTTCCATTTCCGTCTTATAGAAGCCATTGCCAATGTTAAAAGCATTGTCAAGCAATCCAAGCACATTCAAGATCTCCACGATGAGAACAAAAATTTAAAGAAAGACCTGGCTGATGCCTTCAAGGGCCATGAGGAGGCGATGAGGGTGCTACAAGAATCTGCTGATGCCGAGATGCAGCGCCTGATGAACGAAATTACACGACTCAGGGAATAGAGCCAAGCTGCCAAAGAGCAGAATGAGAGGAACCTTGAGGTTTACAAGATAGTTTAGAAGGAGCGGGACGTCTTGGAGGAGACATGCAAGCAAGCTGAGATAAGCATTTTCGGTAACTTTCCTCCGTCTTGGTCAATTTTGTATTTTGTAGAAGTGTTTGATGTTTTTATACTCATGATCCTTGTATCTTATGCAAACCACAGCTCCCATTGCCTTGGCCAACTTGGGTGAAGGTGCTCTAGATCCCAGGGAATGCATGATTCTTGCCGGCAACTTCATCAGCACCACCATTGCCCAGGCCAAGGAGATAGTATAGCCTCTAGGAATAAACATCAAAGCGGCAGACTCAGCAGCGAAGTACCCATAAATCCTGCGCCAAGCCTCCGAGAAAGTCATGGACTGGAAAGCCTCTTGCGTCCAGGCTGGTGCAAGGATGACCCTGTCCTTGGTCAAGGCACATACGATAATGCTGACATCGATCTGGTGAACTCAGGCATGCCCAAGATGGACGCGGAAGGGAACAAAATTGATAGTGATGCTATTTGGAATTGCTTCACTGGCTTCATCACCAGGATCGTCAAGATGCTCAAGGCGGATGTCTTCATTCCTGCCGAGATCCTTGATGAAGACATGGCTTCGTCTGAGTCTAGCCCATCTCCTTCCGAGTTTGATGAGCTATCCTAGCCTGGCTCTCCTGTTGCTGATGATTCCACCACGAAGTCCCCTACAATAGAGCCATGAAAAACAATATTTGTATTAAATGTATCTCTGCAATGGGTATGCGGAAAAACTTATGTGTTTTGTTAAGGCGGAAAAACTTGTACTCAAGTTTCTTGCGTCTCATCTGTTTCCAGCATGTGTATATTTTCTAAGAAAGTGATGTCTTATCCATTATTCTGGTTTGTATGCTTGACCTTTCGTGAGACGGAAGACTCGTAGCACAGAACTATGCCCTAAGGTGATGATGCGTAATAGCACCGTCAAGAACCTAAGAGAAAAATTGCTGGCTTTGAGTGCTGAGAAGTCACTACTCCGGAATCCACATAAAAACTTCAGAAAATGTGTAGACCAGAAAACTTAAGCTAACACCCATAGGCGGAATTTTCACAAGTGCAAATACAAACTTGTGCAAAAAGGGTTTATATGATCCAAAAATGAACAACAAAAGGAGGTAAAAGACTCAGAAAATATGAGTGAACCAAATGCTTTATTTCATTGATCGTATAAGAAACTTATTACATAATATGAGTATGCTAAGTGTAAAAGGGATGTATCTATGCTATGTTCCATGGCCGATCTGTCTCTGGGTAGTCATCATCGGAGTTACGTTGCTTCCACTTGTGATTTTTTGGCCTATCCTTCAACTCGCGTATATCGACGAGGTAATAGGAACCATTTAGCAATGCTTTTCTTATGACGAATGGTCCTTCCCAAGGCCGGGATAGTTTGTGTGATTTCTCCTACTTGAGTCTAAGCACTAGATCCCCCTCTTTAAACAAGCGATGCTTTACACGGCGACTCTGGTAGCCACATAGCTTCTGCTGGTAGATGGCGGATCTCTGGCATGCCAGCATGTGCTCCTCCTCGAGTAGGTCCACAGATAGGCAACTGGATTATTCAGCATCATCCTCCTTATAGGCAGCGACTCTTGGTGCATCGTGGAGGATGTCAGATGGCAGGACGGTTTCTGCTCCATAAACCATGAAGAAAGGAGTCAAGTTGGTGGATTTGTTGGCTGTTGTTTGTAAACTCCACAAAACAGATGGTAATTCCTCCGCCCAAGCTCTAGCTGCTCTATGTTGCAGTGCTTCTAAGCGTGGCTTGATTCTATGCAGAATTAGTCCATTGGCCCTTTCTACTTGCCCATTTGACTAGGGATGTGCCACCGATGCTAGGTCAAGGCGGATGCCTTTTTCATGACAATACTCCTCTACTTCTTCCGTTGTTAGTGATGATGCTGTGTGGGAGACCAAGTCTCACCACTAAATCCTGGACAAATCTGAGGGTTGTTGCCCCATCCAGCTTTCTAATGCATTTAGCTTCAATCCATTTTGTGAACTTATCCACTACTACTAGCAAGTGTGTAAATCCACAGGGTGCTGTCTTGTAGATAGTCCATGAACGGTTTCTTCCAAGCCGGAGAGGTCACTATTATTGTATTAACAAATGAGTCCACTCTATCCGGGTTGTCGAGGTTCGCTCCTTTCACCGATGGAGTCCGTAAATGTTCTAGGAAAACGCCTAGCGGAATTGGTCGGCGAGCTGATCCAAGCTTTGATAGCAGCTCTGTCACCTCATTCTCCTCCCTTTGTACTTGACTTCGTAGCCATTAAAGTACTAGGCTATTTTGTCTACTTTGTCTCTATATGCCGCCATCATAGGGTTCCGTGTGTTCTAGGTGCCAACTACTTTCTCGGCAACCAAGTCAGAATCTCCACAGCAAACTATGCGCTTGATGCCAATATCCTTGGCCACACGAAGTCCGTGAATGAGGGCATCATACTCCGCCATGTTGTTGGTAGCGTTGAAGTGGATCTTCAGGACATATTGTAGCGTCTCTCATGTTGGTGATTGCAATAATATACCAACCCCTGAGCCATTGCGTATCTTTGATCCATCAAAGTGCATAACACAATATTCTAGCTCTAGTATAGGAGTGTCTTCTGGCAGTTCTGTCCAATCTGCAATAAAATCTGCCAATGCTTGTGATTTGATGGTGTCGCGTCTCTTGTATATTATTTCAAAGGCGGCAAGTTCAATGCCACACATTGCCACTCTTCCTATAGTGTCACTGTTGTTGATGATGTCGGACAATGGAGCTTTGCTCACCACCGTGATAGGGCGCTCCTGGAAATAATGCCTTAGCTTGCGTGAAGCAAGGAAAACTCCATAAGCTATTTTTTGGTAGTGTGGGTAACGCTGCTTAGATTCCGTCAAGACCTCCCTTACATAGTAAATGGGTCACTGAACTCTATATTCGTGCGTTGGCTCATTGCGCTCCACCACGATGACGATGATGATTACTCGGTTGGTAGCCGCCATGTAAACTAACATAGGCTCCCTTGACACTGGTGCTGCAAGTATTGGTGGGGAGGAGAGTATTCTCTTCAACTCCTGAAGTGCTGCGTCAGCTTTGTCTATCCATATGAATTTGCCCGCCTTCTTGAGCAACTTGTAGAGCGACATAGCCTTCTCCCCAAGTAGGCTGATGAACCGGCTTACTGCTGCTATGCAGCCTGTGAGCCTTTGTATGTCCTTCAGGCATGTCAGACGTTTGATGTCGAGGATCTCCTTGATTTTCTCTAGGTTCACCGTGATTTTGTGGTGTGAAACATGAAACCCAATAGCTTGCCAGAAGGTACCCTGAAGACGCACTTCTTCGGGTTCAGCATCATGTTGTATTTCCGGAGATTGTCGAAGGTTTCCCATAAGTCAGCGATACGATCATTTGATTTCTTTGACATTACCGAGATATCGTCCACGTAAGCATGTACATTGCGACCTATTTGGTCGTGTAGGTAGCATTGCATTGTCCGTTGGTAGGTAGCACTAGTGTTTTTTAGCCCAAAGGGCATCATGACATAACAATACGTGTCGTAGGGTGTGGTGAACGAAGTTGCCAATTGGTCTGACTTTTGCATCCGGATTTGGTGGCAACCTGAGTAAGCATCAAGAAGACATAAAAGTTCCGAGCCAGCCGTTGAGTCCATGACCTAGTCAATGCGAGGCAAAGCAAACGGATCCTTTGGACACGCTTTGTTCAAGACGGTGTAATCAACGCACATTCTTAGTTCATTGGTTCCCTTTTTGGGGACAAGTAAAGGATTTGCCATGAATCGGTGTGAATAACTTCTCGGATAAAGCCAACCTTAATTAACCTAGATGTTTCTTTGCCTATAGCCCTTCTTCTTTTGTCACCAAGGCATCGTAGAGGTTGCATCACCGATTTGGCATTAGGATCAATATTCACGCTGTGCTTGGCAAGTTCCCTATGTACACCTTTCATGTCGGCAGGTTGCCATGCAAAGATGTCCCTGGTCTCACGGAGAAACTTGACAAGCACGCTTTCCTATTTGGGATCCAGGTTCGTGCCAATGGTGGTGGTCTTGGAAGAATCTCCTTCAAGAAGCTCCACCTGCTTGGTCTTGATGGCGGACTTGAAGGTGGGTTTGGCAACAGTAATCTGCTTCTTTTAAGACGGCATCTCTGAGGCATCGACCTGGTTCTGGATCCCCTTGAACTCCTCACCGTAGAGGACTGCTTTGGTGAAGGCGGCTTCACTGAGCTCGCACTCCCGTGCCTTGATGAAGCTTTCGTCAACGGTGATGATGTCGTTTGCTCTGGGTACCTTGAGCTTGTTGTAGACAAAGCATGGCATTGCGAGGAAGGAGTGGAAGATGTTGCGTCCAAAGATGATGTGGTACACGCTCTTCAAAGGCACCACTTCGAAGGTCATGCGTTCTTGGCGGTAATTGTTAACATCGCCAAGATCGACCGGAAGGGTGATGCAGCCTAGGGAATTTGCTTGTCGGCCGAGGACAACCCATGGAACATGGTGCTGCTCTTCCTTAGCTAGGTTTCCGTCAAGTTCATCTTGTGCAGTGTCTACAAGTACATGATGTTGATGCTGCTTCCACTGTCCATGAGGCACTTGGTCAACTCTGTGCCGTCAATGAAAGGGTTGATGACCATGGCATACTGGTTCTCTGTTGGGATAAGGTCTGGGTGATCCTTCCTATCCAAAGTAATTGGAATCTCCGACCACCTGACGTACTGGGGAACCGGGGGGAGGGTAGCCATTAGTATCCTTAGAGAGGTTTTCTGGGCCCGGACGGTGGTAGTACCAAGGGAAGTGTGGTAGACTAGAGCCTTCTTCTCGAAGGGATTTTCCCTTTACCCTCTCCCTTGTCGGAGGATTTGGGTTACACCTCTTCGTCCATATCTCTTGATTCCTTGGATTCTTCTGCCTTCTTCTTCCCTTTGCCCTTTGCGTGGGGTCTGTTCTTCCGACTTTGCTCGTAGCCAGATTTAGGGTCTTCCTTGAGATCACTAACGAACTTGCATTGCCTCTTGGTGTGGGTGGCTTTTCCGTTTGTGTCAATGTGGTCGAAACATGACATATCACGATACTCTTCGTATGTTTGGGGAATGCGGGGCGCTGAGGGTGTAGAATCACTCCTCTGCTGGCCATGGCTAGCCCCCCTACCACGTCCACGTTGTCCGCCTCCGCCTCTGCCAGTGAACATAGCAGCGACCATGTCGGGCAGGGTCTTCTGCTTGTTAATATTGTTCTTCCTGGCCTAGGTAGGGATTGCTATTGCCAGCAACGATCCGCACGCGTCATCATCAGCAGCGGCGAACTCGCTAGCCATGGCGATCATTGCGTTGAGGTTGAGCTTGTTGTGGTCTTGCTTGCGCTTCAACGTATGTCGGAACAAAGTTCCCTTTTCTGGACCATCTATGAAGGTGGCCATATCGGTTTGTTCATGCACCCCTGCACATAAATATTTCATATCCATCTAGAAAGAGAGGTAGGCATTAGAGGTTTTATCCTTTTCTTGCACGCACTGTTGTAGGTCTCCGACAGTGTAGGGACGCTTGTAGGTACCCTCAAAGTTCTTGGTGAACGCTTCATGCATGTCCAACCAATTGCATATTGATTTCTCTAGCAAGTCGTCAATCCATTGTCAGGCGGTGCCAATGAGCATAAGTGGGATGTACTTGACGGAGACGTTGGGAATCGCTTCGTTGTAGTCCTGCAACCATGTAACTGGTCTGGCAGTGCCGTCGTAGGGCTTGATAGTATTTTCTATCCAGAGACCTTGGGGGTAGGTTGTGACCCTTATTACTGTTCCAAAACAACGTGGCCGAAGGTATGGGAGCTCCCGAGCTTCTTGGATCTTGTGTAGCCGTGAACGTCCGTCGTACAGTTCTGGTTGCTTCCCTTTTCCGTCATGGGGAGGGTAGTTGCAGCGTGATCAATGAGATCCGGATGCTAGGTGGCGACGGTGGTGATGGAGGCGGTGGGTTAGCATTCTTCCTATTACCCTCCTACGACTCCCCATGCCTATAGCGGTCGCTTGTCGGACGTGGCGGTTCCTTGTGGGATCTCCTCGTGTGTCCTTCAACACCATTGCGCTCTCCCACATGCCGGGGATGCTCGCCCCGGTCGCGTATAAGGATGCCAAACTGGGGACGACTAGGCGGTAGCATGCTTGTATGGTGATGCGGTTGTGGTTCCTACTGACGTCGGGATTCTGGTTGAGGTGGTGAACGAAGAGGGCAAGCCTTTTCTCCATGATTGGAGGATATGGGTATGGCGTTAGCCCTGTTGCGTGCCTCCCTCCATCTTTGCTCTGTAGTGCCTGTGTGTGATCCCTCGTCACGGGGAGATTTTGGCCTTCTGTGGCTGTTCAGGGTTGACTAGCAAAGCTCTGGGTTGGACTTAAGCCTCTGCAAGGTAGCCTTTTCCTACTGCTTACATGCCTTGGCAACGAGGTCATACACCTAAGCAACTGCTTCTGGTGACCTATCTTGTTCCATGAGGGTCTTGGCAACGGCAATGTTGAGGGCGGGAGTTAGCATGACTTGCCTCCCTTCTGAATCAATGTATGGGGTGGATTTTGTCGGCTTAGACCCGCCATATCCCAATATGCGCTAGACGGTGGGGTCTTCGACGACTTGAGTTGGTACTTTCTTTGACTTGTGCTTCAACAACAACTGCTTGTACTCAACCTCCATAGCTCTTGCTACCTTAATATATTGTTGCGCCTTTGCCATGTCTTCGTCTAGCTTAGCGCCCTATTCTGCAATGCACTTGGCCTCCGCTAGGATTGCTGCACGTTTCTCATCAAGCTCCGCAATGCTCCGGATATGGGCGATAGTAATGGGATCAATAGGGACTGCACCATAGATTGCCTTGTCGGCGGGAGTAACCAATGGGTTGCCAGCTGCAGACATTGACGGTGGCATTGGCGGCTGGTTTGACTGTCTGGCAGTAATGGGGGTCGTGGTTTGTTCTTGTGCCTGTTGTGGGCGCATAACTGGAGGGGAAAAGGCCTTGGCTGGAGCCGGAGGCTCGGTGGCTTTCTGGCTGCTGCTGCTCTAGTAACCGTTGGCGTGGGCGGAGCTCTCTCACGTTCCACTTCTTGTCCGTCTTCTTCCATAACACTCCCAATGGAGATTAGCACCTGGTGGAATGTGTTGGCCTTGACGGTGCGCTCCTCCTTCTCGATCTCCTACCCGATCTCCCTCATAACAGCATCGTATTCCTCCGAGTTAGCGTCTGAGCCACCGCCATCCATATTGATGTTAACGTATAGCGTGTAAAGTATGGAGTCGGGGTTGGCTTCATTGTCGTCGAAGGTGGATGTTGAGGGTGATGGAGGCGGTCCGTTGTTGTTGTCTCCTCCAGCTTCAGGTCCAGCCATAGCTTGGGTGTTCTCTTTGGGGTCCGCGTATTCATTGATGATTGCGACTATCTCACCAAGGGTGAGAGGGCCCATGGCCTGCCACCTTCGGAGGATATGCTGGAGGGTTGTTACGAGTGTGATCCCTTCCACGAAGTGGTACACGAGTTCATCGGCGTGGTCGCCCTCTAGGGTTTCCCTCACCCTCATCCATCTAGCGAGGTATTTGCGGGGAGGTTCTCCATCCCTTTGAACGCATCTGGCCAGGTCAAAGATGGTGACGACACCGACAAAGTGTGATCTGCGCATCTCTAATGCTCGGGGAAGCCAAGACGATTTGCGGGGTCCTTCCACCTTTATATCCTGCACAGGGGTGGTTTGGGTGGGCCTTGAATTTTCCTGATCTGAGCCACCATACTCCAAGGATAGGTATGGCCTAGATCCTTCCGCGAATGTGTCCTGTTCATAGGCGGTCCATGCGGGGCTTGACGAGTTTCCGAATTCCTGGGAGCTAAGACCCGAGTCAGTTTTGCCGATGAATATGTGGATGTCTCCTAAGGGGATGATGGAGCAACACGTAGGGTTCGTCTTTGCCGGCACCCAGAACTCATCTAGAGGGATGATCGGGATGTTGCCGGAGAAGAGAACGCGTCTGATGGCTACGGTGTCACCGATTCTTGCGAAGAGATTGGACCTTGCCCGGTGTAGAGCTCGAAGCGCCTCTAGCCCCATGGTGGGCGCCAACTATCATGGTATTGCCGATGAGTACGCCGTGGAGGGAACTCACAGTGCGTGTTTAGAGACGTGGGATAAGGCAGAGAGTTAGCAGGTACGAGGTAACATAGCTTATCCAGGTTCAATATGCCGAGTTACAGAGATAGGTTCGCTATGCGAGTTGTTGCACGTTGTACATAGCAATCTAGGTTGTGTCTGCCCTAAAGGCTCCCATAGGTCCGGCTTATAAAGGCACCAAAACCTAGGGTTTACAGGGAAAGGTCCTTGCCGCACAAGGTAAAGAGTCCTACACTAATACGAACTAGTCTTACATGTATTGTACTCCAAGGCTCTGAGTATGTCGGTGACTCCAGCGTGGACTTCCTTTATCCGGCATGGGCCTCCCTCCTAGATCTGTCAAACTGGTTTACCCAGCAGGCCATAGGCCTTGCTACCAACTATGGGCCACCCGGTTTAGCCGGATTACAAACATGCTATGAGGATACCCATTTACCATATCCCCAACAACTTTATTTTAGGTTCGAATTTTACACGTACGGTCGAAGTACTTTTTACATCAAGGACCTAAAATGGGTAAATTACATCTAGGTCCATACATTTAGCATTAAGCAACCTAAAATTAAGCAAGGAAAATAGTCGGGTTCGACTCCTTCTATAGAGAAAGCAGTTGGTCACATATAGCCATACTCTTCATATATACTACTTTCTCTTCATTCATTTGTTTTCAAAATATGGCCAAATTTGGCGGCATGCAAATTTTTGGATATGGGATCATCAACATAAAAATATGGTGATGTAGATATGGCCATGACCTTGGTCATTCGGCTTGAAATCCAATAAGGTTCATACTCATTGACAACTAAGCTTAAATTAGTTTAAATTTTACCACTTACTTAGACGGTGGGAGTATATTTTACATCAAGGACCTAAAAGGGGGAAATTTCATCGAGGTCCATACATTTAACACGAAGCACCCTAAAATTAAGAAAGGGAAACAGTCAGGTTCGGCTCCTTCTCGAGAGAGAAGCTAATCGAGCAATACTCTTCATACTACTTCCTCTTTGTTTGTTTTTAAAATATGGCTAAAATTTTGGCGGCATGCAAATTCTTAGATTAGGAATCATGAATCATCAGCATAAAGCATGATGTAGATATGGCCATGACCTTGGTCGTTTGGGTTGAATTTTTAGAACTTTTGGTGTTTTTGATGTACCGATTTCCTGCTTAGCTTCAAATGTTTTTGGAAAAAATTAAGAGCAATCTATCATGCTTACTTTTAGTTAAAATTTTACACGGTCGGTGGAAGTACAGTTTACATTGAAGACTTAAAAAAAGAAAACTACATAGAGGTCCATACATTTATCATGAAGGGCCCTAAAATGAAGCAATGTAAAGCAGTCGGGCATGGATCCTTCTCGAGCGAGAGGCTAAGCCATACCCTTCATACTACTCCTATTGTACTTTTGAACCAGCGTTCTGTGGGCGTGCTTGGTGGCTCCCTCTTGGCAGGGTGTGAAATGGAGCGAGAATGGAGTAATACGGAGTACAGTAGGAAAGTTGGCCAGATCATAATGAAGTGCATCGAATACGATGAGACGTACTACATATCGTATACACAATCCCTTGTGCACCACTATCTTTTGAATAACCTTCCGTCTGGATGTTTGGGACGAAAGTGAAAATTTCAAAACCAGGAAAGTTTGAATTCCGACTCTAATACTACCTTTTGCAGGCAAGCCCCTAAATGGTGCTATATATAGAGTAGATACTATTACATTCAATAGATCATTTAAAAAATTATAAATATTGGACGAATTATTAACCTTTTATAAATATGTAAGTTTTTACGAATTTGTTAATTATTGGGAGTACTGACAAGGCAGGCCCAACTGTCTATTATGTTGTCAGCAGAGCTAAATAGGTTAGAGGACTAAGTGGTGGAAATTGCAGCGGATCAGACCAACAACAAGTGAAAATTATAAAAAAACTGTCCAAGTGGTGGTTTGTGCAACACACGGAGCAAGACATGGTGAAATCTGCAATGTCCTCTTCCTATATATGCACACCAACGCAGCTAACCAACAGGCTAGAGACTCTTCTTAAAAAACATGCCAGACACACACACACACAGCGCGGCCGTACCAAGGCACACGTGCGCGGAGCCACGCTATGGGACGATGGAGAGATCTATGAAGCGGTGCCTGCGGGGCACTACACAGGAGGGTGCTAGCTCGTGGTTGATGTCGAGCTCGTTGGGGAACCCCAAGAGGAAGGTATGATCAGCATAGCAGTAAGTTTCCCTCAGTTATGAAACCAAGGTTATCGAACTAGTAGGATCAAGGAAACACCTCCAAGGTGTTGTTTCCAACTTGGAATCCTGCACAACACAACCACATAACTTTGCCCCCAACTTACAGTGAGGTTGGCAATCTCACTGATTTTGCTAAAAACAAAGGATTAAACGTATTGTGTGGAAGAAAGTAATAGCTTGCAGAAAGTAAACAGAAAACAGTAAACAATAGTAGATTGATGGTAAAAGAAAGGACCGGGGCTCCATAGTTCACTAGTGGTGATTCTCCTTAAGATAGATGACATGTTGGGTGAACAAATTACAGCGGGGCAATTGACAAACATTGGGAAAGCATACATGCATATACTAATTATCTTGACTCCTATGATATTTGATTGGGCATTACAACATTATACATAGACCATAATCCAACTGCATCTATGACTAATAAACCACCTTCAGGTTATCATCCGAACCCCGTCCAGTATTAAGTTGCAAGCAACAGATAATTGCATTAAGCATTGCGTGTAAAGTAAACAATATGATTGTTCTATGAACAAAGTATTGTTGTTTTCTCCCTAGTAGCAACAGCACATCTAGTACCTTAGAGATTTCTGTCACTTCCCCAGATTACTAGAGGCATGAACCCACTATCGAGCATAAATACTCCCTCTTGGAGTTGCTAGCATCTACTCGGCCAAGATATCTACTAAAAACGGAGAGCATGCAGGATCACAAATAACAAAGACATGATAGAATCAATAAGCAATCTGAAATAGCATCTCAATATCCATTAGATCCCCGCAAACACAACATATAGGATTACAAATAGATGATCTTGATCATGAACGGATCTCACAAGATCTAAACATGGTAGCAAAGGAGAAGAACCAACCATCTAGCTACTACATGGACCCATAGTCCAAGGATGAACTACTCACGCATCACACTGGAGGCTTGCATGGTGATGAAGAAGGCCTCCAGGGTGAATTCTCCCCTTCGGCAGGGTGCCAGGAAGAGCTTCAGATCCCTCCTGATCCAGGGATGGAGATGACAGCGGCTACAGACTCTTTCATGGAATTTTGATCGGGTTCTTAGGGTTTCTGTATCGGAGGCATCTTATAGGCGAAAGGGGAGGCCGAGGGGGTGCCCTAGGCGGCCACACCACCCCTAGCACAGTCCAGGCCTGGCCGCACGGCCAAGTGGTGTGGGCGGCCCCTGGCCCCTCTCTGTCTCGTATTGTCTCCGTGTCCCCCTTGGTGAAATATTGACTTCAGCTTTTGTCCCATCCAATTCCAAGAATATTCATTTTCTCACTTTCCTGGAACCAAAAACAACAGAAAACAGGCAGCTAGCACTGTGGCATCTTGTTAATAGGTTAGTCCAAGAAAGTGTATAAAAAGTACTCCAAAGTTTGGACAAAACATAAGAAATTAGATATAAACCAAGCATGGAACATCAAAAATTATAAATACGTTTGCAACGTATCAACATCCCCAAGCTTAACTCCTGCTCGTCCTCGAGTAGGTAAGTGATAAAAAGAAAGAATAATTTTTGAGGTGACATGCACCATCATAAACTTGATCAAAGTATTTGTAAAACATTGATAGCTAGGATCATAGTACTTCAACATAGCATGAAAGATAAAGTTCTAACAATAAGACATAGCAACTATGTTATAACATGAAAAGGCACAAACAAAAGATTCATGAATAACAATGCTTTGCAAGATGTTTGTTTGTTTCACATAAAAAAAGAATAATAAGAATGGTATTCAGCTTGTCCCTCATAGAGTAGCAAAACATAAATGCATAGGACACCTTCAAAGTTCATAAGGGCGACTAGATACAAGTAGTTTAAGAAGAAGCAATATCAAAGTTATGCATCAATCGACAAGTCTTGGGATAATGCACATTAAACTAAGAATGGACACTATGCTCTCTCATTAGGTGCATAAAGATAGAAGGTGGAGACTCAACATAAAAGTAAAAGAAAGGCCTTCATAGAAGGAAGCAAGGATTCAAGTTTCATAAAGAGCTTCCAAAAATTATGGTACTTACTAGCTTTCAGCTCTCATTTCCCCTATCATCAGCATCATTAGGTGATTAAGGTTAAAGTGACACAACTAAGAGGATATGCTTGACATGTTATAAGTTAAAATCTCATGCCCCTAACTTACGAGTACAGAACCACATTGTACCATCCCAAAACTTTAATCCAAGTGATCAAGATCAAATCTACCCAATTTAGGGTTAACAAAAACTTTCCATTTAAAAATCTTTAAGAATTCATATGTGTGTGCATTTAAAATAGGAGTGTTTTGAATTGCCATGTTTGTGTGATCTATTGACTATAAAATGAATCTAAGATGAATTACACATCATCTAGATCATCCCCAAGAAAATCCTAAAGAAAAAGAAATCAAAAGGAATAAATAAAGGAAATGGTCACTTGTGCCATTTTAATCACCTAGCCTACTTTGGCTATTCCTAGCACTCAAATACTAACAAAGAAAATGGTGGATCTTTGCACCCCTTGCTAGTACAAGTAGTGATGTGCCAAGGCCCACTTTGTGATCTCCCAAAAAAATTTGAACTCTAATTTTAAATGACATTTGAAAATTGAATCTAGTGTATGTATCAAGATCACACTATTTCAAAAACCCTCCAAATGAACTCCATTTTAAAATCCCAAGCAAACCTAGATGCTTGAGCATAAGATGAACCAATCCACCAAAAATCATCCCAAAATTCAAATATTTTGTTCTTGTGGCCATTTGATCGAACAGGTGGCAGGCAAGATTTTTCTGCCTAACTTTTGCTGTTTGATGATCAATGCTTTGTCGAGTTTGTGACCCCCATTTGGTTCCCCTGTCTCACCCATCTCTAACCACACCCTCACAGGTCTATCCCTTAGCCGTTTGCAGTAGTTGCGCACCGCCCAAACTTGGTCACCGCCGGCTGAGCATGCGCAGTTCGCAGCCGACCACGCCGCACGAAACCAGCACCGCCACTAGCACCGCCTAACCCTACCGCCACTCCTTGTCCACCCCACAATCACTGCCAGCACCTGGACCACCCCAGAGAAGCGCCGCCCTTTCCTCTCTGCGTGAAGCCAAAGCGCGATCGCTGCCAGCACGCCACAGACCACGCCTCGATACCAAATCGCGTGCGCCGCTTCACCTTGAACCCAGCAACCCGCCAGACATGGACGTGCATATCCTCGCAACCCACAGTCGCTGGGACCCGGGTCAAGCACTGCCTCTATCTCCGAGAGCGCAGGAAGATCTCGACCAATTGCCACCGCCCCTAGCCAACCCATTGCACTATAGCTGACCGCCAGCAGACCGCCCACCGTCCGCCTACCTCGCCCACGCCGGAAGCCCCCTGTATCGATGTCACCGATGAGCCGTGCCCATACCTCACTGCCTCACCGTCGAGCCTATATAAGGAGGCCTCCCCAGCACCATTTATTCACACCATTCCACTCCCCTCTCTCCACTTACCGTTTCCCCACTCTCGCCGGAGCCGCTCGAGCAGCCAATCACCGAAATTCTGCCGGAGGTAGCCGTTGCAGAGGAGGAGACGTGGTCGTCGATTTCGTCCACCTCAGCCCCTGCAGCGACTTCGCCTGAGCTCGCCGTCGTCCACCATTTCGTTTGCCCGCCTTGCCGCACTAGCTGGAGCCCTGGTACATCCCCAGTAGACCCCCACCAGCCGCTTAGGGTTCAGTCTCGCCGGCGACGATTCCGTCGTCGACGACGACCGTGGACCGCAGATCTTGTTCTAATCGTGTGGTTATTATCGCCCCGTACCGCTTCGGGTTTTAAGTTCTGCTGACATGTGGGACCAGCCTGTCAGTCGCCCTCTGCACCGCTGAGCGCCACTAGGCCGGCCCATTTACTTTCCCGCGCTGACCCAGTTAATTCAAATTAGGTTTTTCTATTTAGACTTCAAATCAATTTTCTCCTTTAGTTCAAAAATCAATTCAGGGAGTTTTACAAATCCAAATTGAGTGATTCCAATTTTGTTGGAAAGGTAATGAAAATCTCTATCCAAGATTGTTGGATTTAAATCATTTAGAGTTAGAGATCTCTCCTAGTAAAAATAACAAGAGAGAAGAATTTGCACATTCAAACATTTTTATAAAATCAACCATAATAGCTTTTGAGTTGATTCAAACTCTCAAAGATCACATTTAACCATACCTATCTGAATATGTAATAATATTAAGGTTTGCATGTAGTGACTTTGGACTAGTACCAAAATAATGCTATATAGGCATTTCTAGTCACTTTAAATGATTAAATATTAAACTTAAACTTATTAAAATGTGATCCAACCATTAAATCACATTCCCATATGTTATAATATGTGGTGAGGACATGTGTCCACATGATCCCATATTTTAATTGGAGAATATTAAATCTTTGTTAGTTTCAATGAGTAGAAATTACTTTTTTCAAATAAAAGGATGAAGCTAGTTAATTAAACCTTGTGATGCTTGTGATGATAATAGATCATCAAAATACGTGCCTTAGTATGCTAAGAAGACTAGTTAAGTTTTATTTGGTGATTGTGTATCCCGTATGTATTTATAGAAGATAGTACCGACCAAGCTTTCGAGGAGGAGGAGTTCTACCAAGAGGAGGAGGAAGAAAACTTCAACCACTTCACTAACCAAGGCAAGCTATTGTTAGAAAGCTAGAATTAAGCTAGATAACCTAAGTAGGATGCATTGGGCATGCTTTGGTTATACCACTGTGACTATTACCTACCCCAAGTTTTCTTTCCAAGCTTTACTTTCTTTATTTTATTAAAGTCCTTTACTTGTTTATAGGTAGCATAAAAGTATCAAAATTGACCTATCTAGCTAGATTTATATGTCATTCTATGGCATGATATTGATATTAGCACCCCATATTAGTGAACACTCTTAACTTAGTAGTTTAGAGCTAAACCAAAACTTGATTCATGATGTCTACGCACTTCTATTATTGTAGACAGTTGTTGGGCCTCCAAGTGCAGAGGTTTGTAGAACAACATCAAGTTTTCCCTTAAGTGGATCACCCAAGGTTTATCGAACTCAGGGAGGAAGTGGTCAAAGGTATCCCCTCTCAAGCAACCCTTCAATCAAGATACAAGAAGTCTCTTGTGTCCCCAACACACCCAATACACTTGTCAGGTGTATAGGTGCACTAGTTCGGCGAAGAGATAGTGAAATACAAGTGGTAGGGATAATTATAAGTGGTGTATCTAATTGCAAACGGTGTATCAATGCTTAGAAACAAGGCCTAGGGATCATACTTTCACTAGTGAACACTCTCATATAAATATCATCTCTTTATGATACTACTCTTAACTACTCTCCGGTTGGACACTCTAATCGATGGTAGGGCTATAACAGCACACCTCAAATTTCGCTTTCCGCATCTAGATAACCCCACACTGTCACCTTGAGCACTAGATGGTTCCAACAAACACCACAATTTCATAGAGACATCCAACTCCAAATATAACTCATAACAAGTATTTGTAATCTCTAGCCTAAGTGCCACCATGGTGTGCACGCTGTCACTTTCACACACATGGGGACAACAGAGATCTATTAAAGCACTTGAGTAGCAAGGTAGATCTATAGATTACAAGCTCATGATCACAATATGATCATGCATAGAGAGAGAGATGAACACATAGATACCGGTAGAACCCTTAGCCTCGAGAGAGAACTACTCCCTCCTCATCATGGGAATCAGCAATGGTGATGGAGATGGTGGTGGAGATCGATGGAGATGGCTCCAGGGGAACTTCCCCATCCCGGCAGGGTGCCGGAACAGAGACTTTATGTCCCCCGAATCTCCCCTTCGGTGGCGGCGGTGCTTGATACATTGCAAATGTATCTATAATTTTTGATGTTCCATGCTTGGTTTTATCCACTTTCTTGTGTTTTGTTCCAACTTTGGTGTACTTTTCATGTGATTTCTTGGACTAACCTATTAACAAGAGCCACAGTGCCAGCTACCTGTTTTCTGCTGTTTTTGGTTCCAGGAAAGTCAAAAAATGAATATTCGCGGAATTGGACGGGACAAAAGCCAAAGTGCCTATTTTTTCAGAAGGGATCAAGTGCCAGAATACGAGACGGACAAGGGCTAGAGGGTGGCCACACCACCTGGCCGCGCGGCCAGGCCTGGCCCATGCCAGGGGGTGGTGTGGCCTGCCCTGGCACCCCTTGGCCTCCCCTTGCGACTATAAGATGCCCTCGGGATGAAAACCCGAAGTACCCGATCAAAAATCCATGAAAGAGTTTGTAGCCGCCGTCATCTCCATCCCTAGATCGGGAGGGATCTGAAGCTCTTCCCGGCACCCTGCCGTAGAGGGTAATTCAACCTGGAGGCCTTCTTCATCACCATGCAAGCCTCCGGTGTGATGCGTGAGTAGTTCATCTTTGGACTATGGATCCATGTAGTAGCTAGATGGCTTGTTCTCCTCCTTTGTGCTTTCATGTTTAGATCTTGTGAGCTCCGTTCATGATCAAGATCATCTATTTGTAATTCTGCATGTTGTGTTTGCGGGGATCCAATGGATATTGTGATGCTATTTCAGATTGATTATTGATTCTATCATGTCTTTGTTGTTTGTGATCTTGCATGCTTTCCGTTGTTAGTAGCTATCTTGGCCAAGTAGATGCTCGCAACTCCAAAGGTTAGTATTTATGCTCGATAGTGGGTTCATGCCTCTGGTAATCTAGGGAAGTGACAGAAATCTCTAAGGTACTAGATGTGATGTTGCTACTAGGGAGAAAACAACAATCCTTTGTTCATAGAACAATCGTATTGTTTACTTTACACGCAGTTCGTAAAGCAATAATCTATTGCTTGCAACTTAATACTGGAGGGGGTTCAGATGATAACTTGAAGGTGGATTATTAGTCATAGATGAAGTTGGATGGCGGTCTATGTATTATGTTGTAATGCCCAATCAAGTCTCAAAGGAGTCAAGATGATTAGTATATGCATGTATTGCTTTCTCGGTGTTTGTCAATTGCCCCGCTGTAATTTGTTCATCCAGCATGTTATCTATCTTAAGGACAACCACCTCTAGTAAACTATGGATCCCGGTCCTTGTCATTTACATACAATCTACAATCTTTTACTGCTTTGTGTTTTCTTTCTGCAAACTTTTACTTATTTCCATTCGATACGTTTAATCCTTTTTTTTCTGCAAAACACGGTGAGATTGACAACCTCATCGCAAGTTGGGGACAAAGTTCTGTGGTTGTGTTGTGCAGGTCTCCACGTTACTACTAGCACAGGTAGTGCGCCCTGCCAAAGCACATCTAGTAACACCTTTGGGGTGTTTCCTTGCTCCTACTGGTTCGATTAAACCTTGGTTTCATAACTGAGGGAAAACTTGCTGCTGTGCTCATCGTACCTTCCTCTTGGGGTTCCCTACAAGCTCTACATCGAACGACGAGCACATCAAGATTTTCTGGCGCCATTGCCGGGGAGTCAAGGACATCTTCACAAGGGGAGTCACTCATAACCAATCTCTTTACTTTGTTGTTTTTGTTTTGCTTATTTTTCTTTTTTCTTTGTTTGCTTGTTTCTTTATCAAAAACACACAAAAAATTAGATTTACAAGTTTGCTTTCTTTATCAAAAACACAAAAAAATTAAGTCTCGTTTAGTTGTCACCTCTTCTTTATCTAACCATGTTGATCCCAACATTCACCTTGAAAGACCTTTCAATTGGTAGTGGTTCTATAATTGGGAAAGATAATATTGAAGAATTCTTTAATCATGTTAGCAAACATGAAGATACTGAGGATAGATCCCTTGTAGAACTTGCTCCAAATTATGAGATTGTTGCAGCTTCTTTAATTCACATGTTAGAAGCTAGGTTTGTTAACCTCAACCCCTTAATGCAAGTAATGTTTCTTAAGCTTAAAGAAATCGAGGATCCTGAAAAGAGGGATTTTATTCTAGAAACTTTGTTTAAGGAGTTATATGATGTTGCCAAGGAAGCTAGAAAAGTTTTTGAAAGTTTCAATATGCTAGGCTCATGTGTACATGTTGTTGGTACACGAGAAAAGATGAACAAAACCGGACCTAATGGGGAGGAACCTAAGATACCAATACCCTTTAAACTAGTAGCAATACATGATGCAATAGAAAAGAATCTTGATTGGATTGTTCCTACAAACCCTTTTGATGAGAATAGTGAACCCAAGATTATTTAGAAAGGATCCACTAGAACTTACTTGGATGATATACATTTCCTTGTTGAAAATATTTCTGGTATTGATCTTAATGCTTCTAGATTTGAGAATACTTGATCATTTTTCTTGCTTCTTATGCCTAACTTAAAGGCGTTAAAGAAAAGTACTTATTGGGAGATAACCCAAAAGTTTTAGATGAGTCTTGGAAGTTATTACCTCTGTAATAACCTCTCCTTATCCTTTTTATTTGCTTTTTGTGCCAAGAGTAACCTCTAATGAGAGTGAACTAATGATTAGGAAAGTTGCTGTCCCAAAACAGATTTTTGTGCTTCACCATAAAACTTCGTGATAGAGCTTTGTATGTCGGATTGAGCTGTAATGTTTTTTGCTTCTGCCCCAGGTTGTTATCTAACTTCCGTTAGTTCAACACTTTTTGATTTGAGCAACAGAAGGTCTTCAAAAAAATTCGTATTTACCTGCTGGTCTGTTTTGACAGATTTCTGCCATTTTCTGCATTTGCTTCTTGTTGGTTCCTTCTTGAGTTCTTTTGGGGAATTGAGATTTTTGAGGGAAGTGTTGCAGTAGCTAGTGTTCTAATGGAAGTTTATTTGGTTTTAGAACTGAACCTTAAGACTTATTTATCTTGAGTGCACTAATGTTGCTAATGAGATTGTGTGAAGTTTAGTATGAAGGAATAATTTCAGGTGTATGGAAGGAATGAGTAATGAGATGAAGGATGGACTAAAGCTCAATATTGGGAATGCCACGCGTGTCACCCCAAGAAATATCTAATAAGTACAAGCGTCAAAGGTTGGGGATGCCCAAGGCATCCCCTTCTTCATCAATAAAAAATCCAGGTTTCTTCCAAACGCTTCATTTTTATTGTTTCATGCACAATTGTGTTTTTCTTGGAGCGTCTTCTTGTTCGTTTTCATTTTGGTTTTCATTTGCCTTGGTTTGCTTAGTTTGCTGAATAAATTGGTTGGACCCCCTCTTTCATACATTTGGTTTGCAACTAGTTTGGTTTGGTTTGGAAAAGAGTAGGAAAGTTCATACTTATGTGGTAAAAAGAGCTTGTTTTTGACTGTAACCTATGCTTTTTCATGCTATGCTTGATATTGTTTTGGCTTTATGCTTAGTATTCTTTGCTGTAGCATGACTTGTTATAAACAATTGAGATTGCTTAATGTTCCTTGGATGAATCATGCGTTGTTTTAGGATATTAAAGCATAGTATAGTGGTATTCTCCTTTGATGCTTTATTTGGGTTGACTTGGCGCATGCTCACACCATGTTATGACTATCCAAAGTCACCATAGCCTTTATGATCCTTTAGTTTTCAACTTTTAGTATCACTTTATGCTTTGATCAATGATGTTTTGTCGCTCTGCATGATTATGGCCATTATTGCTCTCTTAGTTTGTCGCTCCCAGTCTTTTGCTAGCCTCCACAACAAAGTATGAGTTCCACTCATGCATCCAACTCCCTAAACCAAGTTATTCCAAAGATTCCACCATACCTACCTACTAGCTTATGCTATTCCAAGTATATTCATGCTTTTGTTTACCTTCCACTTGTTATGAGAAAACTAGTGATTAAAGCTCTCACGAACTTGATGGCCCACTTTAATTTTTTGCCTCTAATAAACTTGAACCATTGGGTCCTTCTTTGTTGCGTATATGCTTGCGCTTTATAAGTTGAAATTAGCAGAACCATGTACCATGGGGAATGCTTTCAACATTGCACTTGTACTTTGTACCCCGTTGATATCATGTTCTTTTGCTTACGGATCCCAGCGGTGTGAAATAAAAGTGGAACTTGTAAGATCATGGAGTTTGTATGTGTGTTAGAGAAATGCCTGGGCCGCTAGTCTAAGCAATGCCTAATCATGGTGGAAACTTGCAGCATCACCATAATGAGCACTCTATGAAGCATCCTCAATAAAAACCTATGCAAATAGCAAATAAAAAGATCGTTGAGATGCTCATTGTCTGCTTGCCTTGTCATTTTGATTATGGGAAAGCTCCCGTATCATGTGCAAGGGATACCTCGTTGGCGGTTCTTAATGATACACATATACTTACAATGACAAGAGCTTACTCGTGACTAAAGTTGAGTAGCATGAGGATCGGTCTTCGTAAGTAAGGGGCATGAGATTTCGGTTTATAACTTGTCAAGCATATCCTCTTAGTTGTGTCACTTTAACCTTAATCACCTTCAAGATGCTTATGATAGGGGCAATGAGAGCTGAAAACTACAAATACCATAATTTTTGGAAGCTCTTTATGAGACTTGAATCCCTACTTCCTTTTAAAAAAGGCCTTTCTTCCACCATTATATTGAGTCAACACCTTCTATCTTTATGCACCTACTTTGAGAGCATAGTGGCCATTCTTAGTTCTATGTGCATTGTCCCAAGACTAGTTGATTGATGCATAACATGTTATTGCTTGTTTTAAACTATTGTATCTAGTCACTCTTATGAACTTTGAAGGTGTCATATGCATTTATATTTGCTACTCTATTGAGGGACAAGCTGAATACTACTATGCTATGTTTTCTTTATGTGAAACAAACAAACGTCTTGCAAAGCATTGTTATTCATGAATCTTTTGTTTTTTCCTTTTCATGTTGCATCATAGTTTCTTTGCTTATTGCTAGAACTTTGTCTTTCATGTTATGATTGAAGTACTATGATCCCAGCTTTGAATGTTTTGCAAATACTTTGATCAAGTCTTTGATGGTGCATGTCACCTCAAAAATTATTCTTTCTTTTTATCACTTACCTACTCGAGGACGAGGAGAAGTTAAGCTTGGGGATGTTGATACATTGCAAATGTATCTATAATTTTTGATGTTCCATGCTTGGTTTTATCCACTTTCTTGTGTTTTGTTCCAAATTTGGACTACTTTTCATATGATTTCCTGGACTAACCTATTAACAAGAGCCACATTGCCAACTGCCTGTTTTCTACTGTTTTTGGTTCCAGGAAAGTCAGAAAATGAATATTCTCGGAATAGGACGGGACAAAAGCCAAAGTGCCTATTTTTCCGGAAGGGATCAAGTGCCAGAATACGAGACGGAGAAGGGCCAGAGGGCGGCCACACCACCTGGCCACGTGGACAGGCCTGGCCCATGCCAGGGGGTGGTGTGGCCTGCCCTGGCACCCCCTCGGCCTCCCCTTCCGACTATAAGATGCCCTCAAGACGAAAACCCTAAGTACCCAATCAAAAATCCATGAACGAGTCTGTAGCCGTTGTCATCTCCATTCCTAGATCGGGAGGTATCTGAAGATCTTCCCGGCACCTTGCCGGAGAGGGGAATTCACCCTAGAGGCCTTCTTCATCACCATGCAAGCCTCCAGTGTGATGCGTGAGTAGTTCATCTTTGGACTACGGATCCATGTAGTAGCTAGATGGATGGTTCTCCTCCTTTTGCTTTCATGTTTAGATCTTGTGAGCTCCGTTCATGATCAAGATCATCTATTTGTAATTCTGCATGTTGTGTTTGCGGGGATCCGATGGATATTGAGATGCTATTTCAGATTGATTATTGATTCTATCATGTCTTTGTTATTTGTGATCTTGCATGCTTTCTGTTGTTAGTAGCTATCTTGGCCAAGTAGATGCTACCAACTCCAAGAGTTAGTATTTATGCTCGATAGTGGGTTCATGCCTCTGGTAATCTGGGGAAGTGACATAAATCTCTAAGGTACTAGATGTGATGTTGCTACTAGGGAGAAAACAACAATCCTTCGTTCATAGAACAATCGTATTGTTTACTTTACACGCAGTTTTTAAAGCAATAATCTGTTGCTTGCAACTTAATACTGGAGGGGGTTCGGATGATAACCTAAAGGTGGATTATTAGTCATAGATGCAGTTGGATGGCGGTCTATGTATTATGTTGTAATGCCCAATCAAGTCTCAAAGGAGTCAAGATGATTAGTATATGCATGTATTGCTTTCTTGGTGTTTGTCAATTGCCACGCTCTAATTTTTTCACCCAGCATGTTATCTATCTTAAGGAGAGCCACCTCTAGTGAACTATGGATCCCGGTCCTTGTCTTTTACATACAATCTACAATCTTTTACTGCTTGTGATTACTTTCTGCAAACTTTTACTTCTTTCCATTCGATATGTTTAATCCTTTGTTTTCCGCAAAACACGGTGAGATTGACAACCTCATCACAAGTTGGGGACAAAGTTCTGTGGTTGTGTTGTGCAGGTCTCCACGTTGCTACTAGCACGGGTAGTACGCCCTGCCAAAGCTCAGCTAGTAACACCTTTGGGGTGTTTCCTTGCTCCTACTGGTTCGATTAAACTTTGGTTTCATAATTGAGGGAAAACTTGCTGTTGTGCTCATCATACCTTCCTCTTGGGGTTCCCAACAAGCTCTACGTCGTACGACGAGCATATCAGGGCTACGGAACTTTTCGTGGATGGAGGCTTGACTATTTAGGGTTTTTACCTCGGGGGGAATATATAGGCGAAGGAGGTGTTGGGAATATGCCCTAGAGGCAATCATGAATGATGATATTCCTGTGTATTCATAAGGTTATGGTCCATGTATGAACTGCTGATATGTATCATCGAATATGTGATTTGATTGTGGAACTACATATTCTTGTTGTTCATACTAATTGTCCTTTGTCATTGAGGTTGTGCCGGACACACAACTTAGACCAATGTGAAAGTCGGATGGCCATGCGCATCTTGGATTAAGTGTTAACCGAGACAGCCGACTAAGAGTTAGTCGGATGAATCACTTATCTCGGATCGAGAAAGAGAGTCGGACTATTTAAGGGATGACGATCATTCGCCTATAGTCCGACAAAGTATATCGCGAGGCAAAAGGGACTTAGACGAAAGTCGCATTGGAAGGTATGTCTTCATGACTTATTGGTACTTGGGAGTTGGCACGTTCTGCTAGGAGCCGCTACCAACTGATCGATCACGAGTGAGACTCGGAATCGTGTCCGGGTTATCATGAGCCTGTCGGGTCACACGCTTAAGATCGGGAGCAAGTTTGGGTTAGACCCAAACAGGAAACCTATTGGGGTTGGACCCAAATAGAGACATGGACTTAATCAGCAAGTGAGACTTGTAGTGGCTAATGTAGGCCTTTTTAGTGAATGGGCCTCAAGTGAGTGGAGCCCACTTTCCCTCCCTATATTAGCTAGGGCGTAGGTGCTTTGAACACAAGGTTATGTCACTCCATGTGTTGGAAACCCTAGCCCCAGTCTGTCCTGTCGCCGCCGTACCGGACCTAGCAGTCCATCGCCGGCGCTCCTCCTCGTACGTGTGGATACCGGCGGAGGTGATGTATGTTCAGCACTTCGACGATCGTGAAGAAGGAACGGATCGTTGATCGTGGAATTGGAACGGATCGCGAGGACTGCACTGCATCAAGTGACGTGCTTCATCAATTCCGCAACTGCGCGTGTAGTGGTAATCCTCGTGGCCTTCTACCTGAGCTGGATCTTGGGATCACCGCGTAGGGAAAAAGTTTCGTTTAACTCTACGTGGCCCTACAGGAGGCAAGGTCGGTGGCTGACCAAGAAGACCACACCATGCCCTGGCGCGGCCTGGGGGGACCCGCGCCTAGGGGGTTTGGCCACCCTGTGGCCCCTCTCCGACTCTCCTTCTGGCTCCGTGAGTCTTCCGGGAAAATAGGAACTTTGGCTTTTGTCCTGTCCAATTCCGAGAATATTCATTTTCTGACTTTCTTGGAACCAAAAACAGCAGAAAACTGGCAACTGGCACTGTGGCTCTTGTTAATAGGTTAGTCCAAGAAAGTGTATGAAAAGTACTCCAAAGTTGGATCAAAACATAAGAAAGTAGATAAAACCAAGCATGGAACATCAAAAATTATGGATATGTTAGCAACGTACCAACATTCCCAAGCTTAACTCCTGCTCGTCCTCGAGTAGGTAAGTGATAAAAAGAAAGAATAATTTTTGAGGTGACATGCACCATCATAAACTTGATCAAAGTATTTGTAAACCATTGATAGCTGGGATCATAGTACTTCAATCATAACATGAAAGACAAAGTTCTAGCAATAATACAAAGAAACTAAGTTGCAACATGAAAAGGCAAAAACAAAAGATTCAAGAATAACAATGCTTTGCAAGACGTTTGTTTGTTTCACATAAAGAAAACATAGCATAGTGGCATTCAGCTTGTCCCTCATGGAGTAGCAAACATAAATGCATAGGACACCTTCAAATTTCATAAGAGTGACTAGATACAAATAGTTTAAAACAAGAAATATCAAGTTATGCATCAATCAACTAGTCTTGGGACAATGCACATAGAACTCCACTATGCTCTCAAAGTAGGTGCATAAAGGTAGAAGGTGGAGACTCAACATATAAGTGGAAGAAAGGCCTTCATAGAAGGAAGTAGGGATTCAAGTCTCATAAAGAGCTTCCAAAAATTATGGTACTTATAGCTTTCAGCTCTCATTGCCCCTATCATAAGCATCTTGAAGGTGATTAAGGTTAAAGTGACACAACTTAGAGGATATGCTTGACAAGTTATAAACCGAAATCTCATGCCCCTTACTTACGAAGACCGAACCTCATGCTACTCAACTTTAGTCACGAGCAAGCTCTTGTCATTGTAAGTACATGTGTATCATAAAGAACCGCCAACGGGGTACCCCTTGCACATGATACTGGAGCTATCCCATAATCAAAATGACAAGGCAAGCAGACAATGAGCATCTCAGCGATCTTTTTATTTGCTATTTTCATAGGTTTTTATTAAGGTAGCTTCATAGAGTGCTCATTATGGTGATGCTGCAAGTTTCCACCATGATTAGGCATGGCTTAGGCTAGCGGCCCAGGCATTTCTCTAACACACATACAAACTCCATGATCTTACAAGTTCCACTTTTATTTCACACCGCCGGGATCCATAAGAAAAAGAACATGATATCAACGGGGTACAAAGTACAAGTGCAATGTTGAAAGCGTTCCCCATGATACATGGTTATGCTAATTTCAACTTATAAAGCGCAAGCATATACGCAACAAATAAGGACCCAATGGTTCAAGTTTATTAGATGCAAAAGTAAAGTGTGCCATCAATTTTGTGAGAGCTTTAATCACTAGTTTTCTCATAACAATTTTAATTTGGAACGTAAACAAAACATGAATATACTTGGAATAGCATAAGCTAGTAGGTAGGTATGGTGGACTCTTTGGAATAACCTGGTTTAGGGAGTTGGATGCATGAGTGGAACTCATACTTGGTTGTGGAGGCTACCAAAAGACTGGGAGCGACAAACTAAGAGAGCAATAATGGCCATAATCATGCAGAGCGACAAAACATCATTGATCAAAGCATAAAGTGATACTACAAGTTGAAAACTAAAGTATCATCAAGGCTATGGTGACTTGATATAGTCATAACATGGTGTGAGCATGCGCCAAGTCAACCCAAAGAAAATATCAAAGGAGAATACCACTATACTATGCTTTAATATGCTAAAACAACGCATGATTCATCCAAGGCACATTAAGCAATCTCAATTGTTTATAACAAGTCATGCTACAGCAAAGAATACTAAGCATAAAGCCAAAACAATATCAAGCATGGCATGACAGAGCATAGGCCACAGTCAAAAACAAGCTCTTTTTTACCACATAAGTATGAGCTTTCCTACTCTTTTCCAATCCAAACCAAACTATTTGAAAACCAATGTATGAAAGAGGGGGCCCAACCAATTTATTCAGAAAACTAAACAAACCAAGCAAACGAAAAACCGAAACAAAAATGAAAAAGAAGACGCTCCAAGAACAACACAACTATGCATGAAACAATAAAAATGAAGCGTTTGGAAGAAACCTAGGATTTTTATTAATGAAGAAGGGGATGCCTTGGGCATCCCCAAGCTCTGACGCTTGTACTTATTGGATATTTCTTGGGGTGACACGCGTGGAATCCCCAAGATTGATCTTTAGTCCATCCTTCATCTCATTACTCATTCCTTCCATACACCTGAATTTTTTCCTTCATACAAAACTTCACACAATCTTTATTAGCAACATTAGTGCACTCAAGATAATAGGTCTTTTCGGTTCAGTTATAACACCAATAAACTTCCATTAGAACACAAGATACTGTATAACTTCCCTCAAAAAGCTCAATTCCCCAAAAAGAACTCAAAAAGGAACCAATAAGAAGCAAATGAAAATAATGGCAGAAATCTGTCAAAACAGACCAGCAGGTAAAGACAAATTTTTTCGAAGACCTTCTGTTGCTCAAATCAAAAAGTGTTGAACTAACGAAAGTTAGATAACAACCTGGGGAAGAAGCACAAACATTCACGCCTCAAAAGGATGTTCAGAGATTTTAAACGAATTTTTACGGTGAAGCACAGAAATCTGTTTCGGGACAGCAACTTTCCCAATTATTACTTCTCTCTCATTAGAGGTTACTCTTGGCACAAAAATCAAATAAAAAGGATAAGGAGCTATTATTACAGAGGTAATAACTTCCAAGACTCATCTAAAACTTTTGGGTTATCTCCCAATAAGTACTTTTCTTTAACGCCTTTAAGTTAGGCATGATAGTTTGAGAAGATGCTCACATAAGAAGTATGAATTGAAGTAAAAGAGAGCATCAAGAAGCAAATTCAAAGAACATTTAAGTCTAACCCACTTCCTATGCATAGGAATCTTGTACAAGTCATGAAAGCACAAAGCAACAAGCATAGGAAAGAAAAACAAGTGTAGCTTCAAGACTTTCAACATAAAGAGGGGAAATTTAATATTGTTGAGATACATAAAACCATGTTTCCCTCTCTCATAATAACTTTCAGTAGCATCATGAATAAAATTAACAATATAACTATCACATAAAACATTCTTATCATGAGCCACGTGCGTAAAAGAATTAATACTCCCCACATAAGTATAGTCATTCTTATTAATTGTAGTGGGAGCAAATTCAACAAAATAGATATCATTATCATTCTCATCACCATAATCATCAAATATAGGAGGCATATTATAGTCATAATTAATTTCCTCCTCAATAGTAGGTGGACTGAAAATATCATATTCATCATTGCAATCATCATAAATTGGAGGTATAGTATCTTGATAAGCAATAGAATAGTTATCCTCTAAAGTGTGTTCATTTGTAAACATATCATCATTGGAAGGATCATGGATAACACTAATAGTATAGCAATTATTAATATCATCATTTTTCAGAATTGGTACCGAAGAGAATATCAATATCAAAAGTAGTGTGCTTTTCCCAATCATGATCACTACTATATGTAGTAGGCATAGGAACATCATCGAGTTCAGACTCATCAAAAACTATAATAGGAGCAACATGCTTAGGGGGAAATACCGTTTCCTCTCTCCTTTTACTTCTCCTTTTCTTCATTTTCTTCTTCTCTTTAGGAGGGAGAGGCTTGAAAGGAAGCTTCTCCATATACCCTGGTTCATTGTTAGAGACAATAGAAGAAACTTTGGAGGATTCCTCCTTTTCATTAATAAGATCAAAACACATATTCGTCCTATCATATTTTGGTAAAATCTCATCTTCTATAATATTTTGTATGTAAGTGTTTGTGTGGCAATTATCAACACAATAAAGATGACAACCATGTAGGACACTATTCATATCAAAAGCACTCATATCTACCAAAGAGGTTTTTCTTGATAACTCTTCACATCCCAAAAATAATGTAAGTTCATCATGCTGATTAGGAGTGATCATGTCATCACAATACAAACTTGCAGTACTCACTGGATTAGAAGGGCTATTATTATGGCCTGAGCATTGAAAATTGAAATGACCCACTTCAAAGCAAAGTTCACAAATAAAAGGAAAAGGGCACAAACTTTTTTACCAAGATCATTTAAAGCCCTATACCACATTCTAGTTTTTTCATTCCTGTGGGACATACAATATTCTTCTTCAATTTGATTATTCTCACAAGGTCTATGTATTCCACAAAAATTAACATGCTTATAAGAAATAGTACTTTCAGGGGTTTGAGCATGTTTATTGCTACCATCATTTTTCATGCAAGTGTCTTTAAAAGGCTCATGATACATGTCCCATTTTTCTTTAGGAGCATTAATATGGGAAGCAAAGGATCTGAAACAACCAATAAGAATTTGAGGATCAAGACCATATTTAGCACTAAGCTCTTGAAAATCAGCAGTTTCAGCGAAAGACTTAATGCAATCATACTCATAGTTTATACCTAGTTCTTTACCTTCGTTGTTATCCCAATCTTCGGTATTGCTTTGAATTGTTTCAAGAAGATCCCACTTAGGTTTGACCTCCTTACTCGTGAAGGATCCCTCTAAATAAGTATCTAGATAGTCCTTGTAATGTCCTGCAAGCCTTGCATAGAAATTATTAATAACAATATTACTAGAGAGCTCATGAATGGGACATTTGAGCATTAGTGACTTCAATCTCCCCCATGCTTGGGAAATACTTTCTCCATCATGTGGATGAAAATTATAAATGTAATTCCTATCTTTATGAATGTCATGAGGAGGATAAAATTTAGAGTAAAAGAGAGATTCAAACTCCTTCCACTCCAAATGATGAGGATCATCTAGTAGCTCATACCACTCCCTTGCTTTGCCCTTAAGTGATAAAGAGAATAACTTCTTCTTGACTTGATCTGTTGTAATACCTGCACACTTGAACAACCCGCATAATTCGTGTATAAAGAGCAAATGATCACCAGTATGGACAGTTCCATCTCCAAAATAGCAGTTATCCATAACACGATCAATAATTCTAGTAGGTATTTTAAAAGGGATGCTTTCAGTATGTGGATTTAAAATATCACAAGTATCATTAGAATTACCACATATGGGAGATAAAGTATCATCAGAGCAAATTCTCGTTTTTCAAGCTAAGGAACTAAAAATATCATTTTCACAAACACTAACTTCCCCAAGCTTAGATGTTTCCATAGCATTAGTAACAAAGGTGTTCAAAAGATTCATACTAATAACATTGCTATTAGCATGCAAAGAAGTTTTTGGGGGTTTTTTAATTTTCTTTTCAAAGAATTCGAGTTCTAACTTGGGAAAAATACTAAAAAGCTCTCTTATTTTGTTGTTGTTTTCCATTAAGCCTAACTAGTGAAAAAAGAAACAAAAAGACAAAATTGCAGAATCTAAAGGAAATAACTTCGAGCACTCACACCGGAGGATGTGAGTACCTTTTACCTTACCTCCACGACAACGGCGCTAGAAAATAGCTTGATGTCTACGCACTTCTATTCTTGTAGACAGTTGTTGGGCCTCCAAGTGCAGAGGTTTGTAGAACAGTAGCAAGTTTTCCCTTAAGTGGATCACCCAAGGTTTATCGAACTCAGGGAGGAAGTGGTCAAAGGTATCCCCTCTCATGAAACCCTGCAATCAAGATACAAGAAGTCTCTTGTGTCCCCAACACACCCAATACACTTGTTAGGTGTATAGGTGCACTAGTTCGGTGAAGAGATAGTGAAATACAAGTGGTATGGATAATTATAAGTGGTAACGGATATACAAAATAGCTTGATGGCGTGGAAAAGACTAAAGACAAACTGAAATAAAGATGGAAGCAAACAAACATGTAACAGATCTAATTGCAAACGGTGTATCAATGCTTAGAAACAAGGCCTAGGGATCATACTTTCACTAGTGAACACTCTCATATAAATATCATCTCTTTATGACACTACTCTTAACTACTCTCCGGTTGGACACTCTGATTGATGGTAGGGCTATAACAGCACACCTCAAAGTTTGCTTTCCGCATCTAGATAACCCCACACTGTCACCTTGAGCACTAGATGGTTCAAACAAACACCACAATTTCATAGAGACATCCAACTCCAAATATAACTCATAACAAGTATTTGTAATCTCTAGACTAAGTGCCACCATGGTGTGCACGCTGTCACTTTCACACACATGGGGACAGCAGAGATCTATTAAAGTACTTGAGTAGCAAGGTAGATCTATAGATTACAAGCTCATGATCACAATATGATCATGTATAGAGAGAGATGAACACATAGCTACCGGTAGAACCCTTAGCCTCGAGAGAGAACTACTCCCTCCTCATCATGGGAATCAGCAATGGTGATGGAGATGGTGGCGGAGATCGATGGAGATGGCTCCGAGGGCACTTCCCAGTCCCGGCAGGGTTCCGGAACAGAGATTTTCTGTCCCCCGAATCTCCCCTTCGGTGGCGGCGGCACTGCGGAACTTTTCGTGGCTGGAGGCTTAACTATTTAGGGTTTTTGCCTCGGGGGGAATATATAAGCGAAGGACGCAAGGTCGATGGCAGGCCAGGGGGCCCACACCATGCCCTGGCGTGGCCTGGGGGGTGTGGCCACCCTGTGGCCCCTCTCCGACTCACCTTCTGGCTCCGTGAGTCTTCCGGGAAAATAGGAACTTTGGCTTTTGTCCAGTCCAATTCCGAGAATATTCATTTTCTGACTTTCCTGGAACCAAAAATAGCAGAAAATAGGCAACTGGCATTGTGGCTCTTGTTAATAGGTTAGTCCAAGAAATTGTATGAAAAGTACTCCAAAGTTGGATCAAAACATAAGAAAAGTAGATCAAACCAAGCATGGAACATCAAAAATTATGGATACGTTAGCAACGTATCAATTCACTTTAGATGGGAATACTTGGTGAAAATGTATTGTGAAAACCTTGGAATGATGAGTCATTCTATTGAGGTGTTTTGACATGTGTTGAGACACACAAATGGTTTATGATGATGAAAATGTTGAGGCATGAGCCCTAGCCCTTTTACAAAACTAATGGTTGGATTCGGATGCGATACCATTCCAATTTTACCGTACAACCACAATACCTGAATTGGGTAAGGCTTAGCCAGTAGTTTATATGCATTATTATTAGTTCCCTCGCGGGAGAGGTTTGAGCTGAGGCTACCTCTCAATGTTGTCCACCTATGTAGTGCCCAAGATGACAGATGGTCATGGTTGGGAGGCCGTACTCATAGGAGAGGTGCTTATACTAGGGTGTGTAAAGGAAAGGTTATGTTTGATTATCTGCATACTAAGTATGATGATTCAGGATTATCCCTGACAGATGTATCAAATCTTGTGGTGAAAGTGTACCACCTGTGCAGAGTGTCAAACTATTCGAATTGCCACGTCCATAGTTATGGACAGTTGGAGTGGCCGTACTGTTCCGTTGTCAGATGTTTTCAAAACAACTTATGAAATGAATTGTGACATGACTTGACCACAATAGAGTTGTGACTATGACAACTAAGTTCCCACTTAGGTGATTTCAAACTTTATTTTATCTTTCTTTGTTTTTTGAATTCAAGTTAGGTTTCAAACATAACTTTACAAATGAACTTAGAGTTAGCATTCCTACTAGAACTATCTTACTTGTTAGTGGTAGTTTGCGAGTACTTAAAGAGTACTCATGGCTTTTGTCCCTGGCTATTCCCGTGGCCAGACTATGAAGGAGACTACCAAGATGAAGGACAGCAGGACGACTATGATAACTAGGATCATCTCCCATCGTCAGCATTGCCTGTGCCTCGGAAGATGGACCCCACCGCTACGCTTTATTTATTCCGCTGCTTGTTGTATTAAGACTAGATCATGAGATCCTTTATTTGTGTAAGAACTTATTATGGTTTGTAATGGATGATGTACTATCATATCCAATCTATTATGTCTCGCAAAAATGGTGATCCTGGGATTGCGATGTATGGCGTAACAGACATCTGGGATTAAAAATCTGGGTATTGACAAGTTGGAATCAGAGCCATCCTGATCATAGGAGACCCTAGTTAGAATGGACGTCCGAACAAAAACTTAGTTTCAAAAGCCAAAGTGAGTATTTATGAAAATTATTTCCTCTCTTACCCTCGGGAATTCTTTCTCTCAAAAAAATCATGTTCCTTCCAAATTCTTACATTACTACATCAAATTTTGACACACTTGATCACTTCACTAACTTTCTCATCCTTAACTCTTATAGATGGAGACTCAGTTCAGCAAGATCTACCAGTTGGGCAATGGAGGCTAACTGATCTTCGAGAGGGATCTTGATGCACTATCAGAGTACTTGGGATGCCCGCATCCGGAGTTTCTGGGAGCTCAACTTCCTAGACCCCCAGGCAGAGACTTACAATGGCTAGTCACCGCTGATCTTCGAGGCAAGATAGAAGCACCAACGTCCGGGAGGATCTAGTTCTCCATGAGAGAGAACAACTGGCTAGATGGATTAGCCAGGGCAATGCATGAAGCTCTCGCATGTGTGTGTGCCATGAGTGTCAACCAAATTCAAGGAACCCTCTTTGCTCACTACGCAAGGCGTGACTTTATGGGAATGCCCATGGAGATGCCAAGTGACCCGGAGTTGAAGCGTCAAGTGGAGAACCTGGACTTCCTGCTATACGATAGACAGAAGGAATTGGACAATTCTAGAGAGTTCGCCAACCACAACCTCGCCCTTGCCGCCCAGAAGGCCCATACTTTCTCACTTCTCATCAAGGATCGTCACTCTCTTCGCCGCCAGCGCGCAAAGAAGGATCGCACCATCGACCGTCTTCGCAAGAAGGTGTCCGACCTCGAGAAGACCATCAAGGAGACAGAAGCTCAGCTTGCCGCAAAAGAAAAAGAAGAGGAAGGTGAAGACATCCAGGGAGATATGGACTCTTACCTCAACAATGATGATGACTTTCCGGAGGAGGATGCTGTAGATTTCTACATCGACGATGATGACTCTGACTTCATCGATGATGAGTAGATGCACTAGAGCACTATCGTAGAATGAGGAGTATCGGTCCCATTGTATGTTAGCTTGCAGAATAATTCTTAAAGCCATCTGTTTTCCTTTGATGTTGTGGAGTGTGTGCGTTTGTATCGTGTGCTTTGCTTGAATGAATGAAAAGAAGTTAGTTGCAAACCCTGAGTCAAACTCAAAGTTTTAGCTTTGAAATCAAAACCATGAACCTTAGAACTTTCCCTCTTATCCCTTTATCTATCTCAATCTTCAGATGACTCGTGGAAACCCCAGAGGGAGCAGCTCATTGCAGGACCTGATGCTGCAGATTATGCAGATGCTAGTTGTAGACCGTGAAGCTAGCACGGCAGAGCGCCAAGCTAACCTAGCAACACTGCAGCAGATTTCCCAGATGGCCCAAAACAACCGAGGCCATGGAAATCATGATCATCAAGGATCCAAACTGAAGAACTTCCAGAATACCAATCAAGGATCCAAACGGAGAACCCACTAGATGCTGATGACTGGTTGTAGACAATGGAGAACAACTGAGAAGTAGCCAGAGTTGATGACAACGAGAAAGTTCTTTTTGCCACCCACTATTTGGCAGGAGATGCAAGGGCATGGTGGAACAGCACCCGCACAATGAACCATGGTCAAGTGATGACATGGGAAGCCTTCAAAATCAAGTTCAGTCGTACCCACGTGCCACAGGTCCTAGTCACTAGAATGAGGGATGAATTCAGAGAGCTGAAGCAAGACAGAATGACTGTAGTGGAGTATCGTGACAGATTCTTGTCCATTGCCAGGTATGCACCTGATGAGATCAACACGGAGGCTAAGAACAAGGAGAGTCCTGAACGGACTGCATGATGAGACGCAGACTGTCCTCGTCAACATCTGTTTCGAGGATCTTGAAGAGCTAGTCGACTCTGCCATTCAGATGGAAGGGAAGATCAACCAGGAAAACAACAAGCACAATCGTCGTATGATGCACCAAGCTGGATCCAATAGTCACCAAAAGTACCATCCCAACCCGTCTGTAGGGTATGCCCTAGGGAACAATCGACCCCAGATGTCTCGCCCAAGCTACCCCAACCGTAGCGGAGGAAATGTGAAGTCCAAAGGAAATAACAATCACCCCGGCAACGCCAGCATTTTCAACCGTGCACCTCCCAAGAGCAACAACAACAACAACACCGCACCCAGAACTGGAAGCAATGTTATGCCCGTGGCAAAAAAAGACAAGTCTCAGATCACTTGTTTTGAGTGTGGGGTGAAGGGTCACTATTCCAATGAGTGTCCCAAGAAGATTGCCGCCACTGCCAATGTGAATAACCTAGCTCAACAACAGCGTCGTGTCGAACCAGGAAGAAGATTCGCCCCAGGGAACCCTCACAACCGCAACGGCCGTCTCTTCCACATGAACGCCGAAGAAGCCCAAGAAGCGCCAGATGTAGTGCTGGGTATGTTTTCTGTCAATTCAGTTTTAGCAAGAGTGTTGTTTGATTCTGGAGCATCGCACTCATTTGTCACCGAAGAATTTGCATGCACTAGTAAGATTCACCCAACCAACTTGAAGCATGTCATGATAGTTCAAATTCCCGGTTCAACTACAAAACCTAGAAAAAATTGCAAAGTCGTGCCTATCAAAATACATGGAATAGATTTATATGCCAATCTAATAGTACTTGGAACAAAAAAATTGGAAGTAGTACTAGGTATGGATTGGATGACAAAGCATAAAGGACTGATAGACTGTGCCAAGAAAGCCATCACCATGACCAGTAGCTCTGGAGTCTCAGTAGATCATATATCTGAAACCTTACCCTGTCAATTCAAGTGCAACAAGAGTCTAGCCCTGCCCACCATAGACCAAGTCAAAGTAGTATGTGAATACCCCGACGTATTCCTAGATGAATTGCCCGGTATGCCCCCGGATAGGGATGTTGAGTTCATTATTGAACTAATCCCCGGAACCGGACCCATATCCCAGAGACCCTATAGCATGAACCCCTCAGAGTTAGTGGAATTGAAGAAGCAACTGGATGCTATGTTGGCAACAGGCTTGATTCAACCAAGCGCATCGCCATGGAGATCGCCAGTGTTATTCGTCGACAAGAAAGATGGAGGCAACCGTTTGTGCACAGATTACAGAAAGCTGAATGACGTCACCATCAAGAACAAGTACCCTTTGCCAAAGATAGAGGATCTATTTGATCAGTTGACTGGAGCAAATGTATTCTCTAAGATTGATCTTAGGACTAGTTATCACCAACTTAATATTCGTGCAACGGATATTCCGAAGACCGCCTTTACTACTCGTTATGGATTATACGAGTATACGATCATGTCTTTTGGATTAACCAATGCCCCTACTTATTTCATGAATCTAATGAATAAGATCTTTATGAATTTTCTGGATAAGTTTGTCGTTGTGTTTATCGACGATATCCTTATCTACTCCAATTCCTAAAAAGAACATGAGCAAACATCTGAGAAACATTCTTGAGACCCTTAGAGAGCATCGGTTGTATGCCAAGTTCAGCAAATGTTAGTTTTGGCTGAAGGAGGTAGGATTCCTATGACATATTGTGTCTGCCAGAGGGATAGCTGTTGATCCCACCAAGATCAGAGATGTCGAAGCATGGGAAGCCCCAACCACTCAAACCCAAGTCCGTGCATTTCTCGGATTGGCGGGATACTACCACAAGTTCGTTGAAGGATTTTCGAGCATAGCAAGACCCATGACCCAACTGTTGAAGAAGGAAAATAATTTTGAATGGACCGACAAATGTGAAGCAAGTTTCCAGGAGCTGAAGAAGAGATTGATTTCAGCCCCAATATTGATCATGCCAGATATCAAGAAGCCATTTGATGTGTATTGTGATGCATCCAAGATTGGTCTCGGATGTGTATTGATGCAAGAAGGCAAAGTCATCGCTTATTTGTCTCGACAACTTAAGCAGCATGAGCAGAACTATCCGACCCATGATCTTGAGTTAGCAACTGTAGTTTTGGCATTGAAGACATGGCATCATTATCTTATGGGTAATCGCTGTGAGATTTACTCAGATCACAAAAGCTTGAAGTATATTTTCACTCAGAAGGAGCTGAATATGAGGCAAAGAAGATGGATAGAGTTAATCAAGAATTATGACCTTGACATTCACTATCACCCTGGCAAAGACAATGTGGTAGCGGATGCTCTCAGCAGATTGCCGTGTCGGCTAAACACCATGATCAAGGAGAAGCAGCCAAGTTTGTATGAGGAGTTGGAGCAGTTTAGAACTGAGCTAGTTAGCAAAGGATTTTTAGCTAGCATTGAAATTCAACCCACTCTGATTAGCCAAATCAAGGAAGCCCAGAAGGGAAATGAAAGTATAGACGGAATCAAACGTCGTATTGGTACAGAAAAGTTACCTGGATTTACCGAAGACGAAGAAGGAGTTCTATGGTACAAAGGCCGTATCTGTGTGCCAGTAGATTTGGAACTGAAGCAAGTTATCATGCAAGAAGCTCATGATACTCTTTATTCTATCCACCCTAGAGGAACGAAGATGTATCAGGATTTGAAAGAGCAATTTTGGTGGCACAAGATGAAGAGGAAAATCGGAAGCTACATCACCAAGTGTGATATCTGACAAAGAGTCAAAGCGGAACATCAGAGACCCACCGGACTATTACAACCATTGCAGATTCTGGAATGGAAATGGGATTCCATCGAAATGGACTTTATCATAGGTTTGCCTACTTCTAGTAGGGGAAATGACTCAATCTGGGTCATCGTTGATAGACTGTCTAAGGTAGCTCATTTTATACCGGTCAAGACGACTTACCAGAGTTCAAAGCTAGCAGAGTTGTACATTGCTAGAATTGTTAGTCTACATGGAACCCCCAAGACCATAGTATCAGATCGAGGAACCCAATTTACCTCAAGATTTTGGCAGAAAGTCCAAGAAGGATTAGGAACCAAGTTGAATTTCAGCACAGCTTATCACTCGCAAACTGATGGACAGACTGAAAGAGTCAACCAAATCCTAGAAGATATGTTGAGAGCTTGTGTGTTATAGTATGGATAAAAATGGGAAGATTGTCTGCCTTTCGCCGAATTCTCATACAATAACAGCTATCAAGCCAGTTTGCAAATGGCACCATTTGAGTTCCTATATGGAAGAAAGTGTCACACCCCTTTGAATTGGTCGCAAGTAGGAGACAGACATATCTTTGGACCCGACATTCTCCAAGAAGCCGAAGAGAAGGTTCACAAAATCTATGAGCACCTCAAGACCGCCCAATCCAGACAGAAAAGTTATGTTGACAAGAGAAGAAAAGACCTGACTTTCAATGTCGGAGATTTCGTGTATCTCAAGGTTTCGCCATTGAAGGGAACCCAACGTTTTAGTCTGAAAGGAAAGTTAGCCCGCAGATATATCGGACCCTTCAAGGTTCTGAATCGCCGAGGAGAAGTATCGTATCAACTGGAACTGACAGAGGAGCTGTTGAGATCAACAAGGATCTCACATATTGTGAAGTGCCCATTCGTATCTTAGAGGAAGCCTACAGAACCACCGGGACCAGGAGTATCAAATTTCTTAAGATTCAATGGAGCAACCATACCTAAGAAGAAGCCACTTGGGAGCGAGAAGATTACATTAGGACTAAGTTCCCAGATCTATTTAGTTCCTAGTTTTCTTTATTAAATCTCGGGACGAGATTCTGTTTAAGGGGGGGAAGGTTTGTAACATCCCAAAACTTTAATCCAAGTGATCAAGATCAAATCTACCCAATTTAGTGTTAACAAAACTTTTCTATTTAAAAATCTTTAAGCATTCATATGTGTGTGCATTTAAAATAGGAGTTGTTTTGAATTGCCATGTTTGAGTAATCTATTGATTGTAAAATGATTCTAAGATGAATTACACATCATCTAGGTCATCCCCAAGCAAATCCGAAAGAAAAATAAATCAAAAAGAATAAATAAAGGAAATGGTCACTTGTGCCATTTTAATCACCTAGCCTACTTTGGATATTCCTAGCACTCAAATCCTAACAGAGACAATGGTGGATCTTTGCACCCCTTGCTAGTACAAGTAGTGATGTGCCAAGGCCCACTTTGTGATCTCCCAAAAACATTTGAACTCTAATTTTAAATGACATTTGAAAATTAAATCTAGTGTATGTATCAAGATCACACTTTCAAAAACCCTCCAAATGAACTCCATTTTAAAGTCCCAAGCAAACCTAGATGCTTGAGCATAATATGAACCACTCCACCAAAAATCATCCCAAAATTTAAATATTTTGTTGTTGCGGCCATTTCATCGAACAGGTGGCAGGCAAGATTTTTTCTGCCAAACTTTTGTTGTTTGATGATCAATTCTTTGTCGAGTTTGTGACCCCCATTTGGTTCCCCTGTCTCCCCAGCTCTAACCACACCCTCACCGGCCTATCCCTCGGTTGTTTGCAGTAGTTGCGCGCCGCCCAAACTTGGTCACCGCCGGCCGAGCATGTGCAGCTCACAGCCGACCACGCCTCGCCAAACCAGCACCGCCACTAGCACCACCTAACCCTACCGCCACTCCCTGTCCACCCCACGATCACCGCCAACCCCTGCACCACCCCAGAGAAGCCCCGCCCTTTCCTCTCTGCGTGAAGCCAGAGCACGCCAGAGCGCGATCGCTGCCAGCACGCCACAGACCATGCCTCGACACCAAATCACGTGCGCCGCTTCGCCTTGAACCCAGCAACCCGCCAGATATGGCTGTGCACAGCCGCGTGACCCACAGTCGCCGGGAGCCGCGTCGAGCACCGCGTTTGTCTCAAAGAGCGCGGGAAGTTCCCAACCAATTGCCACCGCCCCTAGCCAAGCCATTACGCTGTAGCTGACCGCCAGCAGACCGCCCACCATCCGCCTACCTCGCCCACGTTGGTAGCCCCATGTATCGCCGTCACCGACGAGCCGCATGCATACCTCACTGCCTCACCGTCGAGCATATATAAGGAGGCCTCCCCAACACCATTTCTTCACACCATTCCACTCCCCTCTCTCCACTGACCGTTTCCCCTCTCTCGCGAGAGCCGCTCGAGCAGCACATCACCGGAATTCCGTCGGAGGTAGCCGCTGCAGAGGAGGAGACATGGTCGTCGATTTCGTCCACCTCAGCCCCTGCCGCGACTTCCCCTGAGCTCGCCGTCGTCCACCAGTTCGTTTGCCCTCCTTGCCGCACTAGATGGAGCCCTGGTACGTCCCTAGTAGACCCCCACCGGCCGCTTAGGGTTCAGTCTCGCTGGCGACGAGTCCGTCGTTGACGACGACCGTGGACCGTAGATCTTGATCTAATCGTGTGGTTATTATCACCCCGTACCGCTTCAGGTTTTAAGTGCCGCTGACATGCGGGACCAGCCTGTCAGTCGCCCTCTGCGCCACTGGGCCAGCCCATTTACTTTCCCGCGCTGACCCAGTTAATTCAAATTAGGTTTTTCTATTTAGACTTCAAATCAATTATGTCCCTTAGTTCAAAAATCAATTCAGGGAGTTTTACAAATCCAAATTGAGTGATTCCAATTTTTTTGAAAAGGTAATCAAAATATCTATCCAAGACCGTTGGATTTAAATCATTTAGAGTTAGAGCTCTCCTAGTAAAAATAACAAGACAGAAGCATTTGCACATTCAAACATTTTTATAAAATCAACCATAATAGATTTTGAGTTGATTCCAACTCTCAAAAATCACATTTAACCATACCTATCTGAATATATAATAATATTAAGGTTTGCATGCAGTGACTTTGGACTAGTACCAAAATAATGCTATATAGGCATTTCTAATCACTTTAAATGATTAAATATTAAACTTAAACTTATTAAAATGTGATCCAGCCTTTAAATCACATTCCCATATCTTATAGTATGTGGTGAGGACATGTGTCCACATGATCCCATATTATAATTGGAGAATATTAAATCTTAGTTATTTTCAATGAGTAGAAATTACTTTTCTCAAATAAAAAGGATGAAGCTAGTTAATTAAACCTTGTGATGCTTGTGATGATAATAGATCATCCATATGTGTGCCTTAGTATGCTAAGTAGACTAGTTAAGTTTTGTTTGGTGATTGTGTATCCTGTATGTATTTATAGAAGATAGTACCAACCAAGCTTTCGAGGAGGAGGAGTTCTACCAAGAGGAGGAGGAAGAAAACTTCAACCACTGCACTAACCAAGGCAAGCTATTGTTAGCAAGCTAGAATTAAGCTAGATAACCTAAGCAAGATGCATTGGTCATTCTTTGGTTATACCACTTTGACTATTACCTACCCCTAGTTTTCTTTCCAAGCTTTACTTTCTTTACTTTATTAAATTCCTTTACTTGTTTAAAGGTAGCATAAAAAGGATAAAACTTGACCTATCTAGTTAGATTTAGATGTCATTCTATGGCATGAGATTGAGATTAGCATCCCATATTAGTGAACACTCTTAACTTAGTAGTTTAGAGCTAAACCAAAACTTGATTCACTTTAGATGGGAATACTTGGTGAAAATGAATTGTGAAAACCTTGGAATGATGAGTCATTCTATTGAGGTGTTTTGACATGTGTTGAGAGACACAAATGGTTTATGATGATGAAAATGTTGAGGCATGAGCCTTAGCCCTTTTTCAAAACTGATGGTTGGGTTCGGATGCGATACCATTCCAATTTTACCGTACAACCACAATACCTAAATTGGGTAAGGCTTAGCCGGAAGTTTATATGCATTAGTACTAGTTCCCTCATGGGAGAGGTTTGTGCTGAGGCAACCTCTCAATGTTGTCCACCTATGCAGTTCCCAAGATGACAGATGGTCATGGTTGGGAGGCCATACTCATAGGAGAGGTGCTTATATTAGGGTGTGTAAAGGAAAGGTTATGTTTGATTATCTGCATACTAGGTATGATGATTCAGGGTTATCCCTGGCAGATGTATCGAATCTTGTGGTGAAAGTGTACCACCTCTGCAGAGTGTCAAACTATTCGAATAGCCACCTCCGCGGTTATGGACAGTTGGAGTGGCCATACTGTTCTGTTGTCAGATGTTTTCAAAACAACTTATGAAATGAATTGTGACATGACTTGACCACAACAGAGTTGTGACTATGACAATTAAGTTCCCACTTAGGTGATTTCAAACTTTATTTTATCTTTCTTTGTTTCTAAACTCAGATTAGGTTTCAAACTTAACTTTACAAATGAACTTAGAGTTAGCATTCCTACTAGAACTATCTTACTTATTAGTGGTAGTTTGCGAGTACTTAAAGAGTACTCATGGCTTTTGTCCCTGGCTATTCCCGTGGCCAGACTATGAAGGAGACTACCAAGATGAAGGACAGCAGGACGACTATCATAATTAGGATCATCTCCCATCGCCAGCATTGCATGTGACTCTGAAGATGGACCCCACCGCTACGCTTATTATTTATTCCGTTGCTTGTTGTATTAAGACTGGATCATGAGATCCTTTATTCGTGTAAGACCTTATTATGGTTCGTAATGGATGATGTACTGTGATATCCAATCTGTTATGTCTCACAAAAATGGTAATCCTGGGATTCCGATGTATGGCATAACAGGCATCTAGGATTAAAAATCCAGGTGTTGACACTCATGCTACTCAACTTTAGTCACAAGTAAGCTCTTGTCATTGTAAGTACATATGTATCATAGAGAACCACCAACGAGGTATCCCTTGCACATGATACAGGAGCTATCCCATAATCAAAATGACAAGGCAAGCAGACAATGAGCATCTCAGCGATCTTTTTATTTGCTATTTCCATAGGTATTTATTGAGGATGCTTCATAGAGTGCTCATTATGGTTATGCTCAAGTTTCCACCATGATTAGGCATGGCTTAGGCTAGCGGCCCGGACGTTTCTCTAACAACCATACGAACTCCATGATCTTACAAGTTCCTCTTTTATTTCACACCGCCGGGATCCATAAACAAAATAAACATGATATCAACAGAATATAAGTGAAATGTTGAAAGCGTTCCCCATGATACATGGTTCTGCTAACTTCAACTTATAAAGCGCAAGCATATACACAACAAAGATGGGCACAATGGTTCAAGTTTATTAAATGCAAGAAACTAAAGTGTGCCATCAAGTTCGTGAGAGCTTTAATCACTTGTTTTCACATAACAAGTTTAATTCGAAAGGTAGATAAAATCATGAATATACTTAGAATTGCAAATGCTAATAGGTAGGTATGGTGGACTCTTTGGAATAACTTGGTTTTATTTGGAGTTGGATGCATGAGTGGAACTCATACTTGGTTATGGAGGCTAGCAAAAGACTGGGAGCGACCAACTAAGAGAGCAATAATGGCCATAATCATCCAAAGCGACAAAACATCATTAATTAAAGCATAAAGTGATATTACAAGTCGAAAACTAAAGGATCATAATGGCTATGGTGACTTGGGATAGTCATAACATGGTGTGAGCATGCGGCAAGTCAACCCAAATAAAGCATCAAAGGAGAATACCACAATATTATGCTTTAATATGCTAAAACAACTTATGATTCTTCCAAGGCACATTAAGCAATCTCAATTGTTTATAACATGTCATGCTACCGAAAAAATCACTAAGCATAAAGCCAAAACAATATCAAGCATGACATGACAAAGCATATGCCACAGTAAAAAATAAGCTCTTTTTACCACTTAAGCATGAACTTTTCCTACTCTTTTCCAAAACAAACCAAAATATTTGAAAACTAATGTATGGAAGTGGGGGTAGAACCAATTTATTCAAGCAAACTAATAAAACCAAGCAAAGAAAAACAAAAAATGAAGACACTCCAAGAACAACACAAATGTGCATGAAAGAATAAAAGTGAAGTGTTTGGTAGAACCTGAGATTTTTATGGATGAAGAAGGGGATGCCTTGGGCAACCCTAAGCTTTGACGCTTGTACTTCATGGATATTTCTTGGGGTGACACAGGTGGCATCCCCAAGCTTGATCTTTAGTCCATTCTTCATCTTATTACATCATTTTCTCCATACACCTGAATTTTTTCCTTCATACAAAACTTCACACAATCTTTATTAGCAACATTAGTGTACTCAAGATAATAAGTCTTTGGGTTCAGTTTCAACACCAATAAAACTTCCATTAAAACACAAACTACTGTAGCACTTCCCTCAAAAATCTCAATTCCCCAAAGAGAACTCAAAAAGGAATCAAAAAGGAATCAAAAAGAAGCAAATGCAAATAATGGCAGAAATCTATCAAAACAGACCAGTAGGTAAAAAGCAATTTTTTCGAAGACCTTATGTTTCTCAAATCAAAACATGTTGAACTAACGAAAGTTAGATAACAACCTGGGGTAGAAGCACAACAATTCATGCCTCAAAACGACATACAGAGATTTTACACGATTTTTTACAGTGAAGCACAAAATTCTGTTTCGGGACAACAACTTTCCCAAGCATTACTTCTCTCTCATTAGAGGTTACTCTTGGCACAAAAAGCAAATCAAAAGAATAAGGAGCAGTTATTACACATGTAATAACTTCCAAGACTCATATAAAACTTTTGGGTTATCTCCCAATAAGTAATTTTCTTTAACGCCTTTAAGTTAGGCATAAGAAGCAAGAAAAGAATCAAGTATTCTCAAACGAAGAAGCATTAAAACCAAAAAAAATTGCCCTTACCTCTCTTACTTTTATTCTTAACCTTGGGGAACATATGATTGTTTGGTGGAGAAGCAAAATGCATGGTGCCCTTTTCCACATCTATTATTGCTCCAAGGAGTTTTAATAGGGATCTTCCAAGTGTAATTTGTCCTTTTCCTACACATTCAATAACAAGATAATCAGTAGAAAACATTTTCCCTAGGATCTTTGTAAGCACTCCTTCAGCTATTCAATGGGTAATATTGTGGTATTATTAGCAAGAAATATTTCTCCTCCTCCATCGGAGAGTCCCCAAAGATTCAAAGATTCAAAGATTCATAGATATCCTTAGGCATAAGACAGAATTTAGACATGATATCACAGCGGGCATGAAAAGTTTCATTATTTATAACAATCTTTACTATAGGAAGCCATTTTGAGGGTTTAGAATTTATTGGAACATAATCATGATGCTCTCTAAGCGTATTATAGCAATCTTTTAAACTAGCAGTGTGGGTCTCAAGAGTGTTCAAGCTAGCAAATATGTTTATAAAGGAAGAATCAGATTTGCTAGGCAAGTTGTAAGTAAAGACCGACTTCTTTATGGCATTAAAAGCATCATCATCATTGCATTGGAGGAAATATCCTCGCACTACAGCATCCAAAGCATATCTATAACAAAGAGCAATTCGAAGGTAAAAAATGCTAAGAAACAAGCTTTGAGTCATTTTAGGTTCAATTTTTTCATGTAAATCATAGATTCTAGACCAAGCTTCTTTGAAACTCTCTTCAATTCTTTGTTTGAAAGTGAAAATCATTTCCTCAGGTAACATAGTGATTGGAGCAATGCTAGACATAATGGCAACTTAAGATAGGAATTAATAATATTTTTTTGTATTTTTAATAAAGAAAGCAAACTAGAACAACTAATTTTTTGTGTTTTTGATAAAGAAACAAGCAAATAAAGAAGAAATAAACTAAGCAAAACAAATAAAAAAAGTAAAGAGATTGGTTATGAGGGACTCCCCTTGTGAAGATTTCCTTGACTCCCCGTCAACGGCGCCAGAAAAATACTTGCTGGCTCGTGGTTGATGTCGAGCTCGTTGGGGAACCCCAGGAGGAAGGTATGATGAGCACAGTAGTAAGTTTCCCTCAGTTATAAAACCAAGGTTATCGAACCAGTAGGACCAAGGAAACACCTCCAAGGTGTTGTTTCCAACTTGGAATCTTGCACAACACAACCATATAACTTTGCCCCCAACTTAAAGTGAGGTTGTCAATCTCACCGGTTTTGCTGAAAACAAAGGATTAGACATTTGTGTGGAAGAAAGTAATAGCTTGTAGAAAGTAAATAGAAAATAGTAAACAGATGTAGATTGATGGTAAAAGAAAGGACCGGGGTCCATAGTTCACTAGTGGTGATTCTCCTTAAGATAGATGACATGTTGGGTGAACAAATTATAGTGGGGCAATTGACAAACATCGAGAAAAGCATACATGCATATACTAATCATCTTGACTCCTACGAGATTTGATTGGGCATTACAACATTATACATAGACCGTAATCCAACTACATCTATGACTAATAATCCACCTTCAGGTTATCATCTGAACCCCCTTCAGTATTAAGTTGCAAGCAACAGATAATTGCATGAAGCATTGCATGTAAAGTAAACAATACGATTGTTCTATGAACAAAGGGTTGTTGTTTTCTCCCTAGTAGCAACAGCACATCTACTACCCTAGAGATTTATGTCACTTCCCCAGATTACTAGACGCATGAACCCACTATCGAGCATAAATACTCCCTCTTGGAGTTGCTAGCATCTACTCAGCCAAGATATCTACTAACAACGGAGAGCATGCAATATCACAAATAACAAAGACATGATAGAATCAATAATCAATCTGAAATAGCATCTCAATATCCATCTGATCCCCTTAAACACAACATGTAGGATTACAAATAGATGATCTTGATCATGAACAGAGCTCACAAGATCTAAACATGGTAGCACAAAGGAGAAGAACCAACAATCTAGCTACTACATGGACCCGTAGTCCAAGGATGAACTACTCACGCATCACACCAGAGGCTTGGATGGTGATGAAGAAGGCCTCCAGGGTGAATTCTCCCCTTCGGCAAGGTGTCGGGAAGAGCTTTAGATCCCTCCCGATCTAGGGATGGAGATGTTAGAGGCTACAAACTCTTTCGTGGAATTTTGATCGGGTACTTAGGGTTTTTGTATCGGAGGCATCTTATAGGCGAAAGGGGAGGCCGAGGGGGTGCCCTAGGCGGACACACCACCCCCTGGCGCGGGCCAGGCCTGGCCACGTGGCCAGGTGGTGTGGGCGGCCCCTGGCCCCTCTCCATCTCGTATTCTGGCTCCGTGTCCCACTCGGTGAAATATGGACTTTGGCTTTTGTCCCATCTGATTCCGAGAATATTCATGTTCTGACTTTCCTAGAACCGAAAACAGCAGAAAACTGGCAGCTGGCACTTTGGCATCTTGTTAATAGGTTAGTCCAAGAAAGTGTATAAAAAGTACTCCAAAGTGTGGACAAAACATAAGAAAGTAGATATAAACCAAGTATGGAACATCAAAAATTATAGATACGTTTGCAACGTATCAGAGGGGAGAGGGAGGATGTATGGTAAGTGACAGCAAAGGAGAGACAAAACATATACTAGTAGTAATTTAGTACTACTAGTAGTAGGTACATGTACCTCATGTCAGAAACCCATCAAACTAGCTTCACTCTATCATTGTACCGCCTTTAGCTCCTTCTTGCCTGCTCTAGTGCTACCTCCCGTTTAGTATATTCTCATATAATCTCTTCTTGCTCTTCTTGTTTTCCTCCTTTTTTTCTTTGGAAACTTTGGGGTTAATTTTGTAGTGCCCCTTGTTTAGTAGAAGTGCAGACTACTCAAGTTTTGCACAATAGTCCTCTTTGTCTGAAAATTGGATCTATGACATTCATGACCAAAATATGCGTGCTTGCTTTACAACAAAATAATTCCGGTCACTAGGAACTTCTTTTTCTTTCTAACAAGGAATCTGCCCCGAAGTATCAATAAGGTGTGTGTCAAAATCCAAGGGTGGGCATAAAAGTTACATGGCGGTACAGAAAGAAAACCAAAATACATCCAGGACCTACACTTTTACAACACGGACCCTAAAGAAACACTCGGAAATTTGAACATGTTTGCTTAATACTAGTTTGAAACTCCCACCCCTAGCATTATTTACCATGGCAAGACGCACCCATCTACTGAATATGGGAACATTACCATGAACTATGATGTAGAGATGGCCATGACCTAATCGGTCGTTTGACTTGAAATCCAAGAATGCTCATACTCATTGACAACACAACTTATCAAAACCAAAGAATAATTAATATTGTTTGTATCACTATACTTTTTATAACGCATGTTTCTGGATACATGTAACAGGATGCAACACAAAAAATATTATACTTTTTGTTATTTAATTGAATTTTCACAAACCCGTGTCAACTTTGTCGGGATGTGGATGCATAGCAAGAACATGAATTTTTCAAAACTTTCGGTGGTATTTGATGTACTAAATTCCTGGTTAGCTTCAAAAAAAATTTGGAAAGTTTAAGAGCAATCTATCATGCTTCCTTTTAGGTACGAATTTTACACGGACTGTGGTGGGAGTGCATTTTACATCAAGTACCTAAAAAGGTTAAATTACATCAAGGTCCATACATTTAGCATGAAGCACCCTAAAATTAAGCAAGGAAAACAATTGGGTTTGGATCCTTCTCAAGAGAGAAGCTGATTGAGCCATACCCTTCATATTACTTCCTATTCCTTTGTTTTCAAAATATGGCCAAATTTGGTAGCATGCAAATTCTTGGATTTAGGATCATCATCAAGATAAAGTATGATGTAGATATGTCCATGACCTAGGTCGTTCAGCTTGAAAACTAAGCTTAAATACTTTTGAATTTTACCACTTACTTCTAGATTCGAATTTTACATGGATGATGGGAGTACAGTTTCCATCAAGAAACTAAAAAGGGGCAAATTACATCGAGGTCCATACATTTAGCACGAAGCACCCTAAAATTAAGCATGGAAAACAGTCAGGTTTGCCTCCTTCTCGAGAGAACATCTGATTGAGTCATACTCTTCATACTATTTCCTCTTCATTTGTTTTCAATATATGGCCAAATTTTGGTGGGAATAAAGTTCTTGGATATGGTATCATGAATCATCATCATAAATTATGATGTAGATATGGCCACAACCTTAGTCATTCGGCTTGAAATCCAAGAATATTCATACTCATTGACAACTAAGCTTAAATACATTTACATTTTACCACTTACTTTTAGGTTCGAATTTTACATGGACGATGGGAGTACAGTTTACATCAAGGACCTAAAAAGGGGAAATCACATTAAGGTCCATACATTTAGCACGAAACACCCTAAAAGTAAGCAAGGAAACTAGTCGGGTTCAACACCTTTTCGAGAGAGAAGCTGATCGAGTCATACTCTTCATACTACTTTCTCTTCATTTTTTTCAAAATATATGGCTAAATTTGGCGGCATGCAAATTCTAGGATATGAGATCATCATCAACATAAAGTATGATTTAGATATGGCCATGACCTTGGTCGTTCGTCTTGAAATCCAAGAATCTTCATACTCAATGAGAACAAATCTTAAATACATTTAAAATTGACTAGTTACTTTTAGGTTCGAGTTTTAGTCCGATGGTGGGAGTACATTTTGCATCAAGAACCTAAAAAGGGGCAAAATTACATAGAGGTCCATACATTTAGCACGAAGCACGCTAAAATTAAGCAAGGAAAATAGTCGGGTTTGGTTCCTTCTCGAGAGACAAGCTGATCAAACCATACTCTTTGTACTACTTCCTCTTCATTTGTTTTCAAAATATGGCCAATTTTGGTGGCATGCAAATTTTGGATATGGCATCATCATCAACATAAAGTATGATGTAGATATGGCCATGACCTTGGTTGTTCGGCTTGAAATGCAAGAATGTTCATACTCATTGATAACTAGTATGCTTCAATACATTTAAATTTTACCACTTGCTTTTAGGTTCAAATTTTATACGGATGGTGGGAGTACATTTTACATCAAGGACCTAAAAATGAAAAATTACATCGAGGTCCATACATTTAGCACAAAGCACCCTAAAATTAACTAAGGAAAACAATTGGGTTTGGCTCTCATGCTTGTGAAAGCAGCTAATCGGGCCATACTCTTCATACTACATCCTCTTTGTTTTTTTCAAAATATGGCCAAATTAATTTGACGGTATGCAAATTCTTGGATATGGGATCATGAATCATCAACATAAAGTACGATGTAGATATGTCCATGACCCTTGTTGTTCGTTTTGAAATCCAAGAATGTTCATACTCATTCACAACTAACCTTAAATTCATTTAAATTTTACCACTAACTTTTATGTTCGAATTTTACACAGACAGTGGTAGTACATTTTACATCATGGACCTAAAAACGGGAAAATTACATCGAGGTCCATACATTTATCACGAAGCACCATAATAAGTAAGGAAAACAGTCAGGTTTGGCTCCTTCTAGAGAGAGAATCTGACCAAGCCATACTCTTCATACTACTTCCTCTTCGTTTGTTTTCGAAATATGGCTAAATTTGGCATCATGCGAATTCTTGGATATGGGATCATGAATCATCAACAGAGAGTATGATGTAGATCTGGCCATGACCTTGGTTGTTCGGCCTGAAATCCAAGAATGTTCATACTCATTCACAACTAACCTTAAATTTTACCACTAACTTTTAGGTTCGAATTTTACACGGACGGTGGGAGTACATTTTACATGAAGGGCCTAAAAGGGCAAAAGTACATTGAGGTCCATACATTTAGCATGAAGCACCCTAAAATTAAGCAAGGAAAACAGTCAGGTTTGGCTCCTTCTTGAGAGAGAAGCTATCGAGGCATACTCTTCATACTACTAACTCTTTGTTTGTTTTCAAAATATGGCCAAATTTGGAGGCACGCAAATTCTTGGATATGTGATCATAAATCATCAGCATAAAGTATGATGTAGTTTTGGCCATGAACTTGGTCGTTCGGCATGAAATCGAAGAATGTTTATACTCGTTGACGACTAAGCTTAAATACGTTTAAATTTTATCACTTAGTTTTAGTTTCTAATTTTACACGGACGGTGGGAGTACATTTTACATCAATGACCTAAAAAAATTAAAATTACATCAAGGTCCATACATATTGCATGAACAAACATAAAATTAAGCAAGGAAAACAGTCGGGTCGGCTCCTTCTCGATGGAGCAGCTGATCTAACCATACTCTTCATACTAGTTCCTCTTCGATCGTTTTCAAAATATGGCGTAATTTTGTGACACGCAAATTCTTGGATATGGGATCATCATGAGCATAAAGTATGATGTAGATATGGCCATGACGTTGGTCGTTCGTCTTGACATCCAAAGAATGTCCGTAATCATTGACAACTAAGCTTAAAATTGTTTAAATTTTACCACTTAATTTTTTGTTCGAAGTTCAAACGGACGATGGGTGTACATTTTACGTCAATGGCCTAAAAAAGGTAAAATTACATCGACGTACATGCATTTAGCACGAAGCACCCTAAAATTCAGAAAGGAAAATAGTCGGATCAACTCCTTCTCGAGAGAGCAGCTGATCGAGCTATCCTCTGCATACTACTTCCTCTTCGTTTGTTTTGAAAATATGGCCAAATTTGGAGGCATGAAAATTCTTGGATATGGGATCATCAACATAAAGTATTGTCAAAACCAAAGAATAATTAATAATTTTTGTATTATACTTTTATAATGCGTGTTTCTAGATACATGTAATATGATGCCACAAAAAAACATTATAATTTTTATTCTTTATTTGAAATATTATCAAAACCGTGTCAACTTTGTCGGGATTCGGATGCATAGCAAGAACATGAATTTTTCATAACTTTCGGTGGTTTTCAATGTACCGAATTCCTTCTTAGCTTCAAAAGTCTTTCGGAAACTTTTAAGAGCAATCTATCGTGTGTACTTTTAGTTAAAATCTGACATGGTCGGTGGGAGTACAGTTTACATGGAAGACCTCAGAAAATAGAAAATTAAATCGAGGTCCATACATTAAGCACAAAGTGCTCTAAAGTGAAGCAATGAAAAGCAGTCGAGTCTTGGTCTGGGTCCTTCTCAAGCGAGTGGTTGAGCCATACCCTTTGTACTACTCCTACTGAACTTTCGAACCAACGTGTTGCGGGTGTGCTTGGTGGCTTTCTCTTTGCAGGGCCTGAAATGGAATGAGAATGGAGTACTATGGAGTAGTGGTAAAGATGGCCAAATCATAATGAAGTGCATCGAATGTGATGGGGCATACTACATATATTTCAAACAATCCCTTGTGCAAAGCTACTCTTCATATCTTTTGAATAACATTCCCTCTGGATGTTTTGGAAGGAAGTAAAAATTTCAAAACCGGGAAAGTTTGAACACCGACTCTAATAATAGTATGAGTACTATACCTTTTGCTGCCAAGTCCCCATATGGTTCATTATTATGCACACCAACACAACACGCTTGATAGTGACACGGAGCCACCGACAAGGCAGGTCAACACATGTGCGCAGCACCACTTATTGGATGAGGGAGACTAGCCGAGGTGTGGGGATGATGATGAGGCGGTGAAGGAGAGGTAAAACACAATTTGTTTTGCGTGCATATATAGTAAAGGTCCAGAAATTTACTACTAGTTCCGTACTACTAGTACTACAAGGTTATTGTACTTTGTACCTCCTGTCAGGAAGCCATCATAGATTTGATCTAATATCGCACCACCTTCAACTCATCCTCTTTGCTGCTCTCTCGAGCTACCTCCTCTGTGCTCATAGCTACTCTTCTTTATCTTTGATTTTCTTATAGAAAATGCATATTCTTCCTACTTGCTTTATAGAAAATACACTCATGTCACTTGGAAAATTGATTTTTTTTCTTTTCCTAATGGTCGGAAACACTGAGTGGCAACATTGTTACCATGCCAGGATTCACCCACTTACTCCCAAATATGGGAACATCATGGACGATGGGAGTACATTTTACATCAAGGACCTAAAAATAGGTAAAATTACATCGAGGTCCATACATTTAGCATGAAGCACCCTAAAATTAAGAAAGGAAAATAGTTGGGTCGGCTCTTTCTCGAGAGAACATCTGATTGAGCCATACTCTTCATACTACTTCCTCTTCGATCATTTTCAAAATATGGCCCAATTTTGTGTCATGCAAATTCTCGGATATGGGATCATGAATCATCAGCATAAAGTATGGTGTAGATATGGAAATGGCCTTGGTCGTTCGGCTTGAAATCCAAGAATGTTCATACTCATTAACAACTAAGCTTAAATACGTTTAAATTTTACCACTTACTTTTAGGTTAACATTTTACACGGACGGTGGGAGTACATTTTACATCAAGGACCTAAAAGGGGAAAATTACATGGAGGTTCATAAATTTAGCATGAAGCACCCTAAAATTAAGCAAGGAAAATATTCGGATTTGGCTCCTTCTCGAGAGAGAAGCTGATTGAGCCATACTTTTCATACTACTTCCTTTTTGTTTGTTTTCAAAATATGGACAAAATTGGCGGCATGCAAATTCTTGGATATGGGATCACAATTCATAAACATAAAGTATGATGTAGATATGTCCATGACCTTGGTCATTCGGCTTAAAATCCAAGAATGTTCATACTCATTGACAACTAAGCTTAAATTTGTTTAATTTCACCACTTACTTTTAGGTTTAAATTTTTACACGGGCGATGGGAGTACCTTTTACATCAAAGACCTAAAAAGGGGTAAAATTACATCGAGGTCCATACATTTAGCACAAAGCACCCATAAATTAAGCAAGGAAAACATTCGTGTTGTCTGTTTCTCGAGAGAGTAGTTAATCGAGCCATACTCTTCATACTACTTCCTCTTTGATTTTTTTTCAAAATTTGGCCAATTTTGGCAGTATGCAAATTCTTGGATATGGGATCAGCATTAGCATAACATATGATGTAGATATGGTCGTGACCTTGGTCCGTTCGTCTTGAAATCCAAGAATATTTATACTCACTAACAACTAAGAATAAATTCGTTGAAATTTTATCACTTATTTGGACGGTGAGAGTATATTTTACATCAACGACCTAAAAAGAGGGAAAAAATGCATCTAGGTCCATACATTTAGCACGAAGCACCCTAAAATTAAGCAAGGAAAATAGTCGGGCTCGGCTCCTTCTTGAGAGAACACCTTATTGATCTCGTCTTTTCGTACTACTTCCTCTTTGTTTGTTTTTAAAATATGGCCAAATTTTGCGGCATGCAAGTTCTTGGATATGGTGGGATCATGCATCTTCAGCATAAAGTATGATGTAGATATGTCCATGACCTTGGTCATTTGGCTTGAAATCCAAGAATGTTCATACTCATTGACAACTAATAAGCTTAAATACGTTTAAATTTTACCACTTGCTTTTAGGTTTGAATTTTACACCGACGGTGGGAGTACATTTTACATCAAGGACCTTAATAGGGGGAAATCACATCGAGGTCGATACATTTAGCATGAAGCACCCTAAAATTAATCAAGGAAAATAGTCTGGCTCCTTGATGGCTCAAGATATCTCGAGCTCGCTGGGAACCCCAAGAGGAAGGTATGATGAGCACAACAACAAGTTTCCCTAAGTTATGAAACCAAGGTTATCGAACCAGTAGGAGCAAGGAAACAACCCCAACGTGTTGCTACCAACTTGGAATCCTGCACAACACAACCACGGAACTTTGCCCCAACTTACTGTGAGGTTGTCAATCTCACCGGTTTTGCTGAAAACAAGGGATTAAACATATAGTGTGGAAGATAGTAATTGCTTGCAGAAAGTAAATAGTAAACAGTAAATAGTAGATTGTATCTCAATGGTAAAAGAATGGACCGGGGTCCATAGTTCACTAGAGGTGATTCTCCTTAAGATAGATAGCATGTTGGGTGAATAAATTACAGCGGGGCAATTGACGGATTTGAGAAAGCATACAATGCATATACTAGATATCTTGACTCCTATGATATTTGATTGGGCATTACAACATTATACATAGACTGTAATCCAACTGCATCTATGACTAATAATCCACCTTCAGGTTATCATCTAAACCCCCTCTAGTATTAAGTTGCGAGCAACAGATAATTACATTAAGCAAAGTGTGTAAAGTAAACAATACGATTGTCCCATGGACAAAGCATTGTTGTTTTCTCCCTAGTAGCAACAACGCATCTACAATCTTACAGATTCCTGTCGCTTCCCCAGATTACTAGAGGCATGAACCTGCTATTGAGCATAAATACTCCCTCTTGGAGTTGCAAGCATCTACTTGGCCAAGATAGTTACTAACAACAGAAAGCATGCAACATCAGAAATAACATAGACATCATAGAATCAATAATGAATCTAAAATAGCATCTCAATATCCATCGGATTCCCGCAAACACAACATGTAAGATTACAAATAGATGATCTTGATCATGAATGAAGCTCACAATATCTAAACATGATAGCACAACGGAGGAGAACCATCCAACTAGCTACTACACGGACCCATAGTTCAAGGATGAACTACTCATGCAACATACCGGAGGCAGTCATGGTGATGAAGAAGGCCTCCAGGGTGATCTCTCCCCTCCTGCAGGGTGCCTGGAAGAGCTTCGGATCCCTCCCCCAATCTAGGGATGGATATGGCGGCAGCTACAGACTCTTTCGTGGATTTCTGATTGGGTGTTTGATCGGGTACTTAGGGTTTTTGTCCCGTGAGGCTTTTATAGGCGAACAGGGAAGGTCGGTGGAGCACCAGGGGGCCCACACCCCCTAGTGGCGCCCCCTAGGCCGCGCCGCCACCAAGTTGCTTCGGAATCCGGAATCTGTGTTGCTTCGGGTAAAATATTGACTTTGGCTTTTGTACCGTCCAATTTCGGGAATATTTTCTTACTAGCTTTTCTGAAACCGAAACTAGAAGAAAACAGGCAACTGGCACTATGGCATCTTGTTAATAGGTTCGTTACACAAAATGCATAAAATACCTCAAAGTGTGAACAAAACATAAGAAAGTAGATATAAAACAAGCATGTAACAACAAAATTATAGATACGTTTATGACGTATCAAGCATCCCCAAGCTTAACTCTTGCTCGTCCTCGAGTAGGTAAGTAATAAAAAAGAATAATTTTTGAGGTGACATGCACCATCATAATCTTGATCAAGGTATTTGTAAAACATTGATAGCTGGGATCATAGTACTCCAACATAGACATGAAAGATATAGTTCTAACAATAAGACATAGCAACTATGTTATAACATGAAAAGGTACAAACAAAAGATTCATGAATAACAATGCTTTGAAAGACATTTGTGTGTTTCACATATAGAAAACATAATAAAAATGGTATTCAGCTTGTCCCTCATGGTATAGCAAAACATAAATGCATAGGACACCTTCAAAGTTCATAAGGGTGACTAGATACAAATAATTTAAGAACAAGCAACATCAAAGTTATGAATCAATCAACAAGTTTTGGGAGAATGCACATTAAACTAAGAATGATCACTATGCTCTCTCAATTGGTGCATAAAGATAGAAGATGGAGACTCAACATAAAAGTAAAAGAAAGGCCCATCTTAGAAGGAAGAAGGGACTCAAGTCTCATAAAGAGCTTCCAAAAATTATGGTACTTATTAGCTTTCATCTCTCATTGTCCCTATCATAAGCATCTTTAGGTGATTAAGGTTAAAGTGACACAAATATGAGGATATGCTTGACAAGTTATAAGTTGAAAATCTCATGCCCCTTGTTTACGAGTACCGAACCTCATGCTACTCAACTTTAGTCACGAGTAAGTTCTTGTCATTGTAAGTACATGTGTATCATAGAGAACCGCCAACGGGGTACCCCTTTTCCCATGATACAGGAGCTATCCCATATCAAAATGACAAGGCAACAGACAATGAGCATCTCAATGATCTTTTTATTTGCTATTGGCATAGGTTTTTATTGAGGATGCTTCACAGATTGCTCACTATGGTTATGCTGCAAGTTTCCACCATGATTAGGCATGGCATAGGCTAGTTGCCTAGGCGTTTCTCTAACACATATACAAACTCCATGAGCTTACAAGCTCCCCTTTTATTTCACACCACCGGGATCCATAAACAAAAGAACATGATATCAACTAAATAATAAGTGCAATGTTGAAAGCATTCCCCATGGTTACATGGTTCTGCTAAAGTTCAAAAAAACATGGTTCTGCTAATCCACAACTTATAAAGCGCAAGCATATACGCAACATAGATGAACACAATGTTTCAAGTTTATTAAGTGCAAGAAAGTAAAGTGTGCCATCAAGTTTGTGAGAGATTTAATCACTAATTTTCACATAACAAGTTTAATTCGGAAGGTAGATAAAAACATTGAATATACTTGTAATAGCAACAATGCTAATAGGTAGGTATGGTGGACTCTTTGGAATAACTTGGTTTCATTTGGAGTTCGATGCATGAGTGGAACTCACACTTGGTACATGTGGAGGCTAGCAAAAGACTGGGAGCGACCAAGTAAGAGAGCAATAATGGCCATAATCATGCAAAGCAACAAAACATTGTTAATTAAAGCATAAAGTGATATTACAAGTCGAAAAGTAAATGATCATAGAGGCTATGGTGACTGGTATAGTCTTAACATGGTCTAAGCATGTGCCAAGTCAACCCAAATAAAGCATCAAAGGAGAATACCACAATATTATTCTTTTGTATACTGAAACAATGCATGATTCTTCCAAGGCAATTAAGCAATCTCAATTGTTTGTAACAAGTCATGCTACAGCAATAATCACTAAGCATAAAGTCAAAGCAATATCAAACATGACATGATCAAGTCTAGGCCACAGTCAAAACAAGCTCCTTTTGTACCACCTATAAGCATGAACTTTCCTACCCTTTTCCAACACAAATCAACGTATTTGAAACTATGTATGAATGTGGGGGTCCAACCAATTTATTTAAGCAAACCAAACAAAAGAAAAAAAAACAAAGACGCTCCAAGAGCAACACAATTGTGCATGAAACAATAAAAATGAAGTGTTTGGAAGAAAACCTGAGATTTTTATTGATGAAGAAGGGGATGCCTTGGGCATCCCCAAGCTTTGACGCTTGTACTTCTTGAATATTTATTGGGGTGAAACCGGTGGCATCCCCAAGCTTGAGCTTTTGTCCATACTTTATCTCATCACATTATTCTTCCCTAAACTTTCAAATTTCCTTCATACAAAACTTTACACAATCTTCATTAGCAACATTAGTGTACACAAGATAATAAGTCTTTGGGTTCAGTTTCAACACAAGTAAAACTTCCATTAAAACACAAGATACTGTAACAGTTCGTTTTATAAGTTGAAGTGGTTGGCAACAACTCAAAGAGAAAGAGATTAAGAGGCAAATGCAAATAATGGTAGAAATCTGTCAAAACAGACTAGAAGGTAAAAACCGATTTTTTTGAAGACCTTTGGTTGCTCAAATCGAAAAGTGTTAAACTAACAAAAGTTTGATAACGACCTGGGGCAGAAGCACAAACAATTACAGCTCAATCTGACGTACAGATATGTTTCAAAAAAAACTACAGTGGAGCACAAAAATCTGATTCAGGACAGCAACTTTCTCAAGTCTTACTTCTCTCTTATTAGAGGTTATTATTGTCACAAAAACCACACAAAAAGGATAAGGAGAGGTTATTACTGAGGCAATAACTTCCAAGACTCAACAAAACAAACACTTACTAATTAAAAATTTGGGTTATCTCCCAATAGTGCTTTTTTCTTTAATGCATTTGAGCTAGGCATAGGAAGCAAGATTCAAGTATTCTCAAATGAAAAAGCATTAAGACCAAATTTCTTGCCCCTACCTTTCTTACCTTTATTCTTATCTTTAGGGAACGTATGATTGTTTGGTAGAGAAGCAAAATCCAAGATGCCCTTTTTCACATCTATTATTGCTCTAAGGAGTTTTAGTAGGGATCTTCCAAGTGTAATTTATCATTTTCCTACACATTCAATAACAAGATAATCAGTAGACACCACTTTCCCTAGGATATTTGTAAACACTCCTTCGGCTATTCCAATGGGTAATATTATGGCATTATTGGTAAGAGATATTTCTTCTCCTCCTTCAGAAAGTCCCCATAGATTTAAAAATTCATAGATATCTTTAGGAATAAGACATAATTCAGTCATGATATCATAACAAGCATAAAACGTTTCATTATTTATAACAACTTTTACTATAGGAAGCCATTTTGAATATTTAGAAATTATTGGAACATATTCATGATGTTCTCTAAACATGTTGTAGCATTCTTTCAAGCTAGCTTTGTTGGTATCAAGAGTGTTTAATCTAGCAAATATGTTTATAAAAGAGGAATCAGATTTGCTAGGAAAGTTATATGTTGAAACCAACTTTTTTATGGCATTATAAGCTTCACCCTCATTGCACTGGTGGAAATTTCCTCCTACTACATCATCCAAAGCATATCTATAAGAAAGAGCAAGACCAAAGTAGAAACTGCTAAGAAACAAGCTTTGAGTCATTTTAGGTTCAGTTTTTTCATGTAAATCAGAAATTCTAGACCAGGCTTCTCTGAAACTCTCTTCAATTCCTTGTTTGAAAGTAAAAATCATTTCCTCAGGTGACATAGTGATTGGAGCAATGCTAGAAATAATAGCAACTTGACATAGAATTTTTTTTGTGTTTGTAATAAAAGAAACAAACCAGTACAACTAATTTTTTGTGTTTTTGATAAAAAGAAACAAGTAAACAAAGCAAAATAAACTAAGCAAAACAAAAAAACAAAGTAAAGAGATTGGGTGTGAGGGACTCCCCTTGTGAAGTTGTCCTTAACTCGCCGACAACAACGCTAGAAAAAGGCTTGATGGCTAAAGATATCTCGAGCTCGTTGGGAACCCCAAGAGGAAGGTATGATGAGCATAGCAGCAGGTATCTCTCAGTTATGAAACCAAGGTTATCGAACCAGTAGGAGCAAGGAAACAACCCCAAGGTGTTGCTACCAACTTGGAATCCTGCACAACACAACCACATAAGTTTTCCCCAACTTAAAGTGAGGTTGTCAACCTCACCAGTTTTGCTAAAATCAAAGGATTAAACATATAGTATGGAAGATAGTAATTGCTTGCAAAAAGTAAATAGTAAATGATAAATAGTAGATGGTATATCAATCGTAAAAGAATGGATCGGGGTCCATAGTTCACTAGAGGTTATTCTCCTTAAGATAGATAGCATGTTGGGTGAACAAATTACAGCGGGGTAATTGATAGATTTGAGAAAGCATACAATGCATATACTAGACATCTTGACTCCTATGAGATTTGATTGGGTATTACAACATTATACATAGACCATAATCCAACTACATCTATGACTAATAATCCACCTTCAGGTTATCATCCGAACCCCCTCTAGTATTAAGTTGCAAGCAACAGATAATTGCATTAAGCAAACTGTGTAAAGTAAACAATACGATTGTCCCATGCACAAAGGATTGATATTTTCTCCCTAGTAGCAACATCACATCTACAACCTTAGAGATTCATGTCACTTCCCCAGATTACTAGAGGCATGAACCCACTATCGATCATAAATACTCCCTCTTGGAGTTGCAAGCAGCTACTTGGCCAAGATAGTTACTAACAATGGAAGGCATGCAAGATCAAAAATAACATAGACATGATAGAATCAATAATCAATCTGAAATAGCATCTCAATATCCATCGGATCCTCATACTACTTCCTCTTTGTTCGTTTTCAAAATATGGCCAAATTTGGCGGCTTGCAAATTCTTGGATATGGGATCATCATGAGCATAATGTATGATGTAGATATGGCCATGACCTTGGTCATTCAGCTTGAAATCCAAGAATGTTCATACTCATTGAGAACTCAGCTTAAATATATTTAAATTTTACCACTTACTTTTAGGTTCGAATTTTACACGGACGGTGGGAGTACATTTTACATCAAGAACCTAAAAAGGGGGAATTTACATCAAGGTCCATACATTTAGCATGAAGCACCCAAAAATTAAGCAAGGAAAACATTCGGGTTAGGTTCCTTCTCAAGAGAGAAGCTGATCGAGCCATACTCTTCATACTACTTCCCCTTATGAGCCACTTATCGTAGTTCAAAATTAATCACTTACTCGTAGTTCCAATTTTTCTCTTCATACTACTTCAATCTTACTACCACTTACTTATAGTTCAAATTTTACCTAATATTGACAGATTGACATAAATTAGTTTAAGTGATCAAAGTTCGTTAGGAAGCTTGAGAACTCATAAAAATTGGTAATCAATCATAAGTGTATCAAGGTCCATGCTTTGTTTGAAAACTAGGGTTATTGTTGTGGTACTCTGAGCCATTTTTCTTCGTACTTGCTTTACACAAAAAAAACTTCTCGCTTCAAAAATTGAAAAAGCCTTATTGTTCCTAGAAGTTCGAAACTGTGGTTGCCACCATTTTTCACATTCCCAAGATGCACACATCTACCAAATATGGGAACATTACAATACAATACGATTTACATATGGCTGTTACCTTTGTCATTCGGCTTGAAACCCAAGAATGCTCATACACGGTAGGCCATATTGTGTAACAAATTTTTCGTGATTTATTATGACTCACGGTTATTAATTATTTTTCATTGCAAATAGTAGTACACGCAAGAGGATGACATGCGAAAGGCTTCATTTTTAGGTTTTCATTATTTTTGTTCATAGCTAGTTAGGATCATACTGTCAACATGCATATTCGTACCAAGAACTTGAATCATATAGAACTCTCGGTGGTATTTGAAGTACTGACCGCCTCGGTACCATAAAGACTCAAATGATGATTTTTACTTTTTAAGAGCATTATATCATGTCTACTTGTAGTTCAAATTTGAAAATTAATTTTTTATTCCTAAATTTTGGAAACTCCAAGTACTAGTAGCATTATTGTTCACCATGCCAAGATGCACTCATCTACCAAATATGGGAACATTACCATAAACTATATTGTACATATATAAGACCGTTTAGCCTTGTTTTCGGCCTGAAGCCTAAGGATGTTCATACATGGCATGCCATATTTTCAATTAGTTTGGTTTTAAAGGATGTGAACTATCTTGATAATAATCATTTTTCACGGCAAGTAGTACAACTTAGAGGACATCGTGCAATTTTTTTATTGTTTTCAAATAAAAGTCAAATTTGTCTACATGCAAATTCTTAGGAAGAAGTTGAATTCAAAAAATTTATTGGTTTTTGATATGTTGATAGCCTGGGTGGGTACCTTCAAAAGATACTTGTATAACCTTAAGAGCATTCTACTACTTACTCATAGTTCAAATTTTACCTAACATTGATAAATCGGCTTAAATTAGTTTAAGAGTGTGAAGTTTGATAGGAAACCATGAGAACTCATAAAACTTCATAATAGTAAGTGAAACATGGTTCAAGCTTTGTCTAGAAACTGGGCGTGTGGCATTCCGAGCCATATTCATTGTGCTTGCTCTCAAGAAAATAAATCACGGGAAAAATAATATATGGTTAAAGTTTATGAAAAATCAAGGTGCTTTTTGTGTGAGGTGTAATAAACAGACATAAATCATCTGTCCGACACTCTTCGATGGACATTTGGTTATGTGAATGAAACGTCAAATCTTATGTACAAACAGTTTCTTATGACCAAATAAAGCCTTCACAAATTCAATGTCCGATGAACTAATATTTTGGTACCTTTGTGTAATCATGACGTTTCATATGAAATAAGTCTCTTACATCCTAGCTACATGCATCCAAAAAGTATTATGGGTGATAAAGTTTGTTAGTATCCAATTTTTAGCATCATTCAATCTTTGTGTGTGAATGGGAGAATTGACATTCGGGGACCACTTGTCAGTATTGCTACCAATGAGGTTAAATCGGTCATTACAGGACTAACTGGCCAAATTTGTACATATTAGACTAAAAACTATTAAAATGTGCAAAGATGATGTCCAAAAAGTGTTTTGTGCAAAAGTGCGATGAAAAGATGGTGGATCGTGCAATTTACTCTATCAAAAAAAGTTGTATACTACCATGGAGGGTAATACAATGTATTGTATTGTACTTACTACTAGAAAAACAGGTACCAGATGGAAGTTTGAAACCTAAAGGGTACCCACTATTTTTGTTTGTTCAAAGAAATGAACTAGTTTTTGATGGTGACGTCATTTAGCTTTCTGTAATCGGTGCACAAACGGTTGCCTCCATCTTTCTTGTCGACGAATAACACTGGTGATCTCCATGGCGATGCGCTCGGTTGAATCAAGCCTATTGCTAACATAGCAGCCAACTGCTTCTTCAACTCTACTAACTCTGAGGGGTTCATGCTATAGGGTCCCTGGGCTATGGGTCTGGTTCCGGGGATTAGTTCGATAATGAACTCAATATCCCTATCCGGGGGAATACCTAGCAATTCATCTGGGAATACGTCGGGGTATTCACAGACTACTCTGACTTGGTCTATGGTGGGTAGGGCTAGACTCTTGTTGCACTTGAATTGATGAGGTATGGTTTCAAATATATGCTCTATTGTGACTCCAGAGCTACTGGTCATGGTGATGGCTTTCTTAGCACAGTCTATCAGTCCTTTATGCCTTGACATCCAGTCCATACCTAGTACTAGTTCCAATCCTTTAGTTCTGAGTACGATTAGGTGGGCATAAAATTCTATCCCATGTATTCTGATAGGCACGGCTTTGCAAATTTTTCTCGCTTTTGTAGTTGATCCGGGGATTTGAACTATTATTACATGCTTCAAGTTGGTTGGGTGAATCTTACTAGTGCATGCAAATCTTTGGTGACAAATGAATGCGATGCTCCCGAATCAAACAACATTCTTGCTAAAACTGAGTTGACAGAAAACATACTCAGCACTACGTCTGGCGCTTCTTGGGCTTCCTCGGTGTTCATGTGGAAGAGACGGTCGTTGCGGTTGTGAGGGTTCCCTGGGGCAAACCTTCTTCCTGGTTGAACATGATGCTGCTGTTAAGCTAGGGCATTCACATTGGCAGTGGCGGCACTCTTCTTGGGACACTCATTGGAATAGTGACCCTTCACTCCAGACTCGAAACAAGTTATCTGGGACTTGTCTTTTGCTGTGACGGACATAGCATTGCTTCCAGTTCTGGGTGCGGTGTTGTTGTTGTTGCTCTTGGGAGGTGCACGGTTGAAATTGCTGGTGTTGTCGGGGTTGTTGTTGTTTCCTCCGGACTTCACATTACCTCCGCTACGGTTGGTGTAGCTTGGGCGAGACATCGGGGGTCGGTTGTTTCTCGGTGCATACCCTACAGACGGGTTGGGATGGTACTTCTGGTGACTGTTGGATCCAGCTTGGTGCATCATACGACGTTTGCGGTTGTCATTTGCCTGGTTAATGTTCCCTTCCATCTGAATGGCAGAGTCGACTAGCTCTTCGAGATCCTTGAAGCGGATGTTGACGAGGAATCTCGTCATGTAGTCCGTTCAGGAATCTCTCCTTCTTCTTTGCCTCCGTGTTGATCTCATCAGGTGCGTACCTTGCAAGCGACAGGAATCTGTCATGGTACTCCACCACGGTCATTCTGCCTTGCTTCAACTCTCGGAATTCATCCCTCATTCGGGTGACTAGGCCTTCCGGCACGTGGGTGCGGCTGAACTTGATTTTGAAGGCTTCCCATGTCATCACTTGACCATGGTTCATCAGGCGGATGTTGTTCCACCAGGCTCTTGCATCTCCTGCCAAGTAGTGGATGGAAAAGAGAACTTTCTCGTTGTCATCAACTCTGGCTACCTCAAAATTGTTCTCCATCGTGTGCAACCAGTCATCAGCATCTAATGGGTTTTCTGAAGTGCTAAAGATTGGGGGATTTGTGTCCTGGAAGTTCTTCAGCTTGGATCCTTGATGATCCTGATTTCCATGCCCTTGGTTGTTTTGGGCCATCTGAGCTATCTGCTGTAGTGTTGCTAAGTTGGCCTGGCGCTCTGCCCTGCTTGCTTCATGGTCTGCAACTAACATCTGCATAATCTGCAGCATTGGGTCTTGCAATGAGCTACTCCCTCCTGGGTTTCCACGAGTCATCTGAAGATTGAGATAGATAAAGGGTAAGAGGGAAAGTTCTAAGGTTCATGGTTTTGGTTTCAAAGCTAAAACTTTGAGTTTGACTCAGGTTTTGCATCTAACTCCATTTCATTCATTCAACAAGCACACGATACAAACACACACACACACCACAACAACAAAGGAAAATAGATGGTTTTAAGAACCATTCTACAAGCTACGATACAGTGGGACCGATACATCTCATGCTACGACAGTGCTCTAGTGCATCTACTCATTCTCGATGAAGTCGGAGTCCTCATCGTCAATGTAGAAGTCCATGATATCCTCTTCCAGAAAGTCATCATCATTGCTGAGGTAAGAATCCATATCTCCCTAGATGTCTTCACCCTCCTCTTCTTCCTCCTTTGTTGCAAGCTGAGCTTCTTGCTCCTTGACAGTCTTCTCGAGGTCGGCCACCATCTTGTGAAGACAGGCGATGGTGCGATCCCTCTTCTCGCGCTGGAGGCGAAGAGATTGACGGTCCTTGACAAGCAGTGAGAAAGTCTGGGCCTTCTGGGCGGAAATGGCAGGGTTGTGGTTCGCAAACTCCCTAGCATTGTCCAATTCCTTCTGGCGATCATACAGCAGGAAGTCAAGGTTCTCCACTTGACGCTTCAACTCCGGGTGACCTGGCATCTCCATTGGCATTCCCATGAAGTCACGCCTTGCATAGTGCGCAAAGCGGGTTCCTTGGATTTGGTTGACACTAAGGGCACATAGACGTGTGAGAGCTTCATGAATTGCGCCTGCTATCCATCTAGCCATTTGTTCTCCCTTATGGAGAACTGGGTTCTCCCGAACGTTGGTGCTTCTATACTTCCTCGAAGATAAGCGGTGACTAGCCACTATAAATCTCCTCCTGGGGGTCTAGGAAGTTGAGCTCCAAGAAACTCCGGATGTGGGCGTCCTAATAACTCAGACGGTGAATCTAGATCCCTCTCGCAGATCAGTTGGCCTCCGTTGCCCAACTGGTAGAACTTGCTGAACTGAGTCTCCATCTACAAGAATTAAGGATGAGGAAGTTACTGAAGTGATCAAGTGTGTCAAACTTTATGTAGGAATGTAAGAATTGGAGGAACATGAATTTTTGAGAAATAATGAATTCCCAAGGGTAAGAGAGGAAATAGTTTTTCATAAATACTCACTTTGGTTTTGAAATTAAGTTTTTGTTCGGACGTCCATTCTAACTAGGGTCTCCTATGGTCAGGATGGCTCTGATACCAACTTGTCAACACCCGGATTTTTAATCCCAGATGCATGTTATGTCATACATCGCAATCCCAAGATTACCGTTTTTGCGAGACATAACAGATTGGATATCATAGTACATCATCCATTACAAACCAATATAAGGTATTACACAAATAAAGGATCTCATGATCCAGTATTAATACAACAAGCAGCGGAATAAGTAATAAGTGTAGCGGTGGGGTCCATCTTTAGTGGCACAGGCAATGCTGACGATGGAAGATAGTCCTAGTTATCATAGCCGTCCTGCTGTCCGTCATCTTTGTAGTCTCCTTCGTAGTCTGGCCATAGGAATAGCCAGGGACAAAAGCCATGAGGACTCTATAAGTACTCGCAAACTACCACTATCAAGTAAGGTAGTGCTAGTGGGTAAAACTAACTCTATGTTTATTTGTAAAGTTAAGTTTGAAACCTAAGCTAAGTTCAGAAACAAAGAAAGATAAAATAAAGTTCTAGAATCACTTAAGTTGGGAAGCTAGTGCCATAGTCACAACCATGTTGTGGTCAAGTCAAGATTCATCATTCATTTCATAAGTCATTTTGAAAACATCTAACAACGAAACAGTATGGCCACTCCAACTGTCCATAACCGTGGACGTGGCTATTCGAATAGTTTGACACTCTGTAGAGGTGGTACACTTTCACCACAAGTTTCGATACATCTGTCAGGGATAACCCTTAATCATCATACTTAGTATGCAGATAATCAAACATAACCTTCCCTTTACACACCCTAGTATAAGAACCTCTCCTATGAGTATGGCCTCCCAACCATGACCATCTGTCATCTTGGGCACTGCATAGGTGGACAACATTGAGAGGTAGCCTCAGCTCAAACCTCTCCCGCGAGGGAACTAATACTAATGCATATAAACTTCCGGCTAAGCCTTACCAAATTCAGGTATTGTGGTTGTATGGTAAAATTGGAATGGTATCGCATCCGAATCCAACCATCAGTTTTTGTAAAAGGGCTAAGGCTCATGCCTCAATATTTTCATCATCATAAACCATTTGTGTTTCTCAAGACATGTCAAAACATCTCAATAAAATGATCATCATTCCAAGGTTTTCACAATTCATTTTCACCAAGTGTTCCCAGCTAAAGTGACTCAAGTTTTGATTTAGCTCTAAGCTACTAAGTTAAGAGTGTTCACTAAGGTGGGATCCTAATCTCAATATCATGCCATAGAATGATATATAAGGTTATATAGATAGTTCAAGTTTTATACTTTTTATGCTACCTTCAAACAAGTAAGGGACTTGGGTAGAGTAAAGAAATAAAACTTGTAAATAAAATTTGAAGTGGGTTAAGTAAAAGGGCAAAACCAAAGGATGTCTAGTGCATTCACTTAGGTTCCCTAAGTTGCAAGGTCTAGCTTGCATTGTTAATGATGGCTTGCTAGTATAATACTTGCAAGTGTTAGCTTGCCTTGGGTAGTGTCGTGGTTGAAGTTTTCTTCCTCCCCCTCTTGGTAGAACTCCTCCTCCTCGAAAGCTTGGTCGGGTACTATCGTCTATAAATACATACGGGATACACAATCACCAAACAATACTGAACTAGGCTACTTAGCATTCTAAGGCACACATTTGCTGATACATTATCATCACAAGCATCACAAGGTTTTATTAACTAGCTTCATTCTTTTTATTTGAGAAAAGTAATTTCTACTCATTGAAAATATCTAAGATTTAATATTCTCCAATTAAAATATGGGATCATGTGGACACATGTCATCACCACATATTCTAACATATGGGAATGTGATTTAAATATTGGATCACATTTCATTAAGTTTAAGTTTAATATTTAATGATTTAAAGTGACTAGAAATGCCTATATAGCATTATTTTGGTACTAGTACAAAGTCACTTCATGTAAACCTTAATATTATTACATATTCAGATAGGTATGGTTAACTGTGATTTTTGAGAGTTGGAATCAACTCAAAAGCTATTATGGTGGATTTTATAAAAATGTTTGAATGTGCAAATGCTTCTGTCTTGTTATTTTTACTAGGGGAGATCTCTAACTCTAAATGAATTAAATCCAACAGGCTTTGATAGATTTTTCAGAAGCTTTCCAACAAAATTGGAATCACTCAATTTGGTTCAGTAAATCTTCGTGAATTGATTTTTGAACTTAGGGACAGAATTGAGTTGAAACTAAAATAGAAAAATCTAGATTTGAATTACTGTGTCAGCGCGGGAAAGGAAATGGGCCAGCCCAGTCTCACTCCGCGGCGCAGAGAAGAGCTGACAGGGGGTACACATGTCAGTGGATCATTACACGCGAAGCGGTACGGGGCGATGTGGACCATTGGATTAGAAAGGAAATCTACGGCTGGGGATTGTCGTCGATGACGGACAAGTCACCGGCGAGGTGTAACCCTAGCGGCTCGGTGGGGGTCTGGGGCGGCTTATTGGGGCTCCGATGAGGGTCGGCGAGGCAGGCAAATGAACAAGTCGAGGACGGCGGTTCTCCTGGTACTGGCGGCGTCCCTGGGGATGCCCTTGATCAACGGCGCCCTTCTCCTCCTTCCGTGGCAGACTCCGGCGAAATTCCGGCGCTGCGGATGGCGGCTTGCTCCGGTGGGGCTCTTGGAGTGTTCTAAGAGGGAGGGGATGAGAGTGGTGTGAGGAAACGGTGTGGGGGAGGGCTCCTTATATAGGTCGACGAGGGGACCGTGCGACACGATGGCAAGCTCGTCGGTGACATTTATATAGGCTGCTAGAGGCATGGGCGGGGTAGGCGGACGGTGGGCGGTTGCCTGGCGGTCGTCAGGGCGGTGTGCGTGCAGTGGTTTGCGGTCGGGAGAGGTGAGTGGTGCGGCGCGCACGCTGTCTCTGCCGACGGTGAACTTTGCGGTGGGTAGCGACTACGGGGCACGGTCGAGGAAACGGGCATGTCCGTTAGCTTCCTAGGACGGTGGCCATCATATAGGTGGACAGCGAGAGCTAGGCGGGGTCTGGTTGAGCAAGGACCGGGCGCGCTCTGCGGGCGGCGTCGGCATGGCAGACAGGCTCCGGGCGCGGCGGTTCCTGGCTGCTCCTCGCTCTACCTTTGGGCTAGGGCTGGCCTGGCGGTGTAGGTGGACCACAGGCGACGTTCTGGACATGGTGGGCGAGGCTGGCGGCTGCTGTGGCGCGCTGTCGCCGGTGGGGGTGCTCAAGGTGCTCGGCCATAATGGCCATGACAATTTGGTCGTGTGCACAGGGCTTTGCCGGGCTAGAAAGGGGTAGGGGGTGCACTAGGGTGGCTCTGGTTGCAAAACGGAGACCACATTTTTCCAAACACTTTTCACAATAGTGTCTTTGATTTTTTCTAGATTTTTGCACACAAGGTGTTTGACAAAATGGCCGAAAGAATTCAAGTTCTGAATTTTGAGATGATTTTTGGTGGAGTGGTTTGTCACATGCTTAAGCATCTATGGTTGCTTGGGATTTGAAAATGGAGTTCATTTGAGTGGTTTTTGAATAAGTGTGATCTTGATACCTACACTAGATTCAATTTTCAAATGCCATTTAAAATTAGTGTTTGAAAGTTTTTGGAAGATCACAAAGTGGGCCTTGGTACATCACTACTTGTACTAGCAAGGGGTGCAAAGATCCACATTTTTTTCTGTCAAGATTTGAATTCTAGGAATAGCCAAAGTAGGCATGGTGATTAAAATGGCACAAATGACCATTTGCTTCTTTTATTCTTTTTGATTTGTTTTTCTTTGGGATTTGTTTGAGAATGTTCTAGATGATGTTTAATTCACCTTAGAATCATTTTACAATCAATGGATCACTCAAACATGGCAATTCAAAACAACTCCTAATTTAAATGCACACACATATGAATGCTTAATTATTTTTAAGTGGAAAAGTTTTTGTTAACCCTAAATTTTATGATTTGGATCTTAATAACCTTGGATTAGAGTTTTGGGATGTTACACATCACCTCCTGCTGGAAGGTGTTCGTTTGTCATGAGCACGCACATCTTGATTAAGGGCCTCTTTCGATCGAAGGATTTTCAAAGGGATTTTGGAGAATTCAACCCATAGGAATTTTTCATAAGGAAGCCCTTTGGATGAAAATAATCATACCTCCAAAATTCCTATGGAATGAATTTATACACCCCAATCGCATAGGAATTTGAACATCCACTTTTTTACACTCATTTGCGTAGGATTAAGGCAATTTTCCTACATGTTTCATGTGTTTCATCGAAATGACTTTAAGCCTACAGATTTCCTCTGTTTTGTACCTGCGACACTGTTAAATTCCTGTGTTTTGAAATCCTGTGATCCAAACGAAGCTATTTCCTCTATTTTGCAATCCATTGTTTTGTACATGTGACCTAGTCAAATTCCTTTGTTCTTAAATCTTGTTATCCAAAGAAGCCCTAAGTTATCTTTAAGTTTGTTGGTCGATCTTTTGGTGACCATTTGTGATGATTATGTGTCAAGCCCTAAGTATATTTAATGTGATTAGTACTACTACCACTATGACTACCACTACTACTACTAGTACTACTTGCTGCTACTATTACTACTAATACTACTACTATTATGAGAAAGCACAGCGTGAGCCATTACTAGATGCTGTTTAGAAATGTAAGTACTAGACCTTTTACCAAATCTACCAGAAATTTACTAGACTGGCCGACAAAATCCAATCCTTAAGAAGGGACCCACTTAGTACACCATAAGCTAATTGATTACACCACTATGTATCGAGCCAATTTTTTCCATAAGCTAGGACCCACGTGTAAGAACTGCCATATCAAACATTGTTTTGATTGGAATTTGTTTATGTTGCTATTTGTACCTAATAATAATATTTTAATACTTATGGACTACCCTCAAGGGTCACCTTTAAGATTTTGAGCTTATAGATAGGCTCCACTATGTATGTGAAACTCCTTATCCATTTTCCCTTATGGACAGCTTGTGGCCAACATAGTGGCTAAGAAAATAAAATCTGCTCCATCGTTCAGACCAGGTAGGGGACCCACTCATCTAGGTAGAAAAAAATAGTAAAGAATTTTCTTGTGAGTTACTCTATCATGCGTACCTGCTAAACAAGCAAATAAAAAACACGTCTCTTGGATGGAATCTTGTGCACTGCATTGACAAGACATTAATACAACACTTTGCGTGGGTCATAAATATTTACAGCTAGTAGCTCAATCGCTAGTATGATGGCCTACCCATAGTCTACTCCGATACACCTAGGTTTTCCTTGCTACTATGGCAGAGCCTTCATCCTACCCGCTGGGACTTGGATGGACCAACGAGCCTTCATCCTGCCCGATACCCACACCTTGACATCTTGCTTCCACTATTCACTCTCCTCTCTCCTACTACTAGTACTACCACACTCCTCCTTCATAGAAACCATTTTATTCCACTGCTCCTCCCATGCTTCTTTACTTCTTCATCCAGTGATGTCACAAAATAACCTTTCTCGTCGGAAGAATAGCAAGATGGTGGTGGTTACAGCCATGGAGAAATCTCCCCGACAGGGTGACCTGTAGGCTCGGACCAAGAAAGGAGACCAGCCATGGGTCGAGGGCTCGTCTTTGCGCATGTATCCGAAGAGCGGCTATTAGGGGGACCAAGAGTCTGGGTAGGTTTGTACTTCCATTCATTAATGGGATGTCTGCTCCTAATATTGAACCATCATTCTAAATCTGGAGTGTGATCTCCTCCGAGCTGATTTGGCTTTCCAAAAGAAACTCGCACGTTCATACAAGTGTGACTCCTTGATGCTTCGCGCTGAGTGTGAAAATTTGAAGAAGGAAGTCACGAAGCTCCACAGCCAGCAATTACCATTGTAGTGGTCGTTGAGGTCACGCCCCACTAAGTAGGAAGAGAGAAGCCATATCATGTTGGCCATCGAGGTCGTGACCATTGTGGAGGTCGCCGAGCTCGTGCCTCCGTGGGGCATCCATAGTGTTGCAATCGCCGAAGCTAAGACAGGGAAAGATTTTGCATTGGAGTAGGAAGTAGGAAGGGAGAAGACTTCCCCTGGCCCTCTATTTTTTCTTTGTGGTGCAAGGACCGTTTTTTCACATCCGTCTTCCTCATAATTATATTTCACTCTTAACAATCGAATGTGTGCTATGAAGCTTTTGTAATGATATACTTGGTGTATAGTAGTCACTGTTTAGTGTACATACATTCAAATTTAGTCAAATATGTGACATACTTTTAAATTAGGTTGGAGGGCATTATCAAAAAAAATTAGGATGGCGGGAGAGTATGTCAGATGAATCAAAATAATTAAATCGTCAATGTGTGATCTTTAAATTTGGTCATACTTCTGCTTTGTTAGATGAATAGGGATCCAATGTCTAGTATACTATTAACTATTCTTCCTCTCCTATATGTGGGACCTACGTCGATGAGTGAGATGTTGGCTGATTTTTTTGCTCTTCCCCATTAAAATATTGTTGCTATGATATAGGGGAGATAATATAGGGTTGATGCTAGAGATAACAAAAATTTAGGGGGAGAATCTTTTTAGGCTAGTCATAGTGCAAATAACTTCATGAGTAACTAAGGGTCCAACTCAATAAAATTGCTTATGTGGTACTGAGTTCATCTCACATACCAAGGTGAAATGAATCTATTACCTAATAAATGAACAACTCCTCTATTAACATAGACTAATAACTTATGCATGTTATAGTCTATGTTACTCTCCACTATGTCCAACCTTTATGGGAGGCCCCTACATATACACACATAGGGGAGAAAATGTAGGAATGCTACTGGACTTGCTCTTAACTTACAAGATTTGTTCAACCTTGTTCTCTTCTCTAGTTCCTTTTTCATTTCTTTATTGCACAAGACATTGTGTATAGTACTAGACTCACCTCAGATAATTTTTTCTTACTCAACTAATCCACCATTTAGGCATATACTATCAGGAGGAGGTGTCTATCTAGAAAAGAAAATGCACCATCGGCATCAGGGACACGCAGCTATTGTATGGAGTACTTTGGGTTAAAAGCACAGCTACCCCTATAGTCTACCCAGGGACACCCTATGATTCCTTGCATAGGCATTCGCGCCAGAGCCTTCGCAGGGAAGATATCTTCTCTGACCCGTTGATTTTGGATTGGACGGACAAGATTGCTAGACGCTGAATTATGTCTCCCTGGATGATGTTCCTACTACTACAGAAAATACACTTCTAAAACAACACTGTAATTGTGCTTATGAGTTACTAGTCTGATTTCATTAGAAGTCTGGTTATGACTGCAAACTATAGTATGTGTGAGCTGCGTTGATTAGTGAGAGTCATCAGTGGATGGGGGCCTCGACCGTACAAAAAAGGTTTGTCACTCAATAATAAAAGTGGAGCTTGTGCGCACATGCATGCAACTCAGTAACTAGACTATCATCAACGAAAATACAGAGAGAGAGTACGAGTAATATGATCAACCTAGTAGAATCCAGTCATTACTACACGATGCATGCAACTTAGTATCATAATACTATCATGCACGTAATCACATAAGTACTTTTTTTGAACTGCATGCATTCACTCCTGAACACTATTAGTAAAAGTTTGAACTCGTGGAGCGCCAAATTCACAGTTTTCCATAACCTTCTCTAAAGCTTTTAAATTCTACTATTGGTAGAGGTACCAAGTAATCTTACCTTCTTCAAAACTCCGACCTTTCAAAATACCCATCCTTACCTCAAGCTAGGCTTGATGGTAACCCTAGCAGTAGTGTGTTCTGCTAGTAAGATGAATTGCCTTGATCTGTTGTTTGACTTGTTTTCTTAGGAATTAGAGTGATTCACTCTAGGAGCTCATCCTCTAGGATCAAACTAAATTTAAAATACAAACATTAACCAAGTCTACGAAGTTGGATCTGATCAAGAGTCACTAAAGTGACCATCTAATCCCCTTAACCAGATTAATCCATAGATAATCCTTACTCGTAGCTTCCAAGTCAATGAAGACAAATCTCAAGCATGGATCCTTTCTACTCAACCTACCCTTCAACATCATACACTTGATGATGATTTGGAACCCTGCATCCTCTCAAAACCATCATATCTCATGTTCTAGTCAAAACCCCCAAAACTGCCAAAAATTACCAAGTGTGGAAAATTGTTAACAATATCACATCTTTGAACCTCTCTCTTTCTCAAACCTTCTTCATTTTTGGAAATGCACTTGAACAATCTCTTAAACCATCTTAAATACTTCCAAGGACCATAGTGGCCCCTGGATAGATCATCCTTTAACCCACTTGTTCTTGATGGTTTGGCAGGGAACAAATTAAACTTTCATGCAAATCTACCCAACATGCCTATTTTGGCAGAAGCTCATATCTCCATGTTAACTCCTTTTGACCAAATATTTTCATGATTATTCCCTACTCACGAAGGTCTATCCATCCATACTTTACTTGTTCCAATTGAAGCTCTATGATTCTAAAACCCACATGGATTTTGAAACTAATTATTATTCTGCTATGACACCCTTATTTTTAGCCAACTTTGGCATCAATCCTAAGAAAGCTCAATCATGATAAACCTCAACTCCTTGCACCATGGTGATCTACATAACTTGGTATATCTACCCATATATCCCATGACCCAAGGGTGATATGAGCTCTAAGATCCAACCAAGTTTTGGTGGCATAAAATTAACTTTGCCCAAGATCCTCTTTTTCTTTGTTTCTACCCAAATCAAGCTGGATATTCCAAACCCAAGGTTGAAAATGGTTGGTACATCATGTGGACATAATATACCTTGGATAGAAAATTTTATCAAATGTTTTCCATAATTTTTGTATCCCAAAAACTATTTATTCCTTTTATTTGACAAAAATTTCAAAACTCCTTCTATAAAGGAAAGTTTCTTTTTCTCCAAAACACCTCTCCAAATTTAGGCACGTTTGAGGCATATATATCACACCTTATATTCCCACTTAAAAATAAATATTTTTGAGGGGTTTTAATAATTCTTTTTGCCTATTTCCTTAAATGGAAGAAATGGAAAACCTTTTAATACTTTCCTTTATCAATAAATTCTAGGAACATTATACAAAGTGCGAATTCATAGTTAGGACCATCCCAAACCAAAAACCTCCTCAGTCCAATTCAAAAATATCAAATGAACTTAATAAAATAGATTCATCAGTTCTTGAATACTTGATATAAAGTGGACCACAATTCATCGAATAAATCCTAGATAATTCATGGAGGTGTACCTTGACCCTATCCATCTACCTGTATAATTTCCCTACCTTGCCAAGATAAAAATTCAAGAGTTGCGTCATAAGCATCAAAAATGAAAAAACTTAGACAATTAACAACATCGGGTTAAGACTCCCTCAAACTCTCACCAAACCACCTCCACTGATCATCATAGCACCTTGACAACCTCTGGTCGAGCTGCGTTGTAGTAGGACACTTTAGAAATCCCTATATCTTTGTCCTCTAGTGTTTGGAAGCCATGCAAGAGATAGGAACAAACATTTCTTCCTCATTTATTTCTTGCAGCAGCCTTTCTGCCATCCCCTATATGTCTGGTCATGCATAGGAACACCACACCATATCAACACCCTCTCAGGTCTAGAGGATACCACCATAGCTTCCCTTCCCCTCCATTTCCTCTCACCTCCCTCACATGACCACAATAATGCAAAGCTTGCATCGCACATCTCCCTCGTCTCCTCTAACCCCCAGAGCACCCACACAACCCCTCCACTCCACCTGGAAGTAGCCTAAGCCAGCTCTACCCCTCCTCCATGTCCAAAATCAACATTTCCACCATGAACCTCTCCCCTCGGTATTAAGAAGGCTAGAGGCTAGCGAGCCTCCCCTCTACCCCTCATTTGCTTCCTAGCCCTCTCAACTACCACCCCCGAGCTCCACTCATCCTCTCCAGCCTTATCCTAGCCAGGAGAAATGAAGGGAGTCCTCCCGGACACCTTCAAGATCTAGCGTGTAGGCTCTCTTCTCTACCCCTATGCTCGTGCATGTCACTCTCCCGAGATCACCATGCTCACCCACCCTGTCGTGGTGTGGAACACGGCAGTGCCATCAGGGATGGCATGTGAGGGGATAATCAGGATGTTGTCGGTGGCTATTCGCAACGGGTTGGGCACAGATATTGTAGACACAGCGATGTACCCAGGTTCGGAACCCTCTTGTCGAGGTAACGCTCCTACTCCTGCAAGGATTTACTATATGGGGAGCAGATGATCAATACAAGTGCTCCTTGAGCTGTTTCCCTAGCTGCTATCAAGAGCTGGAGGAAGATGAACTACTTGACTTGGCGATTCTGGCTAACTTCTCACTTGTAATGCCTTACCTAGAACCCTGGCACTACCTCTCCATATATACTGGTGGAAGGGTAGGTTACAATGTGGGCTCTAGGGTTTACTGTTTGGGCTTTGGGTTTACAAAGTGGGTCGGCTTCCGAGTCCAGCCGGTGGTCTAGGACCTGGTCAAGCTCCAGTACAGGTGGGTGCAGCGCCACAGCATCTCAATGCCTCCACTTTGGGTGTCACCCGGTGCTTTATCCATCAGCTTGGTGCTTTATCCATCAGCCGAAGCGTTATCCGTCAATCGGAGCTTTACTCGTCATCTCCCAACCTTAGCGCTTTGGCGCCCTTGTCTGGTAGTGCCGATAGGGCGGCACGCCAGCCTATGCGGTCAAGGGTGTGCTCAGCAAGGAGCATCACCCCCTCCCATACCTTTGGCTAACAGATCCGAGGCGGTCGGGTAGAGGTGGCCTCCCAGCCGGCTCTCCTAGCCCCTGCTAGATGGGCCAGCTGGTGAATCTTGATGCGGACCGAGTGAAGCGTATCACTCGGCTGTGGTTCTTTGTCTTGTGGCCATCCGGCCAGATCTCCCTAGAGCAGGCCAGTTAATCCTGGCTTGGGCTACCCAAGGGTGATCCCCTGACACTAGTCCCCGAGCGCATTGGGACTTTGCTTTGCAGAGAAGTTCCTGTGTGCTCATTGGCTGATGTTGAAATGATTGCAGACGAAGAATGTATCTCGAATTGTCTTGTAGTGCTTGTCTTGTAGTGCTTGTTGTTTTCTGGCTCAAGATGCCCGCTTTCTCGGATGGAGTTTACCGGCTATGGGTCTGGTGGCCCACCCACAGGGTGTGAGCGGCAATTGCATCTCCTGGCTGCCGCGCCCGGCTGGGGAGGTGAATCGCCTAGTCGATGACATCGATGCTGGCGTTAGGCATGCCTGCCTCCTCTGGCGTGCGTCACGTTAGTTTGACCTCTTGGCATGCAGCCGCAGGTTTGGTTACTACGCACACACCTTCATCATAGCGGTTTCTCGGGGATCGTGCGTGCATTTGGCCTTCAGAGTAACGCCCCTTCGGGATCTTCTCTGGGAGTTTATCTGGCACATGCGATCTTAAACTAAAGCGTCGTGGGTGGAGTGGGGCAGTTCTGTGCCACATGGTGGAGGGGAGTGCAGGAGGTGCGGTTGCCCTATCCCGATAAATAGGGGCGCCAGGGAGGGCTCCTTCCTCATTTCGTCTTCTCCCTGCATCCACTGCCCTTTGCACTTTGCCTCCTCGTTGTTGCCTTGCGCTATTGCTCTTTTTGATCACCGGCACTGTTGTTCCTTCGTCGAGACGATGGGACCCCGCTTCTCCAAAACGACCACCACACCTGCCGAGATGCTGCCTGACCAAGCGGGTGGCTGGTGTGGCTCGTACATCATCGACTAGGCGGGGGAAAGTCATCCCATCGAAGCGCCTGGTGAAATATCGCCTGGCGCTGGAAGGGGAGCGGGTTCCCAACCCTCGGTCCGTGGAGGCCGTCATCTTCCTCGCCCACTTCGCCCGTGGGCTCGGCCTACCTCTGAGAGGTTCATCTTGAAGTTGATGGTGTCATTCAACCTTCAGCTCCACCACCTTAGTACCAATGCCATTGTCTAGTTGTTGCATTAGGCGGCCTGCTGCGAGGCCTACCTAGGGGGTCGCTTGGACACGGCAAACTTCTTGAAGTTATTCTACTTAAAGGTCCAGGTGGTGGGCAAGGGCGGCCCTCTGATGAAGATCGGCTGATGCGTCGTGTACCCAAGGGAGTCATCGTCGATGCTGCAGCTGGAGATGCCCGACACCATCAAGTTGTGGTTGCGCTTGTACTTCTACGTGTGCAACAACACCACTGTCGAGTAGATCAAGGCGCCGGTGTTCGCCAACGTCCCCTCCACCTGAAAGGCCTAGACCGTCCAGAACTTGGGCGCCCAGGTGGACATGGAGCAGATGGCCTCCCGCGTGATGGTGTTGGTGCACAAGGAGCGGCTCGCCGCCCAGGACATCATGCTATCCTGGATGACGAATCGCGTGCTTATGCTGCAGCAGTTGTCGCACAAGATCTGCCATCTGTCCGGCCTGCTGGATCCCACCCGGGTATCCCAGCTGTAGGTGTCGTTCGTGGCCCTTCGGGAGTGGCTCGCCACCATGTCGAAGGATATGCTAGCAAAAGACTGGGTCTTCTCCTGCCGGCCGTACCATCGCGGCCGGCTGCCCCCGAAGGTCAGGCTTTCTTCCTTTTCTCCGGGTAAACTTTTCCTGAGGACTTTTTTCCTTGCTTCGTATGTTCCTTGTTGAGTAGCTCTTTACGGTGCAGCTAGCATAATATGGTATGGGGGAGGATGAGCTCCCCGCCTTCACCACTGACCACAAGCCGCCGAAGTTCCCGCAGATGGAGCCGGAGTGGTTCCCCACCAGGGCCGATGAGGGCTGCAAGTTTCCACCTGGTGAGCAGTTTTTCTTGCCCGTATTTTCTTTGTTTTTCTTTGGCCGCGCGCTTGACATTGTGCCCATATCTTGGTACAGCCGCCCATGGTGAGGACGTGGACCTGGCTGAGGCCGCTGCATCGAAGGCTCGAGGGAAGCGAGTTTCTTAGACTAGCACCGGTCCGACTGGGGGCGGGACGAAGAGGTGTTGCAGCTGTCGCGCCAAGCGTTGCCGGGTACGTGCCCTTGTCATCCTTTCTCTGTGCAACTGTTGGTCTATGCCTTGCTCATTGTGCTCTTCTTGCCCTTCTTTCAGTGAGGCGATGTCCTTGACTGTCTTCACAACCATCACCATCGCGTCCAACCCTCCCCCGGCTAGAGTGAAGGGGTCGGCTGCTGCCTAGCCAGCTGAGGCTATAGCCTCTGCTGCCAAGACGGGTGAGGCTGTAGCTTATGCTACCATGCTAGTCGAATCCGTGGCAGAAGCGATAGAGACGGTGGTGTCGGTTGGGTCCTTGGTCTTGCACTAGGCCTTTGCCGCCTCCCGGGTCGCCAATCTGTTCCTGGCTCTAGGCCAGGTTCAAACGGGTTCTACAACCTACCAGGTGTAGGAGCCCATGGAGGTGGCGAGGGAGGCTCCTGCGTAGCTGGCGACCGAAGATGACGGAAGGGAGGTGGTTCTCGGCTCGGGCGCGGCGGCTCCGGAGGCATCACACGTGGCCTCCAGCGACAACGACGAGCTTCAAATTATCGGTAGCGGTCGGCTCCGATCACACCGCCACTAGAATCCATCCTGGTGCAGCTCTTTGAGTCGATGCCCGTTGCCCTTGGCCAGGCTCGTCACCTGGTGGAGGTGATGAAGTAGGGGCTTGGTGAAGCTAGGGCGTTGGGGGTGTCCCTTGAGGTAGATAACTCCTCCGTCGTTTTTGTTCCCTCCTTGCTATTCTTTTCTTAGTCATTCTACTCTCTTTGCAAATAGGCTTTGTCAAAGCCGCCAAGACCTTGCAAGACCTGGGGCGTAAGATTGCTCGATCTGCTTTGTCTTCCCGACTGCTCGAGTTTTCACGCTTCTTGTTGTCCATTGGGTACCCCCTGCAGCTATGTTAAGATAGGGACCGGGAGGTGGAGAGGCTAGAGGCGGGGGTCACCCAGCTGGAGGAGTCTAACCAGGTGCGCCTGGCCCAGATTAGCCAGCTACTGTCGCATCAGCAGCAGATGGAAGTCAAGGCGTGCCAGGCGAAGAAGACTGCCGACATCCAGGATGAGGTATTGAAAAGCCTCGAGCAGACCCAGGCCTGCCAGGCGGAGGATCTGAAGACCACCCAGGCACGGTAAAAGGCGGCTCTAGGGGAGTTGTGTCAGATCACCGAGATGTCGTTAGTAAGTGATTTACTTGGTGACCTTGTTTCACATCATATTGCAGCTGTAATGTTAACAGTTTCCTTTTTGACGGGTGCAGCTCAGTATCCTGAGGTGACCGACCAAGCCTTGGAGCACTCCCCGAGGCTGACGCCAGGCGTGATCTACACCCGGTTGAGTTGGTGACGGTCGTCAGCAAAGAGGCCAACCGGCTGCGTGGTGCCTCCCTTGAGGTATTCGACTATGTCTGGCCTGACACCAACAGCCCGGGCACAATGGATGCCTTGGCCAGGACACTCTCTGATGCCTTGGAGCTCATGGATGTGGCCCGAGACTGGGCTCCTTGTGGCGGTGCCGAGATGGTCTTGGCGCTGCTGAAGTCTTGGTACCCCGACAAGGACTTGTGTAGTCTCTCTAGAGGGTTTCATCACAGGACCAGCTACGAGCATCTTTAGCATGAAGTTCCTAACATCTTCTCCTACGGTGTCAAGATTGGAGGGGTATCACTACAGCCCTCTAGCGGCCTCAACCCACGATGATGTCCCGGTTGCAACGGGCCCTGCCTCCGCCAACTTTGCCTCCAGCAGCCATGCTTTAGCTGATGCCTCTGGCCCTTCCAATGACCCTCAGCTCTGATCCCCAGAATGTTGGGAGTATTCGTATCTAGTTGAAAACTTGTTTGCCTGTGGTACTGAGTTTGCTCTTTGGTGAACAATTTACTTTTGCTCTGTGGTGAATTCAGTCGGGAGTTCTGTCTCCCTTATGTTATGTTGTCTTGTGTTGCACTAGTTGTATGCTTTCTTCTATGTGGGGGTGCATGAGTGTAACATCCCAAAACTTTAATCCAAGAGTATTAAGATCCCAATCATCAAATTGAGGGTTAACAAAAACTTTTCCATTTAAAAATCTTTAAGCATTCATATGTGTGTGCATTTAAAATAGGAGTTCTTTTGAATTGCCATGTTTGAATGATCTATTGGTTTTAAAATGACTCTAAGGTGAATTAAACATCATCTAGATCATCCCCAAGCAAATCCCAAAGAAAAAGAAATAAAAAAGAATAAAAAATGGAAATGGTCACCTTTATAAATTCAAACATTTTTATAAATTCAACCATAATATCTTTTGGGTTGATTCCAACTCTCAAAAATCACATTTAACCATACCTATCTGAATATGTAATAATATCAAGGTTTGCATGTAGTGACTTTGGACTAGTACCAAAATAATGCTATATAGGCATTTCTAGTCACTTTAAATCATTAAATATTAAACTTAAACTTATTAAAGTGTGATCCAACATTTAAATCACATTCCCATATGTTAAAATATGTGGTGATGACATGTGTCCACATGATCCCATATTTTAATTGGAGAATATTAAATCTTAGTTAATTTTAATGAGTAGAAATTACTTTTCTCAAATAAAAAGAATGAAGCTAGTTAATTAAACGTTGTGATGCTTGTGATGATAATGGATCATCAAATGTGTGTCTTAGACTGCTAAGTAGACTAGTTAAGTATTGTTTGGTGATTGTGTATCCCGTATGTATTTATAGACGATAGTACCGACCAAGCTTTCGAGGAGGAGGAGTTCTACCAAGAGGGGGAGGAAGAAAACTTCAACCATTGCACCAACCAAGGCAAGCTATTGTTAGCAAGCTAGAATTAAGCTAGATAACCTAAGCAAGATGCCTTAGGCATTCTTTGGTTATACCCTCTGACTTATACCTACTCCAAGTTTTTATTTACAAGCTTTACCTTCTTTACTTTGCCAAAGTCCTTTACTTGTTTAAAGGTAGCATAAAAAGTATAAAACTCGACCTATCTAGTTAGACTTAGATGTCATTCTATGACATGCTATTGAGATTAGCATCCCACATTAGTGAACACTCTTAACTTAGTAGTTTAGAGTTAAACCCAAAACTTGATTTACCTTAGATGGGAATACTTGGTGAAAATGACTTGTGAAAACCTTGGAATGATGAGTCATTCTATTGAGATGTTTTGACATGTGTTGAGAAACACAAATGGTTTATGATGATGCAAATGTTGAGGCATGATCCTTAGCCCTTTTACAAAACTGATGGTTGGGTTCGGATGCGATACCATTCCAATTTTACCGTACAACCACAATACCTGAATTGGGTAAGGCTTAGCCGGAAGTTTATATGCATTAGTATTAGTTCCCTCGCGGGAGAGGTTTGAGATGAGGCTACCTCTCAATGTTGTCCACCTATGCAGTGCCCAGGATGACAGATGGTCATGGATGGGAGGCCATACTCATAGGAGAAGTGCTTATACTAGGGTGTGTAAAGGAAAGGTTATGTTTGATTATCTGCATACTAAGTATGATGATTCAGGGTTATCCATAACAGATATATTGAATCTTGTGGTGAAAGTGTACCACCTCTGCAGAGTGCCAAACTATTTGAATAGCCGCGTCCGTGGTTATGGACAGTTGGAGTAGCCATACTGTTCTGTTGTCAGATGTTTTCAAAACAACTTCTGAAATGAATTGTGACATGACTTGACCACAATAGAGTTGTGACTATGACAATTAAGTTCCCACTTAGGTGATTTCATACTTTATTTTATCTTTCTTTGTTTCTGAACTCAGCTTAGGTTTCAAACTTAACTTTACAAATGAACTTAGAGTTAGCAATCCTACTAGATCAATCATACTTGTTAGTGGTAGTTTGCGAGTACTTAAAGAGTACTCATGGCTTTTGTCCCTGACTATTCCCGTGGCCAGACTATGAAGGAGACTACCAGATGATGGCCAGATGGACGGCTATGATAACTAGGACTATCTGCCTTCGTCAGCATTGCCTGTGCCCCTGGAGATGGACCCCACCGCTATGCTTATCCTTTATTCCGCTGCTTGTTGTATTAAGACTGGATCATGAGATCCTTTATTTGTGTAAGACCTTATTATGGTTTGTAATGGATGATGTACTGTGATATCCAATATGTTATGTCTCGTAAAAATGGTAATCCTGGGATTGCGATGTATGGCATAACAGGCATCTGGGATTAAATATCCGGGTGTTGATAGTGAGTGCACCCACATGGTGTAGTCCCCAAGGTTCGGGCTAGCTGGAGGATCTAGCCGGGTAGAAGCTCCTTTGTGTTGTTGTTTGTTGCAGGTTTCCTATGTGGGGGAACGCGAGCGCACCCACGGGGTGTAGTCCCCGAGGTTCGGGCTGGCTAGAGAATCCAGTCAGGTCGAAGCTCCTTTGTGTTCCTTTCCTGTTTGGAGGCTGGCCTCTGGCTTGGACACTTTGGTTCATGCAAGGATGAAAGATATAAACAATTTTTTGCACGTTAGACGTGTGTAGGATAAACATAGTCTTTAGTTGCTCTTTTGGTTGAATTTTTTTCCATTTCATGCAAAACTGGTAGCTTAGTCCTTTTCTTAGTGAGCAATGGCCGTTGAAGCTGTGCCCTTGTCAGCGCTTTGCCAAAAGCAAGGGTTTTCTTAGTTAGCATACTGCGCAATACTTCGGATTTTGGCTACCAGCTTCGAACGTGCAGGCGCAACTAGAACGTCCAGACGTCTTGTTTTCCTTAGGATTTTTCCTGTACGGGTCTTTGAGTTTTCTGCTCTTGCCGTGTCTATCAGTCGGCTTGTGGTTTGCAGCCAGAATCGAAGAGGGATCTCTTGGAACCACGTATAGTACTTCATCATTTCAGAATTCGCAGCTGTCTGGGCCATCTAGCGAGTCCCCGAGAGAGACTGTTGGGTCCGAGGTTAAAAACAATGCAGCCGGAGAACTTCAAGTGTTGCAGCAGAAAATGCCAAATTATTATGGAGTCCCCGAGACTATGTCGAGGCTCCTCAACTTGTTCATTACATAAAGGTAAGATACATTTGCCCTTTACTCAGGTGTAGAATGGGCGAAGCAGGTTCGCATTCCACGGGCGTTCAGTTTTTCGCCAGAGATGTCCATCTTGTTCTTCGCCAGCTAGCGAGCATCGATTAGGTAATATGAGTTGTTATGCAGCTCCTGGCTAATGATGAATGGCCCTTCCGAAGGTGGAGCTAGCTTGTGCATCCCCTTGGTGTCTTGTACCAGCCGCAAGACGAGGTCACCCTCGTGGAATGAAACGTTGTGGATCTGGCTGGCATGGTAGTGTCGCAGGTTCTACTGGTAGATAGCATATCTAGATAGGGCCAGCTCTCATGCCTCTTCAAGGAGATCGGCGATGTCTTCTCATGCTTCTTTGACTTGCTGCTCTGTATACAGCAGTTTGCGCGGTACGTCGAAATCGATGTCGGTTAGCAGGAGTGCCTCTACTCCATAGATGAGGAAGATTGGCATGAAGCCGGTGGAGCGGTCAGGCGTTGTGTGTAGGCTTCATAGTACTTCCAAAAGTTCCTCTATCAAGCATCCGGGAGACCTCATCAGTGGCTCGATTAGTCTTGGCTTGATTCCGGCTAGGACCAGACCATTTGCTCGCTCGCACTGTCCATTGGATTGGGGGTGTGCGACGGAGGCCAAGTCTAGGCGGATGCCCTTGTCACCACAGAAACACGCGAAGGCCCCTTTGGCGAAGTTCATGCCTTTGTCTGTGATGATGTTGTTGGTGTAGCTGAAATGCGTGATGATGTCGATGAAGAACTTGACCACTATCGGTCCATCCAGTTTCTTGATTGGCTTTGCCTCGATCCACTTGCTGAACTTGTCCATGACCACCAGCAAATGTGTCATGCCGGATTGTGCTGTTTTAAAAGGGCCTACCATGTCCAAGCCCTAGACGGCAAATGGCCAGGTGATAGGGATCGTCTTGAGCTATGATGACGGAATGTGTTTCTGCTGGGCGAACTGTTGGCATCCATTGCATGCCTTCACCAGCTGCTTGGCGTCCTCTAGTGTCGTGGGCCAGTAGAACCCATGGTGGAATGCCTTTACCACTATTGCTCTCGATGATGCGTGGTGACCACATTCTCCTTGGGGAATGTCCACCAGCAGCCGGATTCCTTCCTCTTGGTTTACGTAGCGCTGGTATATTCCTCCCACGTTGTGTTAGTAGAGCTCGTCGTTGATGATTATGTATGCGCCTGCCCTGTGCTTCACTTGTATTGCCTCAACCTCTTCATCCGGCAGCTCACCTTTGGCCAAGAAGTACATGAATGGCTTGCCCCATGGAGGTGTTTCCCAGATGGTGCAGACGGTTTGCATGATCAGTTTGACTTCCTCGCTCCTAGCCGGCTCGAGCTCGTCATGCAGTCTACCCAGTGGGAGGCTAGAGCCGACAGTACCCGAGCTGCTGGAGCCGGCTGGGGGTGTCATGACCTGTGGCATGGCAGTCCCTGGGATGGAGGCGGCAGTCCCCGGGTGTGGCGTGGCAGTCTTCGGGTGCGGCGTGGAAGTCCCCGGGTGCGATGTGACACTAGGTTGTTTGGATCTGGCCTAGCCCATGAGCTATGCCGCTGGGTCTTCTCAGATCTGGCCTAGTAGCCCTTGATTCCTTTTATTTTTATAAATCTTTTCCAGGTCTGAATTTACCCTGTTGAATTAGTTTAGTATAAAAATGGAAAATACATAGTTCTTCCTAGGTCAAATTTTTAACATGTTTCCTAGGGTTTCCTCTAACATGCAAAGCCAACCCCATCCCAAAAATAAATCCCTTTATTTTCTAAGATTAAATATACAAACGTATATATTTGGCAATAAATAAATCCCTCAGTGAGCTATACCTACCCAAATGGGGTGAATCAAAGCTCCTCTGAAAGGTATTTGATACACCTATCAGTTAGTATTTATGTCATGCCAAGTTGAGCTCTATTTTTCCTGTAGGAAAAATAACAAACTCAATTCAGATCTGTGTTACAAACATTCCCTAGAAAATTATACAGAACCTATTGAGTTAATTCCAACTCTCATTGATGAGGTATAGTAATACCTATCAAAACCTAGGAGCTCACTATTTATTGAACCTCTATTGGTTTATGGTGAATTAAACTTCTCTGTCTAGGGTTAATTTAGTCGATAAATCACTACAGGAGTTTTACAACTCTAAAAATGATGAATCCAATTTCTATAGAAAGGTATTTGATATATATACCATGTGTCCTTACGTTCACATCAAAATGACCTATATAATAAATATATTTAAAAAGACAAATTGCTTGCAGAACTGACTTTGGGATTTTCCCAAGGGGATTCTGGTAATTATTTTGAGGTGATATCAAATCAAAAACTCAAATATATACAAAACCCTCTGAGAACAAATTTATTTGGCATTCAGATCTTTTCTGGTGATTTATTCACCTAAACTAGGGTTATTTCCACTAAAATAATCATAACTAATTAAGGAAAATTGATAAAATCATGAAACCACTTCTGGTGGCCTTGTTATTTCAATACCTATCGGTTGATATCATGTTTGTACATTTATATCATACATAACAAATCCTTGGCCTTAAACCCTTATTCAAGTGGTATTTGACAAATAAATCACAAAAGCAGATCCACAAAGGCAAATAAAGTAAATCCAAATGATATGACCTCAATCTATCAAAACCTACTGAACTTAGTAAGGTGTTTAATGTTTGTTTGTTGTATTGTAATGGTGCTTGTATGCCTTGTGTTGAGTGTGGCTTTGTTTTCTTACATGTTAGATCCCTGACAATGGTAGTTGCAATTATATAGAAGACCCAAAGAAGATGAGTATTATTATTATTGATGGTATTCTAACAAGAAGTACAGGGAAATAATTCCATATTGCTGGTTGCAGGAAAGCCACATTCCTGCTCATAAGCCTTGTCCTACTGTTTTACTTATGCCTGTTTTACTTATTGTTTATGAAAACTGCATTGTTTTATTATATGATGATCTATATCTGGTTGTGGCTTAGCTCCTCCAAACCATTACACTTTTGTACTACTAAGTACAACCCCATTGATTACACCTACTATCCCTAGTATGGTAGATGGTGTATAACACAATACCCCTTTGGAGACCCGTTTATACGAAGCAAAACTATAGGATGGGAAGACCCCAGAACAGATTTACAAAATTGTTTTATGATAAAACCTTTGTGAGGTTTGACCTACAAAGAAAAGTTTGAGAAATGAAAAAGATTTTGTTTTACAAATGATGCTGACGGCAAGAGGAGGAAAAATGTTTGTGAAAATGCACCAGTTTCTTTGTAGCTTTAGCCATAACAACTTAACCTGTGCAACCACATTTACCCTGGTATGGGACAGGCCTAGACTTGAAGTTTGCTGCTCTGGTATGGGATTTCTCACAACTACTTACAAGGGATCACATCTCTCGAATGTCGGGCTTGCCTTTACAAAAAGGGTCAAATGTTAGATAGTCACCTGGAGGAAGTGTGAATCACCCTTGGGAGCAGCCGGACGATACTATGAGCCTCTCATTGAAAGTGCCCACTCTCGAGGAGTCGGAATACGCTATGGTTGGTCCTTGGCCCAGACATCCCAGCATTGAGAGGAACAACTCATAGGGTAGGGCCTATACTAGAGTGGCATCTAGAGAGTCTTGATCGGTTACTCGACCCACAATCCATAAGGGATTAGGGCAGGGTACTCGGATGGTGTGGGTAAAGTGTACAACCTCTACAGCGTGTAAATCTATTCGAATAGCCATGTTCATGGTTATGGACGGGTTAGACAAACTACTGTAGAGCGGTGCTAGTTTTGATTTCAAAAAGGTTTGCGGAAAAGCAAAGGATTTGGAAATGTTTTGACCATGAGATGGTCAAAAAGGAAGGAAATGAGTTTGGTGATGGGATGAACGGAAGGAGTAACAAATGGGTGACCCAATCCTAGTGTTTTCCAAAAAAAATGAAAAATGTTTAACAAAAAGTTTTCAGCAGAGTTATGTAGATGCTATATTTACAAGAGAAACTATTTGAGAAAATAACCTCTCTCAGAGCTCTCCTGCTACCACACCCATATTGCATATCCTCTTGTTATTATTATTCTCTTAAGGTGGATTGCGAGTACATTTAAAGTACTCACTAGCATTGTCCCTGGCTATTAACTTGGTCAGATCTTGAGAAGAAGGTGGCATTGACGACTATGTGAGCTAGGATGTTCTCCTAGTCAGTTGTCTGTAGGTTAAGGCATGGCTCGAGCTGTACGCTTCGATAAAGTTCCGCTAATAATGAATAATGTAGCCATAATGGCAATTGAGGTATGACGTGTAACCTCTTAAATAATGGATGTTTACTTTGATAGTTCTCGGTTTTGTGCCACAACATACTGATCATGGGATCATGGTGATATGAATAACAGGGATTCTTGGAGGATTAATCCGGGGGCCCACATCATGGGCCTACCCATAGGTGGCAAGTAGTAACAGTAACATGCTAGAACAGTAACAGGCCATAACAGTAACAGGCTAGAACTCTAGCAGGCCAAAATAGCAACAGGACAACACAGTAACACACCACAAGAGTAACGGGCCAAAGCAGTAAAACGAGAGAACAGTAATAGACCACAACAATCACATGCCAAAACAATAATTGGCCAGAACGGTAGCAGTCCAGAATAGTAACGAGCTAGAATAGTAACAAGCCAAAAAAATTACCAGACAAGAAAAGTAACAGGTAAAAAAATACTAGGCTAGATACCAAACTAGAACAGTAACAGGCCGCCTGTGGGCATGAACAATTGACAGGCGGAACAGTAAAAGGGTAGAACAGTAATGGACCTTCTCAAAAAAGGGTCGTTAGTAGGTGGCCCACGACTGGATTTGAAAACAGTGATGGGCCGACTGTAGGCCTTAATAGTATCAGACCGACTTGACATAGGCTGCTAACGGACGCACAGTATTCGACCAATGTGGTCCTTTTGTAGGACGAAACAGTATCGATTTCAAAAGTTCGCGGGTCCATTTTAAACAGTGCAGGACAAAACAGTAAAGGGTCGTAATCTTATTGGGATCTCCTCATGGGCCAGCCCACTTAATCATTAGCAGGCCTTGGCTGGGCCAGGCTTCTACCACGGTTTCTATGACTGCTAACGGCGGTAATAGGGCGTTAACGGTGTTTGCCATGTGGTTGTTTGCATGATGCCAAGAGTCAACACGGCTAGTGAACAGATCTACGACGGAACAATTTTTCATGGCTGAAGGGTGCGATCTGCCATGGTCAAAAAAACCGTGGTAGATTATTTTGTGACGGGGCTTTTACCATGAAGGCCATCTAACATGGGCATACCCTACAGGTACTCGTGATCAGCATATACGGTCCAGCCCAGAAGAAGCCCACGATGTTGGTAGGGCCCAGTCAAGATTTGGGTGGCCTGGGAAACTTCGACTCCTTGTAGAACCCGACAAAGTATAAGATAGAAGTCTAAAGGAAAAACCTTAATATGTAACCGACTCGGCCTACTATCCCAAGACCTAGCCTATCTATATAAAGGTTGGGAGGGGGCAGTTTCCACACCATCGCCAGATTGCATCTACTCACCCCTGTAACTTTCTACTCCTCGATATTTCCAAGAGCAGACAAGTAGGAGTAAGGTCCTCTATGAGGCCTGAACCTGGGTAAATCTCGTGTCACCTGTGTGCTTGTTTGCTAGTCGATTGATGCCTCCAGTGCTCCCTACTTCCTCGAACCTAAGTCCATCAATGATGGGAATTGATGAGTTTACCCCTCATCAATTGGCACCGTCTGTGGGAATCAGGAGTGCTGATGTTGCGGCTTCCTCGGCCCCATCAACCGGGATCTACGACTCCACAGCAGCGGAGACTCGCCTCCTTTTCAGCGCCCTCGACTTCACCGTCCACACGCCGGCCACTCGCCCGGATTTTGAGTCCGTGGGAGACGGGATCGGCCTGGAGATCGGGAGCTTACACTTCCAAGTAGGTCATCTAGGCACACTTCGCCTCCCTGATCAGCCGAAGGTTCCTGCGATTCCTCCTGCATCGTGGTTTCCACCGCCGATCAGCACCCTAAGCGAGTTGAATGCCTCGACATCAGTCAGGAATACGAACAGCAACAGCAGTTGCGAGTACGATCTAGGTGATCTGGCAACAGAATACGGAGCCTACGGCTCTAGATCTGAAAGCTGCAGGAGCAACAGCTTCCCCAGCCACTACATGTGCGCCGTCTTCAATACGGGCAGCAGCGGCACTCGGGGAAACACCTGTACTAACGGTGGTATCCCAGTCGTGAACGGTGGCCCCTCAAACAGCACCCCCACCGACAACGGGCTAGCAGTCCGGCCCCCGGGCGACGGACCCATCCCAAAAGATCAGCCGCACCTCCCTGCGAACGAACATACCCAAGAGCGACAACTGATCAAGCTCAATGACGCTGAGTGGGCCCGCTGCAGGGAGGACCTACGGGGCAACCTCCTGCCACCAGACTCATCGCAACAAATGATGATGGGTTATCACTGGCTGCTCATGGAGGAGTTCAAGCGCCAGCAACAAGTAATCTCCTAGCTCGATGAGCGCAGGAGGGCGGCAGACGTGGCGAGCCTCCGACGAGCTATCCTCTCTTCCATCGAAGGATCCTCCTGTAGAGGCAATGATCATGCAGCCGCCAGAAGACGCTCTCAAGTGGCTCACATAACTGATAGGGAGCGAGAAGAGGCCACTTGAGTCGTATATTTCTCGTCCATGATGGTGGACACGTGGGGCAACGTGCTCCCGAAAACACCGCAGACATCGGTGACGGCAACCACCATGTACCTTCTCAACAACCAGCCGCCGGCTGGGGACCCACTATCCTCCATGCACTGATCTCCGATCGCTGGCCTAGGACTAGTCAAAGTTGTGCTCACTAAGGATTCAGCGCTGGAGTCAAGGAAAATCAAGGCTCTAGCCAAGCACTACTCTCCCTCCTCCTCCACCGATGACGATCATGACTTGTTGCGGCGACGCCCCTCACAATGACACGACTATAACTACGACGTGCATGATGATATCACACAACGCAAGATCGACAAGATGTGCATGAGGCGCGCCTACTCGACAGACTCAGAAAATGATGGGACGGAGCTTTGCGGCGCCAGCTGCTTCAGCAGAGCCAGACGACAAAAACGAATGCCGAAAGGGTTCAAACTCCCATCAGAGAATCCGAAATTCGACCGCCTCCAAGACACGAAGATCTGGCTAGAGGATCATATCTCTTCTGTTAGGTTGCACGGCATAACCACGAGCATGGCTATGCAATCTAGCTACAGCTGCAGGGCACCGCCCGTGCATGGCTAAACAACCTCTCACGCGGGTCGATCCGCAGCTGGGATGAGCTGGTCTATAGCTTCGTTTAGAACTTCAAGGGCACTTACAAAAGGCCCGCATCAATCGAAGAATTAAGAGTCTTCTACCAAAAGACCGGCGAGTCATTGCGCTCATACATTCAGAGGTGGTCCATCATCAAAAACTCTATAGAGGACATCTCTAGGGATCACGCAATCGAAGCATTCAACAGCGGTATACGTAGTAGAGAGCTGAGGGAGGAGTTGGGCTGATCAAAGCCCAAAACAATTGACCACCTGATGGAGATCGCGAACAGGTGGGCTGATGGAGAGGACTCGGTGAAAAACAATCGTGTCCACTCAGACAATGACGACGACCTCGATCGCATACGCGATCGCCAAGGAAAATGCTGGACGCATGGTTACGAGGACCGCGAGGAAGTCGACATGGTCACGGCTGGCTATGCGATAAACGCGACGACAGCAACCGCAACAGCGGATACCGCAGCGGTGGATACCACGACAGCGGGAAAACCACGCAAGTATGGCAACGTCGTACCCGTGATGAAGCACCTGGAACATCTATCCAGGATAAACTGTCCGGACCTTGCCTCGTACATTTCTAAATCTACAAACACGACGACAAGAAAAAATCCAGTCACCTCCTGAAGGACTGTCGCGAGTTCCTCAAACTCCATGAAGGCCTAACCCAGATGAATTGCAACACGATAAACCAGGGCTATGGAGCTGCCCCAGGTGTCGTGGCTCACGGAGCTCCACCGCCACCACCCGGGCCACCCCCACCTGCGGTCGCGCCAATCCAGGACAACAGAGGCAAGAAGTACCCGTGAGTGTTGTGAAATATGGGGATGATCCAAAAAGGACGTCCATCAAATCGGGTGCAAAAATAAATCATTCACCAAGTCAATCTGGCGATCAACTCTCCACCCTCCATCACTGAGTACCTGAGTAGTTGCAAATCCTGCATTACCTTCGACAAACGCGATCATCCGTGGCAAGTACCTCGCCTAGGTCACTCTCCCGTGGTGCTCGAGGCACAAATTAGAGGCTTCGAGATGAGTCGCATCTTCATGGACGGTGGAAGCGGCATCAACCTGATGCTTGCCAGTACCTTGTGTGCCATGTGGATCCTGTCCTCCTGCCTAAAAACCTCTAACACAACGTTCCATGGCATCATCCCAAGGAAAGGCGTATACCCCTTGAGCAAGATTATATTGGACGTCATCTTTGGCACGCTAGCTAATTTCAGGCGAGAACGCCTAGAATTTGAAGTCGTCGACTAGCCCTCGCACTATCATTGCATCCTCCGACGTGTCGTGTTCACAAGGTTAATGGCGGTGCCACATTATGCCTACCTGCAGATGAAAATGCCCGGACCGAATGGCATCATCACCATCAGCAGAAACTTCGCCAAGTCAGACAGCTGTAACAGGGAATTCAACAGAATCTCCCAATCCTTCGGAATACAGGAGGAGCTGGCGAGGCTAAAGGAGTCGACAGACAACCGTCTTCCTCCTCCTAGTAAGCCAAATGCACCTGATCAACCCTTAGACTCATCGGTGCACACCAAGGCGGTCTAGGTACATCCAACGGACTTGACCAAGACGACCCTCATCGCCAACAGCTTGAGTCCCGCATAGGAACTCACGCTCCTCAAATTCCTCTGTGAGTGCTGGGAAATCTTTGCCTAGTGTCCAGCGGACATGCCAGGGGTTCCCAGGGAATTTGCCAAGCACTCACTCAACGTAAATCTAGAAGCAAGACCAGTGAAGTAGACGATACGTCGATTGTCAGAGCCAAGGGAAAAAGCGGTCGGAATGGAAGTCAAGAGACTCCTCGACACTAAATTCATACGAGAGATCAAGGTAAGCACCTAGGTAGCAAACCCCATACTTGTTCCTAAAAAGGACACGAATATCCTGTGGATGTGTGTGGACTTCACTTCCTTGAATAAACAGTGCCCAAAGGACCACTTCCCATTGTCGCAGATCGACCAGATAATCGATTCCACCGTGGGATGCGAGGGCCTCTGCCTCCTCGACGCCTACTCAAACTACCGCCAGATTTGAATGAAGGAGGAGGACCAGGAGAAAACGGCCTTAATCACACCCATTGGTGTCTTCTGCTACACAACGATGCCCTTCGGGCTGAAGAACACAGGGGCCACCTACCAATGGTGTATGCAGGCCTGCCTTAAGAGCCAGCTTGGCCGCAATATTCAGGTCTACGTCGACGACATCGTCGTCAAAACCAATAAGGAGGCCTCACTACTCGATGATCTTCGAGAGACCTTCAATAATATCGACCGCTACCAGATCAAACTAAACCTAGATAAATGCGCCTTTAGCGTACCATTTGGAAATTGCTCGGATACCTCATCTCCGCGAGGGGGATCGAGGCTAAGCCGAAGAAAATAAAGGCCATACTAGCCATGGAGAAACCAAAGAACGTCGAAGGCATCCAGCAACTGGCTAGGCGAATTGTGGCACTCACCCGATTCATCAGTCGAATAGCCAAGAAGGCACTATCGTTCTACCAGCTCCTTCGTAAAGCTGAAAAGTTCGAGTGGACAGAAGAAGCATAAGAAGCATTCGAAGACCTCAAGCGTCTACTATCCACTTCGCCGGTGTTGGTAACACCTAGAGAAAAGGAGCCCCTATTGCTATACATCTCTACCACCGACTAGGTGGTTAGTACCATGCTCGTAGTGGAACGAGCTGAAGAAAACAAAGTCCACGGAGTGCAACACCCAGTCTACTACCTCAGCGAGGTGCTAACTCCAACAAAACAGCGGTCCCTGCACTATCAGAAGCTGGCATACAATGTCTTCATGATAGCTCGGCGACTGCGCCACTATTTCCAGCATCACCCCATCATTGTGGTGAATGACGCTCCACTAGGTCACATCCTCAAAAACCCTGATGCCACCGGACGAGTCACACTTTGGGGGATAGAACTGTCTCCATGAGAAATCACATACGAGAAGTGAGACGTGTTCAAATCGCAAGTACTCTCCGAATTCCTTGTTCACTGGACGGAGACCCAGCTCCCCGACATGCCACACATGTCCTGCCTATGGACAATGCACTTCGACGGATCAAAACGTCGAGAAGGAGCCGGCACCGACATCATCCTGACATCACCACAAGGTGACAAGATGAGGTATGTTATGCGAATGCAGTTCCGTGCCTCCAACAATGAAGCTGAATATGAGGCCCTGCTCCATGGGATGCGAATGGCCAAAGCTTGTGGCACAACACGATTTGTCATTTACGGTGACTCTAAGCTGGTAGTGGATCAAACCATGAACTAGTGCGATGCCCTGAGCGACAACATGATCGCCTACCACAACCTCTATGACGCACTCGAAGGAGACTTTGATGGCTACAAACTGTGGCACATTGGCCGTGATGACCCACAAGTATAGGGGGTGTATCGCAGTATTTTCGAGGAAAGTGAAACCCAATTTATTGATTCGACACAAGGGGAGCCAAAGAATACTTATAAGCCTTAACAACTGAGTTGTCAATTCAGCTACACCTCGAAACAATCTTGCTCACAGCAGTTTATCGGTAGCAATAGTTTTGTAGTAGTAATAGAAAAGTAACAATAGTAGTAAAGGTAAAGACAGTAGTAACAATTGCAGTAAACAATAGGATTAAACCGCGGTAGGCATAGGGATGGATGGACGGGCGTTGCATGGACAAGACAATTCATATGGCAATCAAGACATAGAGCATTTGAAGATAAATAAGATAAAGCATCCAAGTACTAAATAATCATAGGCATGTGTTCCATATATAGTCATACGTGCTCGCAATGAGAACTTGCACAACATCTTTTGTCCTGCCAGCACGCTTGCAGCGGGGCCTCAAGGGAAATACTGGCAATTAAGGTGCTCCTTTTAATAGAGCACCGGAGCAAAGCATTAACACTTCATAAACACATGTGATCCTCACATCAAAGCCATTCCCTCCGGTTATCCCGATTGATATCACTTCGAGGCCTTTGGTTCCGGACAACAATATGTGTATACAACTTGTAGGTAACACCATAAACAATACTATCATAATGAATCAATAACATGTTCAGATCTGAAATCATGGCAATCGGGCCCTAGTGACAAGCATTAAGCATAACAAGTTGCAATAAAGTCAAAAAGCACTAATAATAGATACTAGGCACCATGCCCTAACAATCTGATGCCATTACATGAACAATCTCATCCAATCCCTACCATCCCCATAGCCTATAGCGGGGGATTACTCACTCATAGATGGGGGAAACATGGATGGTCGATGGAGAAGCGATGGTGATGATGATGGCGATGATCTCCTCCAATCCCCCTGTCCCGATAGGGTGCCAGAACGGAGTTTCTGGATCCAAATTGCGGAATCTAGTGGTGGCGGCAAAGGGGAACTCTTTCTGGAAAAACGTCGAACCCCCCTCAGTTTTTAGGTCAAGAGGCATCTTATAGGTGAAGAGGGAGGTCGAGGGGGCAGCCGAGGTGGCCACACCACCCCCAGGCGTGGCCTGGCCTGGCCTGCACGGCCAGGTGGTGTGGGCCCCTCATTGCCCTACTCCTTCCCGTCTTCTGGCTCCTTGAGTCTTCTGGTGAAATAGGATTTTGGCATATTTTCCAGGGATTTTCCTGATAGTTGATTTTTTCACATAAACTAGACACCAAGGTAATTCTACTGAAAATAGCGTCAGTACGCGTTAGTTGCTTCCAATTCACACAAGTTTAGATGAGCAACAATAGCAAAAGTGTTCGGGAAAGTAGATACGTTTTGGATGTATCAACTCCCCCCAAGCTTAGCTTATTGCTTGTCCTCAAGCAATTCAGTTGAAAACTGAGTGCGATAAAAGAAACTTTCACGAACACATTTCCTTCATAAGATGTATATATTCTCAGCATATGATCAACTACTTAGGAAATTCACAATAAAGAGTATGCAACTAAGTTTACTTAATGGTCATTGCAAGCTATGAAGAGATTCCAACTCAAAAATAGTAAGTAGCATGAAACATAAACATAAGCAACATTGCAATGCTCATAAAAAGGTATGATAGAGTGGTATCTCGCTTGCCTTTGATTGTAGATCAAACATAAATGCCAAGGCACCTCTGAAGTTCAGGTGAAGACTAGAAGTAAAGATATCAAAGATACAAGCATCAACATCATAACACAATTAACCAAGTTTTGAGACAAGCACATTACACTAATAATGACAACTATGCTCTCAAGAAGGTGCTCATAGAATAGGTGGTGACTCAACAAGGGAATGAAAAAGGTTTTGAAAAGTTTGAAAGGCTTCCAAATGCTAAAAGTATGGTACTCATTAGCTTTGAGCTCTCATTGCCCCTATCATAATCATCTTTTAGGTGATTAAGGGTAAAGTGACACAACTAAGAGGATATGCTTGAAAAGTTATAAGTTGAAATCTCATGCCCCTTACTTACGAGTACTGAACCTCATGCTACTTGATGTCTATGAACTTCTATTGTTGTAAACAGTTGTTGGGCCTCCAAGTGCAGAGGTTTGTAGAAAAGCAACAAGTTTCCCTTAAGTGGATTACCCAAGGGTTTAACGAACTCAGGGAGGAAGTGTTCAAAGGTATCCCTCTCAAGCAACCCTGCAATCAACATACAAGAAGTCTCGTGTCCCCAACACACCTAATACACTTGCCAGGTGTATAGGTGCACTAGCTCGGCGAAGAGATAGTAAAATACAAGTGGTATAGATATAAGACAACGGTGCTAGAAAATAGCTTGATGGCGTGGAAGAGACTAAAGGCAAACTGAAATAAAGATGGAAGCAAGCAAACATGTAACAGATCTAGTTACAAACGGTGTTTCAATGCTTAGAAACAAGGCCTAGGGATCATACTTTCGCTAGTGAACACTCTCATATAAATATCTTCTCTTTATGATACTACTCTGAATTACTCTCCGGTTGGACACTCTAATCCATGGTAGGGCTATAAAAGCACTCCTCAAAGTTCGCTTTCCCCATCTAGATAACCCCACACTGTCACCTCGAGCTCTAGATGGTTCCAACAAACACCACAATTTCATAGAGACATCCAACTCCAAATATAACTCATAACAAGTATTTGTAATCTCTAGCTTAAGTGCCACAATGGTGTGCACGCTGTCACTTTCACACACATGGGGAGAGCAGAGATCTATTAAAGCACTTGAGTAGCAAGGTAGATAACTTGATTACAAATCTCATGATCACAATATGATCTTGCATAGAGAGAGAGATGAACACATAGCTACCGGTAGAGCCCTTAGCCTTGAGGAACAACTACTCCCTCATCACCATGGGAATCAGCAACAGCGATGGAGATGACGGTGGAGATCGATGGAGATGGCTCCGGGGGAACTTCCCCGTCCCGGCAGGGTGCCAGAACAGAGACTTTTTGTCCCCCAAATCTCCCCTTTGGTGGCGGCAGCGTTGCGGAACTTTTCATAGCTAGAGGCTAGACTCCTTAGGGTTTATGCATCAGGAGGCTTCTTATAGGCGAAGAGGCAAGGTCGGTGGAGGCCTGAGGGGCCCACACCACCTGGTGGCACGGCCAGGGCTAGCCCGCGCCACAACATGGTGTGGCCAGCCCCTGGCCCCTCTTTGTCTCGTCTTCTGGCTCCGTGAGTCTTTCGGTAAAATATTGACTTTGGTTTTTGTCCCGTCCAATTTCGAGAATATTCATTTTCTGACTTTTCTGGAACCAAAAACAGCAGAAAACAGGCAACTGGCACTTTGGCATCTTGTTAATAGGTTAGTCCCAGAAAATGCATAAAAGTACCTCAAAGTGTTGACAAAGCAAAGCAAAGTAGATTCCAAACAAGCATGGAACATCAAAAATAATAGATACGTTTGCAACGTATCAACATCCCCAAGCTTAACTCCTGCTCGTCCTCGAGTAGGTAAGTGATAAAAAGAAAGAATAACTTTTGAGGTGACATGCACCATGATAAACTTGATCAAAGTATTTTTAAAACATTGATAGCTGGGATCATAGTACTTCAACATAGCATGAAATATAAAGTTCCAACAATAAGACATAGCAACTATGTTGTAACATAAAAAGGCACAAACAAAAAGATTCATGAATAACAATTCTTTGCAAGAAGTTTGTTTGTTTCACATAAAGAAAACATAGCAAAGTGGCATTCAGCTTGTACCTCATAGAGTAGCAAAACATAAATGCATAGGAAACCTTCAAAGTTTATAAGGGTAACTAGATACAAATAGTTTAAGAACAAGCAATATCAAAGTTATGCATCAATCAACAAGTCTTGGGAAAATGCACATAGAACTAAGAATGGCCACTATACTCTCTCAATAGGTGCATAAAGATAGAAGATGGAGACTCAACATAAAAGTAAAAGAAAGGCCTTCATAGAAGGAAGCAGAGATTCAAGTTTCATAAAGAGCTTCCAAAAATTATGGTACTTATTAGCTTTCAGCTCTCATTGCCCCTATCATAAGCATATTTAGGTGATTAAGGTTAAAGTTCCCCTTTTATTTCACACCGCCGGGATCCATAAGCAAAAGAACATGATATCAACGGAATACAGTGTACAAGTGCAATGTTGAAAGCGTTCCCCATGATACATGGTTCTGCTAAGTTCAACTCATAAAGCGCAAGCATATACGCAACAAAGATGGACACAATGGTTCAAGTTTATTAAGTGTAAGAAAGTAAAGTGTGTCATCAAGTTCGTGAGAGCTTTAATCACTAATTTTCACAAAACAAGTTTAATTTGGAAGATAGATAAAACAAGAATATACTTGGAATAGAAAATGCTAATAGGTAGGTATGGTGGACTCTTTGGAATAACTTGGTTTTATTTGGAGTTGGATGCATGAGTGGAACTCATACTTGGTATGGAGGCTAGCAAAAGATTGGGAGCGACCAACTAAGAGAGCAATAATGGCCATAATCATGCAAAGCGACAAAACATCATTAATTAAAGCATAAAGTGATACCACAATCAAAAACTAAATGATCATAGAGGCTAAGGTGACTGGTTCATTGTCATAACATGGTGTGAGCATGTGCCAACTCAACCCAAACGAAGCATCAAAGGAGAATACCACAATACTTTGCTTTAATATGCTAAAACAACGCATGATTCTTTCAAGGCACATTAAGCAATCTCAATTGTGTATAACAAGCCATGCTACAACAAAAATCACTAAGAATAAAGCCAAAACAATATCAAGCATGACATGATAAAGTCTAAGTCATAGTCAAAAACAAGCTCATTTTATACCACTTAAGCATGAACTTTCCTACTCTTTTCCAATCCAAATCAACCTATTTGAAAGAACTCACAAAGATAATAATAAATAAAGATCAGTGAGCTTGTCTCACAAATCCACAAAGAAGAACTAAAAATTTCTAAGCTGAAAGCACAAGAAAACTAAGGCTAAACAAAGTGCTAGCAAAAGAGAACACTCACAAAACAATAAGAATGAAAACTAGAGTGTTCTAAACAATGAAAGCAGAGTATGTCTCTCTCCAAAAGAAGTGTGCTGGGATCCAACCAACTTATTGCAGCAAACCAAGCAAAATAAAACTAAAAACAAAAACTAAGACGCTCCAAGAACAACACAACAGTGCATGAAGCAATAAAAAACGAAGTGTCTAAAGACCTGATATTTTTATTGATGAAGAAGGGGATGCCTGATACGTCCAAAACGTATCTACTTTCCCGAACACTTTTGCTATTGTTTCTCCTCTAAACTTGTGTGATTTGGATGCAACTAACGCGAACTGACGCTGTTTTCAGCAGAATTGCCTTGGCGTCTACTTTTTGTGCAGACAATCAACTATCAGGAAAAATCCCGGAAAATATGCCTAAAATCCTATTTCACCAGAAGACTCCCGGAGCCAGAATACGAGACGGGGGGGCTGGGCCCAGGCCACACCACCTAGCCGCGCGGGCAAGCCTAGGCCGCGCCAGGGGGTGGTCTGGCCGCCCCAGGCTGCCCCTCGGTCTCTCTCTTCGCCTATAAGTGGCCTTCTGACCTAAAAACTCAGGGGGGTTGGACGTTTTTCCAGAAGGAGTTCCGCCCCGCCGCTACCACCAGATTCCATGAAACAGCACCAGAAACTCCGTTCTGGCACCCTGCCGGGACAGTGAATTGGAGGAGATCATCGCCATCATCATCACCATCGCTTCTCCATCGACCATCCATGTTTCCCCATCTACGAGTGAGTAATCCCCCGTTGTAGGCTATGGGGATGGTAGGGATTGGATGAGATCGTTCATGTAATGGCATTAGATTGTTAGGGCATGGTGCCTAGTATCTTTTATTAGTGCTTTATGACTTTGTCGCGACTTGTTATGCTTAATGCTTGTCACTAGGGCCCGAGTGCCATGATTTCAGATCTGAACATGTTATTGATTCATTATGATAGTATTGTTTTTGATCTTATCTGCAAGTTGTATACACACATTGTTGTCCGGAACCAATGGCCCCAAAGTGACAGAAATCGAGATAACCGGAGGGAATGGCTTTGATGTGAGGATCACATGTGTTCACGGGGTGTTAATGCTTTGTTCCGGTGCTCTATTAAAAGGAGCACTTTAATTGCCAGTAGTTCCCTTGAGGCCCCGTGGCAAACGGACTGGCAGGACAAAAGATGTCGTGCAAGTTCTCATTGCGAGCACGTATGACTATATATGGAACACATGCCTAGGATTATCTAGTACTTGGATGCTTTATCTTATTTATCTGCAATTTCCCTATGTTCTGATTTCCATGTGAATTGTCTTGTCCATGCAACGCCCGTCCATCCATCCCTATGCCTACCGCGCTCGAATCCCACTATTACTGTTATTGTTACTGCTGTCTTTACTTTACTGCTGCTGCTACTTTACTATTCCTACTACAAAACCGTTGCTACTGATAAACTGCTGTGAGCAAGATTGTTTCCAGGTGCAGCTGAATTGACAACTCAGTTGTTAAGGCTTATAAATATTCTTTGGCTCCCCTTGTGTCGAATCAATAAATTGGCTTTCACTTCCCTCAAAAATACTGCGATACACCCCCTATACTTGTGGGTCATCAAGACTATTTTCTGGCGCTGTTGCCGGGGAGCATAGCTTTATTTATCAAGTTCACTTGGATTCTCTATTGTTCATTGCTATCCATCAATCATGGGTAACTCTCGTGATGGCAAGTTTCCTATTTTACCATCCACTACAAGAAGAGGTACGGTTCCGAACACCTCTGCTGCTCTTGATTTACCATCTGTTATAAGTAAGCTTGTTACACCACCACATACACATGCTACACACTACTACTACAGTTGAATCTAAAAATTCTGATGCTTATGATGCTCCTTCTACTGCGCTTGATAAGAGTGGTTCATTAGGTCCTTTCCTAGATGCTACGATTGCTAGAACTATTGCTGGAAATACCAAAACTCCTAATGAAGACCCTACTACACCTGTTAGTTCACCTGAGTCTAGTGAGAGTTATGACATTGAAGATGGTTATGTTGAGATGACCGATGAATTTATTAAAGAATGTAAAAACACCCATGATAGGAGCACTGCTAAGAGTCTCCTTGAGAGGCGTACTATTAGACCCAAATTGTCTCATGTTGCTAAGTTTGGTGCTTCTCCCATAAACATTATAGATGAATATTATGATTTCTCTCTCGATCTATCTTACATAGCTATTGTTGAGAAAGAACCTTTTTGTGGGACTAAGAATGAAAGTGCGGTAGCACATATGAATGAACTTTCTACCATGAGTGGCTTGTTTTCTGATGATATTAAGATGCGTACTTACTTTGTTGCTAAGATTTTCCCCTTTTCACTGAAAGGAGACGCTAAAACTTGGTTTAGTAATTTGCCTCATGGATCTATTGATAGCCCAGAGTGCTTGATTAGTACTTTCCTGCAGAAATATTTTCCTCCTAGTGCTAGACATGCTATTTTGCAGTAACTTTTTGATTTTAAACAGGGAGAAAAAGAGGTATTGCCTGAATCTTGGGCAAGGTTTTGTGCTTTGATTCATGCATAGGATGGAATTCCATTACCTAAGAATGAGATTCTTGATATATTTTATAATGGACTAACCGAAGAATCTAGGACATACCTAGATAGTTGTGCTGATTGTGTTTTCAGGAATAGGACTCCTAAGGAAGCTGAGGAATTAATGGCTAAAATAAGTAAGAACTATGAAGATTGGACTCCTCCTAAACAAGCTATACCTGAAGTAATTGTACCTGAACCTACTATTCCGGTGCCTATTCCAACATCAAAGAAGAGGGGAGTTATTGAATTAAATGATGAAGTGATGAAGGAAGCAAAGAAATGTCTTAAGGAGAAGGGAATTAAAGTTGCAGATGTCAAGAATTTACCTCCTATAGCAGAATTATGTAAGCCTATTCCCTATTCATCCACTATTGAGGTACACTCTCTCCAACACTTTGATGAAGGTGATATCCCTTATTCTAAACCTCATGATCAATGCTTAGAAGAATTCGATATCTTCATTGTTAAGCAAGATAATTTTAATAAAAGGGTGCAAAATCATCTAATGGAAAACACTAGAGCTATTGTTGAGTTGAAAGATATTGTGGAAAGAACCTCTAATGATGTTAAAATGATTGTTAAACACTTTCAAATGGTTAAAACTCAAATAGTTCAACTCGTTAAAGTGCAAAAAGACTTGCTAGTTAATGCTACTAAAGAAAAACATGCTTATGAAATTAGAACTAGAAGTGGAGCTGCTACCCAGGATCCTCTATATCCTAAGGGGCATCCCAAAAGGATTGAGCGGGATTCTCAGCAAGCTAAAGATAGTGGCTCTACTCGTAAGAAAAGGAAAAAGAAACATAAAACTGTTGTAGAACCCTCTGAACCTGCTATAGATCCTAATAGTATATCTATCTCTGATGCTGAAACTGAAAGTGGTAATGCAGAAAATGATGTTCCTAATGAGGAAAAAGTTGAAGAAGAACCTGAAAACAACACTAAGAATACTAAATACACTAAAGAAGATTTTATTGCTAAGAAACATGGTAGTGAAAGAGAACCTTGGGTCCAAAAACCTATGCCTTTCCCTGATAAGAAACACAAGTCAAAGGAAGATGAACACTATAATAAGTTTTGTGAGTGGATGAAACCTTTATTCCTGCAAATTCCTTTGACTGATGCTATTAAATTGCCTCCTTACTCAAAGTATATGAACCACATTGTCTCGAATAAAAGGAAGATCCCTAATGAAGAAATTTCTACTTTGCTTGCTAATTATTCCTTTAATGGTAAGGTTCCTAAGAAACTTGGAGACCCTGGGATTCCAACTATCCCTTGCTCTATTAAGAATAGTTCTGTTAGAACTGCTTTGTGTGATTTGGGAGCTGGAGTTAGTGTTATGCCTTTCTCTCTCTACAAGAGGCTTCAACTAGAAAAATTAATACCAACTGATATATCTTTGCAAATGGCTAATAAATCTACCACTATTCCTATTGGTATATGTGAGGATGTACCTGTTCAAGTGGCTCATAATTGCTTGATATTAACTGATTTTGTTGTGCTTGAAATGCCTGAAGATGATAATATGTCTATTATTCTTGGGAGACCTTTTCTTAATACTGTAGGAGCTGTTATCATTTGTAATCAAGGAAAGGTGACTTTCATTGTGAATGACAAGGAACATCCTGTCTATTTCCCCAAGAAGATTGAAAGGAGTTATGGTTGGAATTCAATTGAACATGTTGAGGGCATTCAAGTTGGAGAAATATATTGTCCCATACCAAGATAAAACTTTGAAACTATTATGATTGGGACTATTGCTATCAAGGTTGAGGTAACATAATCATTAGTGGAATACAAAGTTTTGTCTCATATGGAATTGTTTTGGTAACAAGACTTGATCAACCTTGTTAACAAAAGGATTTCATTGAACAAAATAATGTTTTCACTATGATTATTTCCGTGTACTTCTATTCTATCCATGTTTGTTTTCTTTTCGTTTAGTTTTGTTTTTGTTCTTAGTTGCTTGCATGTTAGAGTGTCTTAGAACTACTGTAGTTCTAGCCTTGTTTTGTCATTCCATCATATTCCAAAAAAAATCTAGCTGTCAGAAAATCATTCTTCTATTCCTAAAAAATGCCCAAAAATAAAGTGTCGAAAAATTCTAGAAAATTCATATTAAATTTTGTGTGAAAAACGGGGCAGAGGAGTACCTGGGAGGTACCAGGGGGACCCACCAGGAAGGCACACCACCTGGTGGCGCGGCCTGCCCTGGGTGGCGCCATGCCCTGGTGTGGGCCACCCCTGCCCCCCCACTAACTCTCTCACCTACCACTTTCTTCTCTCTCCTGAGCAAGCTCCAGTTCATTGCTCAAAATCGCGTTCTTGCTGTGCTTGCTCTCGATTTTTTCGATCTACTTGCTCAGCCCATCTTTCATGCTGAAATTTGGAGCATTTGTTCCTTGGTATGTGACTCCTCCCCTTGTCCAAGTAGATTTGTGTTTAGTGGATTATATATTGAGTATTTTGCTGTTGTAGGTGACAGGTTATGAGGGCTTGTAAGCTTGTTTGATGCTTAGAGATATAGTTTTGATGCATGTTTAGGCCTCTTACAAGTCCCTATGAGTAGATTCCTTCATTATATTCACTTTGCAATCACTTGTTTAATATGTGTTTAAATTTCAGAATACCAAGCATGAACAACCATACTTTTGGAGAGATATTTGAGAGTGATGCACCTAGGAGGTCGAGGCCCTCAAGATCAGCCTCTCAGTTTAGGCCATCATACAACGAAGATCTCATTGCAACTCGTATTGGTAATGAAAGGGATGATGGGGATGCTCACCCATCCACTTTTCCTTGTTTTAGTTTCTTACAAGCTGCAGGTATTCTTGATGATTTCTTGCTACTGATTGAGAGGGTTGGTTTGACCTCACATATGCAAGATGGGAGTGAACAATACGCTATTCTCACAAAAACCTTTGTTGAGAGCTTCACGTTTACTAACACATCATATCAGTCAACTGTCTCTTTCAAAATTTCTAACCTGCCCTTCACCATGCCTTTGGAGAGATTTTGCAGTATTGTAGGTGTAAGCATGACAGGGACCGTGAAAAAAATTCAAGGGCGGCCCGCTGATTTACTGGAGCTTTACTGAGGGGTGAACAATGATGATGACCGTGTGGCGCAACGCGGAAAGATAAGAAATATCCAACTCCCTGCCCTTAGATACTTTGCATATTATCTTGCTACTAGCATACTGGGTAGGGAGAACACAAGTAATATCTCCAACTATCATTTAGCCTTCCTTGCTGCTGCGCTTAATAGTGATACTCGGTACAACCTTGGCTCGCTTATTGCTCGTCGCCTAGCTACTAGGGGGCCTATCTATGGGGGCATCATTGGCTCGCGTATGGCCAATGCATTAGGATTTTACTGGACCCCAATGATACTTTACTGGCACCACAGAGGCTTTACCTTGTTGCTATGAAAACCCATCACTTTGTCACTGCTACTTTTGATTTGAACAGTCTAGTATATAGGATGCTTTTCACTGATGGGGATGAAAGGGAGATCCTTTTGCCACAGCCTTCTTTGTTTAGTGTTCATAGGAGACCATGGTCACGTTCCAAGGAAGAGTTGGACGAGCAGCTCCACTTGCTTGGTTTCCACAGGCAGCACCAGGAGGATGTACCCTCCTATGAGTACTCAGCCATTACGGAGGGACGTACTCGAGCTCGCACCAGGACAAGGCTACCTCCTCGTCGTACCACGTCGACACTTCATCCTGGCCGGCTTGGAATTGATACCCACTTAGGCCAAAAGCCTAAGCTTGGGGGGAGGTACGCCGACATCGCACTCATCTCCTTATCATGTTGCGTCAGTACTTTGTATATTCATGTGTCATTCTCTTTTTAGTTTTTGTTATTTCTTTGCTTTTTCTTTCTAAAAACACGAAAAGACCAAAAATATTTCCGTTGTTTCTCTTTGGTTTGCTTCTTCTTCTTTTTGCCTTGGTTTGTTTTTCCTTTTTGCTTTGTTTGAACTATTCGAAAAACCCAAAAAGATTTTGCTTTGCTTGTTTTTCCTTTTTGGTTCTTGTTTTAAAAATCGAAAGCAACAAAAATATTTGTCGTTCTCTTTGGCTTTGTGAGTTTGTTGCAGGGTTCATCAGTCCTCAGTGGATATTGGTTTCATATTATTATTCAAGCCACACAAGTGAAGAGCAATAATGAGGATTAATGACAACTTGAGGCGTGGTAAGCGGCTGGTAATGAACTCTATTTGTTTTCGTTTTTCTACATATACTCATCAGTGTGGGAATGCTTAGTCCGTTCATGTAGGGTGTATGTTATCTTTGGATGCTTAGTAGTTCTTGTTTTCTTATGATTAGCTCCAGCTCGCTAATAGTTTGTAGCATGTCTTATGAATGTTTTCTTGCATTCTTCTATTCATAACTTGGTATGACACCATGGTATCCTCCTCTGAATGTTTCATTTGAATTGACTTGGCACATGCTCACGCATGCACATGACTGTAATAATCAGTTAAGCCTTGATGAATTATTTTGCCTTGACGATCTTGAATCACTTTCATGCCATGATTAGTCCTGTTTTATTGCAAGCATGATTATGATAGTTATTGCTCTCTCATTTTCGCTCCCTTACTATTGCTAGCCTTCACTTACATTGAGTTTTACTCAAGTTTCCAATTCCCTAAACCAAATATTTCTAAAGTGTCCACCATACCTACCCATTAGCATCATTTGCTACTTCCGTGCATATTCAATATGCCTTGTTTTCTTACGAATAAAATGTTTGCTTGTTATAAGAAAGTTAGTTAGTAAAGCTTTCACGAACTTGATGGCACACTTTATTTTCTACACTTAATAAACCTAAACCATTGTGACTGTCCATGAAAGTTATATGCTTGCAAATTATAGGCTGGGGATTAGCAGAACCGTGCTGTCACGGGGAACGCTTTCAACACTTGTAAATACATACCTAGTTGATACCATGCTCTTTTGTTTGTGGATGTCGTCGGTGTGAAATAAAAAGGGAGCTTGTAAGTCCATGGAGTTATGTATGTGTGTTAGAGAAACGCCTGGGCCGCTGGTCTAATCCATGATGACATGGTGGAAACCTGCAGCGTGACCATAATGATGTTGCGACCTCGGATCGTTAAGGATCCTAAGTCCCTATGATTAACATGCTAGTCCCTGGATCAATATTTAGCCCATCACAGTCGATGAATATCATGTAAAACACAAGTCATTATTACACGAATAATCCAGAGTATATTTATTACAACTTGCATAGCTTATAGCTAGCTCAAATGAAACAGCGAAAACTAATTAAACTTGAGTCCATCAACGCCTCAGGCTAGTTGCGTGAAGACCCGCGATCCCTACGCACCTTTCAATCTTCGGATTCTGCACATAAGACGTGCAGCCAAAAAGTTGGGTCAATACTTTGAATGTATTGGCAAATTACACCAAGGAAAGAGTAAGACTATCTCTACATGCAAGGCTAAGAGTAGGCTCTAGGGTTCATTTGCGTAAAGCCAATTTTATCAATGTAATAAGAAAAGAGGAAGAAAGTTTTCCCTACTTTGTAAACTTTGATAAATAGTATAGGGTCGATGCAACACGTGGATATTACTCACCAAGTGCCCAATCAACCTAGCACTTGGATATTACTCACCAAGTTCCCAAAATCCCACCCAATGGCGATATTACTCACGCCTTGGGGTTTATAAAACGTTAAGTTTGGAAAAGAGAGAGGAAGATCTTTCAGAGGTTCCATCCTTCAGATGCTCAAAGTCATTCTGTTTCCGTGAACACGGCTGATCGATCAGATTGCAATACTCTCGAGAGGTTGTGCACTTTCCCCACAATCCATGATCAAGTCATTTTACAGACAAGATCATGGCGAGGCCTCCCCTTAGTAGCCCCTCTACCAGCTAGATCCAACCGTGCGAAGAACCTCCAAATGTTGGTACCCCGGTGAGGTTTCCCACTAAGTACTAAGCCAAGATAGAGCCCATATGTATTGTGGTTGCACGGGAAGCTTCTGAATTCTAATACATGGCAGACTTCTTTGATTCCTGGGCGGTCGTCCTCCACCAAAATCTCACTCATTGTCCCGACAACCATTCCGCCCAGAAGAAAACTTAGTTTTATTTTGAAAGGGTTTTGGAGAAGAAAAGTTTGCTCGAGAGAGCTCCCATACTTAGAAAATTCTTGAGTCTTTCGAACCCTCCCAACTGTATTTGATATATATATGTATATAGCATAGCAAGCAACTTAGACAAACAGGATAACCTATTGGGATGAAAAATCCTAAGCATAGAGCTACTCATGGCATACTACAAAACCGTTCTTGCAAAATAGTACTAAGAAATTCTACCAAAACCCTACACATGCACACTACAGTATTTTAAGAGTAAAACATGCATAGCAAAACTGGGACATAAACATGAACAAGTGGTGTAACTTGCCTTGGTCCGAGCAGCAATCTACACAACAGTACTCCTCAGTGCACTCCGAGCAATCTAACAAAACAAACATGGATCCAATCACAAATTGCACAAAACAAGTCACGAAGTCAAATATGCAAGCATGCAACATGGTAATATGCAAGGATGGATTCGATTTCGACCAAGGTTTTTAACCAGGGGTGTTGTTGTGTTGGGGATGTCATTAGAATTAATTCCCCACAGATTTTAAGTATTTTGGGTTAAACCCTAAATAACCAAGCTCAAAACTAGATCTACAACTCTAATCTACCTCGAGACAGATCTGAACACCCTAATCATGATAAGACAATTTTCTACAGAAGGTCTTGTCGAAACAAAGCCAACGCAGCAAGAATCAACTAAAACAGAGTTACGGATAATTTTCTAGAATTAAAATACTCTAATCTAAACTTTAAATCCTACTACAAGATTGCTGTGAGAAAACAGCAATATTATTATAGATCTGTGTTCTACTCGAAAATATGAATCCAACGGTATATTATACGCAATTTTTGGACTAAAAATCGAATTTCTATGGATTTTACCAGATTGGAGTAATTCTGCCTAGTTTAAAAAGAAAAAGGAAAAGAAAAAGGGGCGGCGCCAACTGTGCAGCGCCAAGTGGCGGCGCGGGATTGGTCTAGGGCAGGCACGGGGCGCTGACGCGGCGCTGACACGTGGTGGCGCGTGATTGGGCGGTACCCCTTCGCTGGGTCAGGACGATCTGCACCGCTGGATCAGGATCTGACGGACGGGGACGGAGGACTTACCGCAGTGGCGGAATCTGACGACGGCAACGACGGATGGCGGTGGCGCGTCGGCGGCAATGCTCGGCGGCGGTCGGCGGTGCTCCTAGCTCGATGAGGTAGATGACGATGACCGCCTCTCCGTCGCGGTTCCGTTCCCTGGGGTGATGCCGGCTCCCTTGCTTCGAGGTGGCAGCGAACGGCGGCTGGAGCTCACGGTTGCCGGCGAACTCCGGAGAGCGATTGCGGTCGGCTCGGCCTACTAAACAAGGGAAAAACGACGTGAGGTGAAGCGGTACTAAAAGGGGAAGGGAGAGAGGGAGAGAAAAGGGGAGGGGCGTCGGAATTCTTACCGTCGATGGTGGCGGCGGTGAACTCCAGCGAGCGATTTCGTGGCGGCCCAGTGGCGGTGGTGGAGGAAAAGTTTAGGGTTTTTGGGGAGGCGTGCCGGGGCTTTTATTTGCTAGAGACGTGGGGGAGGGGGCAGCGGAGATCGTCTCCGATTTTGCCGGGGAGTCCAAACCAGACGCGGCGGCGACGTTGAGAGTTCGCTCTGATCCCGTCGGGGTGGACGACACGATGGGGCCTGCCTGTCGGTGGCCGCGGCGGTGCGGTGCGGTGCGGGCTGCTAGTGGCGTCTGGGCCGGCCCACGCGCTACGCATCGCCCGCTCGGTCGGGCGTGGCGGTAGTTAGTTGCGGGCTGGCTTCGGCTGGCCCGCTTAGGTTAGATTTCTTTTTTTATTCTTTTTTTTTTATTTTCTGTTTTGCTATTTGTTTAATAACTTTTGCAAACGGACTCCGAATTAGACGAAATTTGTTTCTAAAATTTTGTAAAAAGAAGAGGGTTAGAGTAGGACTTTAACATAACACTTTTGCAAGGGTTTTGGTGGCTCAAAAGGTTTTACCCCTTTTTGTCTATAAGTGACTAAGGGGTTTAAGAAAAATACCTGATGCAGTTTTTGATATGTGATGCCATGATGCAATGATATGATGCATGCTTCTAGTAACATCTGTAATTGCAAAAATTTGGGATGTTACAAACCTACCCCCCTTAAGAAGAATCTCGTTCCCGAGATTCAGGTTGGTTAGCAAATAGGTGTGGGTGTTCTTTCTTCAGGTCTTCTTCAGGTTCCCACATGGCCTCTTCCTCGGAATGGTGATTCCATTGAACTTTGCAAAACCTGATATTCTTGGTACGAGTAATTCTCTCGGTTTTTTCCAGAATCCTGGTGGGGTTTTCCTCATAGGTGAGATCGTTTTCCAATTGAACCTCGTCCAACGGAACCGTATCCTTTAATGGTGTTTCAGCCATTTCCGGGTGACACTTCTTTAGTTGCGACACATGGAAAACATCATGAACCGTTAGTACTTTGGGCAATTCCAACTAATAGGCAACTTCCCCTCTACGACCCAAGATATTGTAGGGCCCTATGAATCGGGGTGCTAACTTACCCTTGATTCCAAACCTCTTAACTCCTCGTAGTGGCGAAACTCGGAGATACGCACGGCCCCCCACTTCATAAGTCACATCCCTGTGCTTGGAATCAGCATAACTCTTTTGTCTGGATTGGGATATTTTTAACCTGTCTTGAATCTGTCTCACTTTTTCTTCGGCATCCTTGATCAGTTCAGGTCCAAACAAACTACGTTATCCTACTCCACTCCATAGTAGCGGAGTCCTACACTTTCTACCATATAGAACTTCAAATGGAGCCATCTTGATGCTAGTTTGGTAGCTGTTATTGTATGAGAATTCCGCATATGGCAAGTTATCATCCCAACTAGACCCATAGTCTAGCGCACAGGCTCTTAACATGTCCTCCAGGATCTGATTAACTCTTTCCGTTTGTCCATCGGTTTGTGGGTGGAAGGCAGTACTAAACTCCAGTCGTGTCCCTAGAGACTCGTGTAGCTGCCACCAAAACTTAGAGGTGAATTGGGTACCTCTATCAGAGACAATCCCCTTGGGTACACCATGAAGACTTATGATCCTTGACATGTAAATCTTGGCAAGTTTAGCACTCGTATAGGTGGTCTTTACGGGAATCAAGTGGGCCACCTTTGTGAAGTGGTCGACCACTACCCAGATGGAGTCATACCCAGATCGAGTCCGCGGTAGTCCTGTGATAAAATCCATGCCTACCTTCTCCCACTTCCAATCGGGCACAGGTAATGGCTGCAGCAGTCCTGCAGGTTTTTGATGTTCGGCCTTGGCTCTGTTTCATACGTCACACAAGGAGATATATTCAGCAATTTTTATTTTCATGTTGTTCCACCAGAATCTATCTTTCACATCCATGTACATCTTTGTATTACCGGGATGAATTGAGTAAGGCGAATCGTGAGCTTCCTGAAGGATTAACTTCCTGATATCAGGGTCATCGGGAACGCACAGACACTTCGCATACCAAAGTGTTTCTTGTTCATCCGTGTGAAACCCTTTTGCTTTACCCTTGCTTATATTAGCTCTTATTTCTTCCAACTCTTTGTCCCCCTTCTGGGCCTCTTTGATTTGGTCCTGAAGCGTTGGCACTATCTCCATAGTTGCTAAGTATCCCTCCGGAACTACTTCCAACCTGAGATCCTTGAATTGTTCACACAAATCATTTGGAAGTTCTCCCACGGTAAGTCCATTTACATAGACTTTCCGGCTTAAGGCGTCAGCCACAACATTGGCCTTTCCAGGATGGTACTGCAGGTCTAAGTCATAATCCTTGATGAGCTCAAGCCATCTCCTTTGCATCATATTTAATTCCTTTTGAGTGAAGATATACTTAAGACTCTTGTGATCCGTGAACACATCACAATGTTTACCCATTTGGTAATGTCTCCATACCTTGAGCGCATGCACAACTGATGCTAGTTCCAAATCGTGCGTGGGGTAGTTATTCTCATGGTTCTTAAGTTGCCGAGAGGCGTAGGACACTAGTTTTCCATCTTGCATCAGTACACTACCTAGTCCTTGCCGGGAAGCGTCGCAATAGACCTGGAAATTCTTTTGGATGTCAGGGAGACACAAAACTGGTGCTGTTACTAGGCGCTTCTTCAACTCTTGAAAACTTGCTTCACATGCCTCGGTCCATTGGAACTTCTTCTCTTTCTTCAGCAACTCTGTCATAGGCTTTGCTATCTTGGAAAAGTTTTCAATGAATCTTCGGTAATATCCCGCAAGGCCCAGGAAACTCCTAATATCACCCACATTCTTAGGAGACTCCCATTCTGTCATGGATGCTACCTTACTTGGGTCCACGGAAACACCTTTAGCCGACACAATATGACCAAGGAAACCCACTTCTTTCAACCAGAACTCACATTTGCTAAATTTGGCATACAACTTGTTTTCTCTTAACTTTTCCATGATTAGGCGCAGGTGCCTCTCATGTTCCTTCTCGTCCTTGGAGTATATGAGTATGTCATCAATGAATACCACAATAAACTTATCCAAGTACTCCATGAACACCTTGTTCATCATAGTCATGAAGTATGCTGGGGCATTAGTTAAGCCAAACGACATCACGGTGTATTCATACAATCCATATATCGTGGTGAAAGCTGTCTTGGGTACATCCTGTTCCCGGATCTTTAGCTGGAAATATCCTGATCGGAGATCAATCTTAGAGAACACACTAGCTCCCTTTAATTCGTCAAACAGGTCGTTAATATTGGGTAGAGGGTACTTGTTTTTGATTGTCACTTCATTCAACGACCGGTAGTCCACGACTAGCCTCTTGGTTTTATCCTTCTTCTCCACGAATAAGACAGGTGCTCCCCAAGATGACGCACTTGGTTGAATGAAGCCTTTGTCCAATTGCTCTCTAAGCTGTATCTTAAGTTCCTTCAACTCATCCACATCCATCTTGTACGGTCTCTTTGCTATTGGTCCAGTACCAGGCATCAAGTCAATGAGAAACTCGATGTCCCGGTCGGAGGCATCCCTGGCAATTCTTCCAGAAACACATCTGGATACTCCTTCACAATTGGCACATCCTCCAAGCTAACCCCCTTAAGAGAGTTCACCATACTTCCTTTGAGTGCGAAAGCTGACTTAAAGCGGATCCTTTTCTTTTCCGGAGTTGTGAGTGCCATAGTCCTTTTGGCACAATCTATGACTCCCTCATATTCGGTCATCCAATTCATGCCCAAAATTATATCTAAGCCTTGTGATTCCAGAACGACTAGGCTGGTGGGAAAGGTCTGCGCCCCAATCCTTAGTTCTAACACACGGCATCCAGAGTTTGCCACTATTTCTCCTCCAGGAGAACTTACCCTTAGGGGAGTACTAATAGTCTCCGTAGGTATCTTGCCTCTATCCACAAATACCCTTGATATGAATGAATGCGATGCACCAGTATCAAAAAGAACAACTGCAGGTGTGGAGTTAAGCTTGAACTTACCAATCACGGAGTCAGGTGCCTCACGAGCATCCTCCACGGAGACATGATTCACCGTGGCTTTGACGAACGGATTCGGCTTCTTCCCATTTCCATTACCATTGCCATGGTTGTGTCCATTGCCGTTTCCATTACCATTCCCATTCTTTGTCTTTTCGGGGCAAGTAGTCGCATAGTGCCCTGTCTTGTTACACTTGAAGCATGTCACTTCACTCAGATCCTTCCCATTGCCATTTCCATTGCGGTGTTTATGGCCATTGTGGTTATGTCCTCCATGGCGATGACCATTGTGGTTGTGGGGAGGTGGTGACGAAGTGCGTTGCTCTGATATGGGGCAGAGTTGTGCTTGTGTGAGGTGGACTTCCTCTTTCGGTTCTCTATACTCCTTTGCTTTGCTTCAACCACAACTGCCCTGTCCAGAAGTTCCTGATAGTTATCAAACTTCAGAGCCACAAGCTCAATAGATATTTCACCATTAAGTCCCCTCAAGAACTCCTCCTGTCTCTTGGCATCAGTGGATACATCATCAGGTGCATAACGTGCCAGCTTGTTGAAAAGGTCCCCATACTCGGAGACAGAGCGGTGTAGTTGCTTCAAGTCGCGGAACTCACGTCTCTTAAGTGACATGACTCCCGCGGCTACGTGATGAGTACGGAAGGCTTCTTCAAACTGGTTCCAGGTGATAGCTTCAATATCGGGGTGGGTGACCTGGTAGTTATCCCACCATTCAGCAGCTGGTCCCTCAAGATGGTGCGCGGCAAAGCGCACCCTATCAGCTCCAACAACTTGGACGGTGTCTAACTTCTTGTTGCTGGTGCGGAGCCAGTCATCTGCCACAATTGGCTCAAAACTACTAGAGAAAATTGGAGGGTTCAACCTCAAGAACCGAGTCAAGCGATCATGTTGGGGCGGTGGGGGTGGCGGAGGCGGCGGGTTGTTGTTGTTGTTGTTTTGCATGTTTTGAGTGAGGAGTTGGATCAACTGATTCTGGGAGTTCAGAAGTTGTGCTATCTCTGGGGGCATGTTGTTATTGTTGTTTCCACGTCTCGCCATCTGGAGGGTTTGGGAGGCAAGTTAAGAAATAGATAGAAAGTCTAAGGAATAAACTCCTACCCTTATCTAAGCAAGAGAAGAAAAACACACGAGAAAAGCAAGGCACACAAGGCACATAGTTCCACACACTCAACCAAGTTTAACTAACCAATATAATTTTTGGTACTCATTACAATCACGAATAACGTTCGACTATAGAGCTAAAGGTGGTCCAACTACTCTACTCATCATCCACTTCCTCATCCTTAATGATGAAGCCTTCCTTTTCCAGCAGTGACTTGTATAGCTCCATGTCCCTCGTTGTGGCTTCAAGCTTCTCTAGAAGTTCCTTCACCTCCTGTAGCTCCGGTGTTGCAGCTTCGAGCCTCTCTTGAAGTTCCTTCACCTCTTGTAGCTCCTGGGTAGCAGCTTCTAGCTTCGCTCGGAGTTCCTTCTTCTCCTTCTGTAGCTTCTTGATCAAACTTGACCCCATAGCCACGGGCGTGATCTTCTCCTCCAAGCTCCTCTTGGATGCTCGTAGGTCCTTCAACATGGTGGCAAGGTTCTTGAACTCCATCTCGTTCTTTGCGAGCACTAGACTTTGCTCCCTAATCTTCTTGTTCTTATCTTGCACCCTCTTCTCTTGATTTGCGAACCTCTTGTCTTGGGCGGTGAGCTCCCCTCCTAGGGACTTGATCTTCTCTTCCAGCTCTTCGATCTTCTCGTCCTTCTCCTTGACTAGGGCACAAAGCTCGTCATTCCTCATGATCTCAACGCAGCTCCCCTTCTGAAGGTCATTGATGTGGAACTCCAAGTCTTGATATTGGATTCTTCGACGCTTGCATGTCTTCCTTTCCTCCGGAGTTAACTCGATTGGGACTCCCTTCTCATCACGTCTTCCAAAGAGTTTGATGTAGTGTCCTTCAACCTCTTCATGGTGGCGTCCGCAAAGGCATCCAATGAGCTCCTGCAAGCTGATGCTAAGTCCTTTCTCCTTGGAGTCGCTGGTGACATTGAGTACAATGGCCTCTGTCTTGGGTTCTGTCTGACTGCGCCCTGGTTGGATGACTTCAATCGCCCGGCATCCTTCCTTGTGCATCTTCCTCAACTCGCTTCCCTTGATTGATGGCATGGGTAACTGCAGTGTCTTGATGATGTCTAGAAGGCATTCCCCGAAGTGCAGGCACTTGATGTCTTCGGCGGTGTCATAGTAGAAGGCCGTCATCTTTAGGTTAGGAGAGAGAAAATTAGGCACAAGGTGATAAGGAAGAGAAATACTAGAAGAGTATAAAATAACTTAGAATAATATAGAAAGCAAAAACACACATGGTAAAGGTGGTTTCCATTCCTAGGGTCACGTCCTACAGGCAACTTTGTGCTCTGATACCATCTGTTGCGACCTCGGATCGTTAAGGATCCTAAGTCCCTGTGATTAACATGCTAGTCCATGGATCAATAGCTAGGACTTCACAGTCAATGAATATCATGTAAAACACAAGTCATTATTACACGTATAATCCAGAGTATATTTATTACAACTTGCATAGCTTATAGCTAGCTCAAATGAAACAGCGGAAACTAATTAAAACTTGAGTCCATCAACACCTTAGGCTAGTTGCGTGAAGACCCGTGATCCCTACGCACCTTTCAATCTTCGGATTCTGCACATAAGACGTGTAGCCAACAAGTTGGGTTAATACTTTGAATGTATTGGCAAATTACACCAAGGAAAGAGTAAGACTATCTCTACATGCAAGGCTAAGAGTAGGCTCTAGGGTTCATTTGCGTAAAGCCAATTTTATCAATGTAATAAGAAAAGAGGAAGAAAGTTTTCCCTACTTTGTAAACTTTGATAAATAGTATAGGGTCCATGGAACACGTGGATATTACTCACCAAGTGCCCAATCAACCTAGCACTTGGATATTACTCACCAAGTTCCCAAAATCCCACCCAATGGCGATATTACTCACGCCTTGGGGTTTATAAAACGTTAAGTTTGGAAAAGAGAGAGGAAGATCTTTCAGAGGTTCCATCCTTCAGATGCTCAAACTCGTTCTGTTTCCGTGAACACGGCTGATCGATCAGATTGCAATACTCTCGAGAGGTTGTGCACTTTCCCCACAATCCATGATCAAGTCCTTTTACAGACAAGATCATGGCGAGGCCTTTCCTTAGTAGCCCCTCTACCAGCTGGATCCAACCGTGCCAAGAACCTCCAAATGTTGGTACCCCGGTGAGGTTTCCCACTAAGTACTAAGCCAAGACAGAGCCCATATGTATTGTGGTTGCACGGGAAGCTTCTGAATTCTGATACATGGCAGCCTTCTTTGATTCCTGGGCGGCCGTCCTCCACCAAAATCTCACTCGTTGTCCCGACAACCATTCCTCCCAGAAGAAAACTTAATTTTATTTTGAAGGGGTTTTAGAGAAGAAAAGTTTGCTTGAGAGAGCTCCCATACTTAGAAAATTCTTGAGTCTTTCGAACCCTCCCAACTGTATTTGATATATATATATATGTATATAGCATAGCAAGCAACTTAGAAAAACAGGATAACCTATTGGGATGAAAAATCCTAAGCATAGAGCTACTCATGGCATACTACAAAACCGTTCTTGCAAAATAGTACTAAGAAATTCTACCAAAACCGTACACATGCACACTACAGAATTTGAAGAGTAAAACATGCATAGTCAAAACTGGGACATAAACATGAACAAGTGGTGTAACTTGCCTTGGTCCGAGCAGCAATCTACACAACAGTACTCCTCAGCGCACTCCGAGCAATCTAACGAAACAAATATGGATCCAATCACAAATTGCACAAAACAAGTCACGAAGTCAAATATGCAAGCATGCAACATGGTAATATGCAAGGATGGATTCGATTTCGACCAAGGTTTTTAACCAGGGGTGTTGTTGGGTTGGGGATGTCTAATTCCCCACAGATTTTAAGTATTTTGGGTTAAACCCTAAATAACCAAGCTCAAAACTAGATCTACAACTCCAATCTACCTCGAGACAGATCTGAACACCCTAAGTATGATAAGACAATTTTCTACAGAAGGTATTGTCGAAACAAAGCCAACGCAACAAGAATCAACTAAAACGGAGTTACGGATAATTTTCTAGAATTAAAATACTCAAATCTAAACTTTAAATCCTACTGCAAGATTGTTGTGACAAAACAGCAATATTATTTTAGATCTGTGTTCTACTCGAAAATATGAATCCAACGGTATATTATACGCAATTTTTGGACAAAAACTCAAATTTCTATGGATTTTACCAGATTAGAGTAATTCTGCCTATTTTAAAAAGAAAAAGGAAAAGAAAAAGGGGCGGCGCCAACTGTGCAGCGCGGGATTGGTCTAGGGCAGGCACGCGTGCGCTGACACGTGGCGGCACGCGATTGGGCGGTAACCCTTCGCTGGGTCAGGACGATCTGCACCGCTGTATCAGGATCTGACGGACGGGGACAGAGGACTTACCGCGGCGGCGGAATCTGACGACGGCGACGACAGATGGCGGTGTCGCGTCGACGGCGATGCTCGGTGGCGGTCGGCGGCGCTCCTAGCTCGATGAGGTAGATGATGATGACCGCCTCTCCCTCGCGTTTCCATTCCCAGGGGTGATGCCGGCTCCCTTGCTTCGAGGTGGCGGCGAATGGCGGCTGGAGCTCGCGGTTACCGGCGAACTCCGGCAAGCGATGGCGGTCGGCTCGGCCTACTAAACAAGGGAAAAACGACGTGAGGTGAAGCGGTACTAAAAGGGGAAGGCAGAGAGGGAGAGAAAAGGGGGAGGGGCATTAGAATTCTTGCCGTCGGCGGTGGCGGCGGTGAACTCCGGCGAGCGATTTCGTGGCGGCCCGGTGGCGGTGGTGGAGGAAAAGTTTAGGGTTTTGGGGGAGGCGTGCCGGGGCTTTTATTTTCCAGAGACGTGGGGGAGGGGGCAGCAGAGATCGTCTCCGATTTTGTCGGGGAGTACGAACCAGACGCGGCGGCGGCGTTGAGAGTTCGCTCCGATCCCGTCGGGGTGGACGACACGGTGGGGCCCGCCTGTCGGTGGCCGCGGCGGTGCGGTGCGGGCTGCTGGCGGTGTCTGGGCCAGCCCACGCGCTACGCGTCGCCCGCTCGGTCGGGCGTGGCGGTAGTTAGTTGCGGGCTGGCTTCGGCTGACCCGCTTAGGTTAGATTTCTTTTTTTTATTCTTTTTATTATTTTCTGTTTTGCTATTTGTTTAATAACTTTTGCAAACGGACTCCGAATTAGACGAAATTTGTTTCTAAAATTTTGTAAAAAGAAGTGGGTTAGAGTAGGACTTTAACATAACACTTTTGCAAGGGTTTTGGTGGTTCAAAAGGTTTTACCCTTTTTTGTCTATAAGTGACTAAGGGGTTTAAGAAAAATACCTGATGCAGTTTTTGATATGTGATGCCATGATGCAATGATATGATGCATGCTTCTAGTAACATCTATAATTGCAAAAATTTGGGATGTTACAAATGATATCTATGAAGCCTTCTCTTATAAAAAAAGAGAGAGATAGCTATTGAGAAAAAGAAAAAAGAGAGATTTATGAAAAGAGGAAAGAGAGAGAAAAGCACCATTTTCCCATGGTAAATAAGAAGATTGCTGAGATACTCATTGTCTGCTTGCCTTGTCATTTTGATATGGGGATTCTTCCGTATCATCGGGAAAGGGGTACCCCATTGGCGGTTCTCTATGATACGCACGTATTTACGATGACAAGAACTTACCGATAACTAAAGTTGAGTAGCATGAGGAGCGGCCCTCATACTCAAGGGACATGGGATTTTCAGTCTATAGTCTGTCAAGCATATAACTCAGATTGGACCTCACATTCACCTTAACCACATTAAAGATTCTTATGATAGGGGCAATGAGAGCTCAAAGCTAATGAGTACCATACTTTCAGCATTTGGAAGCCTTTCAAATTATTCAAAACCTTTTCCTTTACTTGTTGAGTCTCCATATATTCCTTGAGCACCTTCTTGAGAGCATAGTTGTCATTCTTTGTGCTTGTCTCATTATTTGATTATTTGTGTTATGACTTTGATGCTTGTATCTTTGATATCTTTACTTCTAGTTATCACTTGAACTTCAGAGGTGCCTTGACATTCATAATCAAAGGCAAGAGAGATACCACTCTATCATACCTTTTTATGAGCATTGTAATGTTGCTTATTTTTATGTTTCATGCTACTTATTATTTTTGAGTTGGAATCTCTTCATAGCTTGCAATGCCTATTAAGTAAACTTAGTTGCATACTCCTTATTATGAATTGTCTAAGTAGTTGATCACATGCTGAGAATATTTACATCATATGAAGGAAATGTGTTCATGAAAGTTCTTTTATCGCACTCAGTTTTCAACTGAATTGCTTGAGGACAAGCAATAAGCTAAGCTTGGGGGAGTTGATACGTCCAAAACAAATCTACTTTCCCGAACACTTATGCTATTGTTTCTCCTCTAAACTTGTGTGATTTGGATGCAACTAACGCAGACTGACGCTGTTTTCAGCAGAATTGCCTTGGTGTCTACTTTTTGTGCAAAAAATCAACTATCAGGAAAAATCCCGAAAATTATGTCGAAAATCCTATTTCACCAGAAGACACCCGGAGCCAAAATACGAGATGGAGGGGGCCTGGGCCCAGGCCACACCCCCTGGCCAGGCTTCCCCTCGGTCTCCCTCTTCGCCTATAAGTGGCCTTCTGACCTAAAAACTCAGGGGGGTTGGACGTTTTTCCAGAAGGAGTTCCGCTTCGCCGCCACCACCAAATTCCACGAAACAGCACCAGATACTCCATTCTGGCACCCTGCCGGGATGGGGAATTGGAAGAGATCATCGCCATCATCATCACCATCACATCTCCAACGATCATCCATGTTTCCCCCATCTATGAGTGAGTAATCCCCCGCTGTAGGCTATGGGGATGGTAGGGATTGGATGAGATTGTTCATGTAATGGCATCAGATTGTTAGGGCATGGTGTCTAGTATCTTTTATTAATGCTTTAGGACTTTGTTGCGACTTGTTATGCTTAATACTTGTCACTAGGGCCCGAGTGCCATGATTTCAGATCTGATAATGTTATTGATTCATTATGATAGTATTGTTTTTGGTCTTATCTGCAAGTTGTATACACACGTTGTTGTCCGGAACCAATGGCCCCGAAGTGATAGAAATCGGGATAACCGGAGGGAATGGCTTTGATGTGAGGATCACATGTGTTCACGGAGTGTTAATGCTTTGCTCCGGTGCTCTATTAAAAGGAGCACCTTAATTGCCAGTAGTTCCCTTGAGGACCCGCTGCAAACGGGCTGGCAGGACAAAACATGTTGTGCAAGTTCTCATTGCGAGTACGTATGACTATATATGGAACACATGCCTAGGATTATCTAGTACCTGGATGCTTTATCTTATTATCTGCAATTGCCCTATGTTCTGATTGCCATGTGAATTGTCTTGTCCATGCAACGCCCGTCCATCCACCCCTATGCCTACCGCACTCGAATCCCACTGTTACTGCTATTGTTATTGTTGTCTTTACTTTACTGCTGCTGCTACTTTACTATTCTTACTAAAAAACTGTTGCTACTGATAAAATGTTGTGAGCAAGATTGTTTCCAGGTGCAGCTGAATTGACAACTCAGTTGTTAAGGCTTATAAATATTCTTTGGCTCTCCTTGTGTCGAATCGATAAATTGGGTTTCACTTCCCTCGAAAATACTGCGATACACCCCTATACTTGTGGGTCATCAATGCCTTGGGCATCCCCAAGCTTTGACGCTTGTACTTCTTGGATATTCTTGGGGTGACACGGGTGGCATCCCCAAGCTTGAGCTTTAGTCCATTCTTCATCTCATTATATCATTCTCTCCATACACCTGAAATTTTTCCTTCATACAAAACTTCAGACAATCTTTATTAGCAACATTAGTGTACTCAAGATAATAAGTCTTTGGGCTCAGTTTCGACACCAATAAAACTTCCATTAAAATACAAGCTACTGTAGCACTTCCCTCAAAAAGTTCAATTCCGCAAAAAGAACACAAAAAGGAATCAACAAGAAGCAAATGCAAATAATGGCAGAAATCTGTCAAAACAGACCAGCATGTAAAAACCAATTTTTAGAAGACCTTCTGTTGCTCAAATCGAAAAGTGTTGAACTAACGAAAGTTAGATTACAACCTGGAGCAGAAGCACAAAAATTTACACCTCAAACCGACGTACACAGATTTTACACAAATTTTTACAGTGAAGCACAAAAATCTGTTTCAGGACTGCAACTTTCCCAAGCATTACTTCTCTCTCATTAGAGGTTACTCTTGGCACAAAAAGAAACCAAAAAGGATAAGGAGCGGTTATTACAGAGGTAATAACTTCCAAGACTCATCTAAAACTTTTGGGTTATCTCGTAATAAGTACTTTTCTTTAGCGCCTTTAAGTTAGGCATGATAGTTGAGAAGATGCTCACATAAGAAATATGAATTGTAGTAAAAGAGAACATCAAGAAGCAAATTCAAAGCACATTTAAGTCTAACCCACTTCCTATGCATAGAAATATTGTAAAGAAACACGTCATGAAAGCACAAAGCAATAAGCATAGTAAAGCAAAACAAGTGCAACTTCAAGACTTTCAACATAAAGAGGGGAAACTTAATATTGTTGAGATACATAAGACCATGTTTCTCTCTCTCTATAATAACTTTCAGTAGCATCATGAATAAAATTAACAATATAACTATCACATAAAACATTCTTATCATGAGCCACATGCATATAATAATTATTACAATCCACATAAGCATGGTCATTCTTATTAATTGTAGTGGGAGAAAATTCAACAAAATAGCTATTATTATTATTCTCATCACCATAATCATCAAATATAGGAGGCATATTGTAGTCATAATTAATTTCCTCCTCAATAGTAGGTGGACTGAAAATATCATATTCATCATTGTAATCATCATATATTATAGGTATTGTAGCATCAAAGCAAATTTTCTTCTCTAAAGATGGGGGACTAAAAAGATCAGTTTCATAAAAACTTGCTTCCCCAAGCTTAGACTTTTCCATAGCATTAGCAATAATGGTGTCCAAAGAATTCATACTAACAACATTGCTATTAGCATGCAAATAAAGTTCAATAGGTTTTTAAATTTTCTCTTCAAACACTTCATGTCCTAACTCAAGATAAATACTATAAAGCTCTCTAATTTTGTTGTTGTTTTCCATTAAGCCTAACTAGTGAAAACAAGAAACAAAAAGACAAAATTGCAGAATCTAAAGGAAATAACTTTGAGCACTCACACTTGAGGATGTGAGTACCTTTTACCTTACCTCCCCGGAAACGGCGCCAGAAAATACTTGTTGGCGTGTGGTTGACGTGGGAGCTTCTTCTTCAATCCCCGGCAACGGCGCCAGAAAATAGCTTGATGTCTATGCACTTCTATTCTTGTAGATAGTTGTTGGGCCTCCAAGTGCAGAGGTTTGTAGAACAGTAGCAAGTTTCCCTTAAGTGGATTACACAAGGTTTATCGAACTCAGGGAGGAAGTGGTCAAAGGTATCCCTCTCAAGCAACCCTGCAATCAAGATACAAGAAGTCTCTTGTGTCCCCAACACACCCAATACACTTGTCAAGTGTATAGGTGCACTAGTTAGGTGAAGAGATAGTAAAATACAAGTGGTATAGATATAAGACAATGGTGCCATAAAATAGCTTGATGGCGTGGAAGATACTAAATGCAAACTGAAATAACGATGGAAGCAAGCAAACATGTAACATATCTAGTTGCAAACGGTGTTTCAATGCTTAGAAACAAGGCCTAGGGATCATACTTTCGCTAGTGTACACTCTCGTATAAATATCTTGTCTTTATGATACTACTCTGAACTACTCTCCGGTTGGACACTCTAATCCATGGTAGGGCTATAACAGCACTCCTCAAAGTTCGCTTTACCCATCTAGATAAACCCACACTGTCACCCTGAGCTCTAGATGGTTCCAACAAACACCAGAATTTCATAGAGACATCCAACTCCAAATATAACTCATAACAAGTATTTGGAATCTCTAGCCTAAGTGCCACCATGGTGTGCACGCTGTCACTTTCACACACATGGGGAGAGCAGAGATCTATCAAAGCACTTGAGTAGCAAGGTAGATATACTTGATTACAAAGCTCATGATCACAATATGATCATGCATAGAGAGAGATGAACACATAGCTACCAGTAGAGCCCTTATCCTCGAGGAAGAACTACTCCCTCATCATCATGGGAATCAGCAACATCGATGGAGATGGCGGTGGAGATCGATGGAGATGGCTCCGGGGGAACTTCCCCATCCCGGCAGGGTGCCGGAACAGAGACTTTTTGTCGCCCAAATCTCCCCTTCGGTGGCGGCAGCGCTACGGAACTTTTCGTAGCTGGAGGCTGGACTCCTTAGGGTTTATGCATCGGGCGGCTTCTTATAGGCGAAGAGGCAAGGTCGGTGGAGGCCTGAGGGGCCCATACCGCCTGCAACATATCACTACTCAACTTCACTCACATGATACAGGTAAGCTCTTGTCATTGTAAGTACGTATGTATCATAGAGAACCGCCAACGGGGTACCCCTTGCACATGATACAGGAGCTATCCCACAATCAAAATGACAAGGCAAGCAGACAATGAGCATCTCAGCGATCTTTTTATTTGCTATTTGCATAGGTTTTTATTGAGGATGCTTCATGGAATGCTCATTATGGTTATGCTGCAAGTTTCCACCATGATTAGGCAGGTCTTAGGCTAGCGGCCCTGGAGTTTCTCTAACACACATACAAACTCCATGATCTTACAAGTTCCCCTTTTATTTCACACCGCCGGTATCCATAAGCAAAAGAATCATGATATCAACGAGGTAAAAAGTACCAGTGCAATGTTGAAAGCGTTCCCCATGATACATGGTTCTTCTAACTTCAACTTATAAAGTGCAAGCATATACGCAACAAAGATGGACACAATGTGTCAAGTTTATTAAGCGCAAGAAAATAAAGTGTGCCATCAAGTTCGTGAGAGCGTTACTAACTAACTTTCGCATAACAAGCAAACATTTTATTCGGAAGAAAACAAAGCATACTTAATATGCACGGAATAGCAAATGATGCTAATAGTTAGGTATAGTGGACAGAAGCAATATTGGTTTTGGGGAGTTGGAAACACAAGTAGAGCTCATACTCACTGCAAGTGAAGGCTAGCAATAGTAAGGGAGCAACAAACGAGAGAGCAATAACTGTCATAATCATGCTTGAAACAAAACAGGACTAATCATGGCATGAATGTGATTCAAGACCCCTGAGGCAAAATAATTCATCGAGCCTTAACCGACTGTTTCAATCATTTGCATGCATGAGCATGTGCCAAGTCAATTCAAGTGAAACATTCAGAGGAAGATACCATAGTGCCATACCAAGTTATGAATAGAACAATGCAAGCAAACATTCATATGACATGCTACAAACTATTAGCAAGCTGGAGCTAATCATAAGAGAGCAAGAACTACTAAGCATCCATAAATAACATAAACCTTACTTGAACAAACCAAGCATGTCCACAATGATGAGTATATGTACAAAAATGAAAACAAATAGAGTTCATTACTAGTCGCTTACCACACCTCAAGTTGTCATTAATCCTCATTATTGCCCTTCACTTGTGTGGCTTGAATAATAACATGAAAACCAAACTCCACTGAGGACTACTGAACCCTGCAACAAACTTCACAAAACCAAAGAAGAACAACAAATTGTTTTCATGTTTTTGATTTTAAAGGCAAGAACAAAAAGGAAGAACAAGCAAAGCGAAATCTTTTTGGGTTTTTCGAATATTTCAAGCAAAGAAAAAAGGAAGAAAAAACCAAGGCAAAAAGAAAAAGAAGCAAACAAAGAGAAACAACAGAAATAATTTTGGTCTTTTTGTGTTTTTAGAAAGCAAAAGCAAAGAAAGAACGAAAACTAAAAAGAGAATGAAGCATGGATATACAAAGTACCAACTAAACATGATATGTAGATGAGTGTGATGTCGGTATACCTCCCCCCAAGATTAGTCTTTTGGCCTAAGTGGGTATTAATCCCAAGATGGCCAAGATGGAGCGCCTCCATAGTACGGCGAGGAGGTACCATTGTCCTGGTACGAGCTCGAGGACGCCCCACCGAAGTGCGCAGAGTGGTCGTAAGAAGGCAGATCCTCCTGGTGCTGCCTGTGGAAACCAAGCAAGTGGAGCTGCTCGTCCAACTCTTCCTTGGAACGCGACCATGGCCTCCTGTGAATACTGAACAAAGTAGATTGTGGCAAAGGAATCTCCCTTTCATCCCCGTCAGTAAACAACATCATCTATACTAAACTATCCGTATCAGAATCAGCGGTGATGAAGTGATGTATTTTCATGGCAGCAAGATCAAGCCTTTGTGGTGCCAATACAGTATCATTAGGATCCACAGAAAGTTCTAATGCAATAACCATGTGTGAAGCAATAATGTCCCCATAAATAGGTCCCCTAGCAGCTAGGCGGCGAGTAATGAGAGAGCCAAGATTGTACCTGGTATCATTATTCAGTGCAGCAGCGAGGAAGGCTAAATGATAATTTGAGATATTACTAGTGTTCTCTCTACCAAGAATGCTAGTAGCAAGATAGTAAGCAAAATATCTAAGAGCTGGGAGTTGAATGTTCCTCATCTTCCCGCGCTGATCTATGCGGTCATCATCATATGTCACACTTCGATAGAGCTCTAGCAAATCAGCGGGTCGACCTTAGATCTTCTTCACCGTCCCCGTCGTGCCTATACCTATAATGCTGCAAAATCTTTCCAATGACATGGTAATAGGCTAATTATAAATTCTGAAAGAAACAGTTGACTGATAGGGGGTGTTAGTGAAAATGAAACTCTCAACGAAAGTTTTGGTGAGCACGGCATATTTCTCACTCTCATCTTCCATGTACGTGGTCAAGCCGACCCTCTGAACCAGTAGTAAGAAATCATCAAGGATCCCTGCAGCTTGCAAGAAGGTAAAACAAGGGAAAGTAGATGGGTGAGCATCTCCCCCGTCTCCTTCATTACCAAAGTGTGGTGCAATAAGATCTTCATTGTATGAAGGCCTAAACTGAGATGCGGATCTTGAGGGCCTTGACCTCCTAGGTGTGTCCCTCTCAAATATTTCTCCAAATGTATGGTTATTCATCTTTGATATTCTGAAATTTAAACATCCATTATACAAGTGATTGCAAAGTGAATACATAATGAAGGAAACTACTCATAGGGACTTGTAAGAGGCCTAAACATGCATCAAAACAATATCTCTAAGCAATGAACAATCTTACAAGCTCTCAAAACCTGTCACCTATAGCAGCAAAATACTCAAGATATAAACCACTAAACACAAATCTACTTGGAAAAGCGGAGGAGTCACATACCGGAGAACAAATGTTCTAAATTTCAGCAGCAAAGATGGGCTGAGCAAGGAGATCAAAAAATCGTGGGCAAGAATAGCAAGAACGCGATTTCGAGCAATGAGTTGGTGTTTTCTTGGGAGAGAGAAGGCAGAGGGAAATGAGAGAGTGAGTGGAGGGCTAGGGGTGGCCCACACCATGGCCAGGCGCGCCCCTAGGCTGGCTGCGCCACCAGGTGGTGTGCCTTCCTGGTGGGCCCCCTGGTACTCTCTAGGCACTTCTCTGGCCCTTTTTCACATAAAATTTAATATGATTTTTTTGGGATTTTTTGAGACACTTTATTTTTGAGCAATTTTCAGGTATAAATGAATGATTTTCTGACAGAAAAAGTTTCTGGAATGATGCAATGACAAAACAAAGCTAAAACTTCAGAAGTTCTAAAACACTCTAATATGCAAGCAACTAACAACAGAAAAATAAACTAAATAGAAGAAAAATTAAAATAGATAATCTAAAAGTAAGCAAAGATAATCATGGTGAAAACATTGTTTTGTTCATTAAAATCCCTTTGTTAACAAGGTTGATCAGGTCGTGTTACCAAAGCAATTTTATATGAAACAAAACTTTGTATTCCATTAATGATTACGTTACCTCAACCTTGATAGCAATGGTCTCAATCATAATAGTTTCACATTTTTCTCGTGGTATGAGACAATATATATCTCCAACTTGGATGCCCTCAACATGTTCAATTGAATTTAAGCCATAAGTCCTATCAATCTTCTTAGGGAAATAAACAGTATGTTCCTTGTCATTAACATTAAAAGTTACCTTTCCTTGATTACAAGTAATAACAGCTCCTGCAGTATTAAAAAAAGGTCTCCTAAGAATAATAGACATGTTATCATCTCTAGGCATTTCAAGCACAACAAAGTCAGTTAATATAAAGCAGTTATGAGCAACTTGAACACGTATATCCTCACATATACCAACAGGAATAGTAGTAGATTTATCAGCCATTTGCAAAGATATATCAGTTGGTATCAGTTTTTCTAGTTGAAGTCTCTGATAGAGAGAAAAAGGCATAACACTAACTCCTGCTCCCAAATCACACGAAGCAGTTCTAACATAACTATTTTTAATAGAGCACATAATAGTTGGAATCCCTGGGTCTCCAAGTTTCTTAGGAATCTTACCATTAAAGGAATAATTAGCAAGCAAAGTAGAAATTTCTTCATTAGGGATCTTCCTTTTATTCGAGACAATATCCTTGATATATTTTGAATAAGGAGGCAATTTAATAGCACAAGTCAAAGGAATTTGCAAGAATAAAGGTTTCATTCACTCACAAAACTGGTTATAGTGTTCATCTTCCTTTGACTTGTTTTCTTATCGGGGAAAGGCATAGGTTTTTGGACCCAAGGCTCTCTTTCACTACCATGTTTCTTAGCAACAAAATATTCTTTAGTGTATTTAGTATTCTTAGTGTGCCTTTCAGGTTCTTCTTCAACTTTTTCTTTATCGGGAGGATCATTTTCTTCATTACCACTTTCAGTTTCAGCATCAGAGATAGATATACTATTGGGATCTTTAGCAGGTTCAGAAGGTTCTTCAATAGTTTTATGTTTCTTTTTCTTTTCTTAGGAGTAGTACCACTATTTTTAGCTTGCTGAGAATCCTGCTCAATTCTTTTAGGATGCCCCTCAGGATATAAAGGATCCTGGGTAGCAGCACACTTCTAGTTCTAATTTCATAATCATGTTTTCTTTAGCAGCATTAACAAGCAAGTATTTTTGTACCTTAATAAGCTGATCAATTTGAGTTTGAACCATTCGAAAATGTTTAACAAGCATTTTTAACATCATTAGAGGTTCTTTCCACAATATCTTTTAACTCAACAATAGCTCTAGAGTTTTCCATTAGATGATTTTGCACCCTTTTATTAAAATTATCTTACTTAACAATAAAAATATCAAATTCTTCTAAGCATTGATCAGGAGGTTTAGAGTAAGGGATATCACCTTCATCAAAATGTTGGAGAGAGTGTACCTCAATAGTGGATGAGTGGGGTATTGGCTTACATAATTCTTCTATAGGAGGTAAATTCTTGACATCTATAGCTTTAATTCCCTTCTCCTTGAGACATTTCTTAGCTTCCTTAATCACTTCATCATTTAGTTCAATAACTCCCCTCTTCTTTGATGTTGGTATAGGCGCATGAATAGCTGGTTCAGGTATAGTTGTCTCAGGTATAGCTGGTTCAGGAGGAGTCCAATCTTCATAATTCTTGCTTATTTTAGCCATTAATTCATCATCTTCCTTGGGAGTCCTATTCCTGAAAACACAATCACCACAACTATCCAGGTATGTCCTAGATTCTTCAGTTAGTCCATTACAAAATATGTCAAGAAGCTCATTCTTAGGTAATGGACATCTAGCTTGTGCATGAAGCAAAGAACAAAACCTTGCCCATGATTCAGGTAAGAACTCTTTCTCTCCCTGTTTAAAACTAAAGAGTTCCTACAAAATAGCATGTCTAGCACTAGGAGGAAAATATTTCTGAAGGAAGGTACTAATCAAGCAATCCGGGCTATCAATAGATCCAGGAGGTAAATTATTAAACAAAGTTTTAGCTTCTCCTTTCAGTGAAAAAGGGAAAATTTTAGCAACAAAGTAGGTGTGCATCTTAATATCATTAGAAAACAGGCCACTCATGGTAGAAAGCTCAGGCATATGTGCTACAGCACGTTCATTCTTAGTCCCACAAAAAGGCTCTTTCTCAACAATAGTAATGTAAGATAAATCAAGAGAGAAATCATAATCCTTATCTTTAATGTTTATGGAAGATGCAGCAAACTTAGCATTAGGAGACAATTTGGGTTTTATAGTACGCCTCTCAAGGAGACTCTTAATAGCACTCCTATCATGGGTGTTTTGGCTTTCTTTAACAAATTCATCAGTCATCTCAATATAACCATCTTCAATATCATAACTCTCTCTAGACTCAGGTGAACTGACAGGTGTAGTAGTGTCTTTTAGGAGTTTCAGTATTTCCAACTATAGTTCTACCAATCGTAGCATCTAGGAAAGGACCTAATTAACCACTCTTATCAAGCACAGTAGAAGCAGCATCATAAGTATCAGAAGTTTCAGATTCAATAGTAGTAGCAGTATGTGTAACATGTGTATGTGGTGGTGTAAGGAGCTTACTCATAACATATGGTGAATCAAGAGCAACAGAGGTGTTCAGAACCGTACCTCTCCTTGTAGTGGATGGTAAAATAGGAACCTTGCCATCACAAGACTTACCCATGATGGATGAATGGCAGCGAACAATAATGATTCCAAGTTAACTTGATAAATAAAGCTATGCTCCCCGGCAACAGCGCCAGAAAATAGTCTTGATGACCCACAAGTATAGGGGTGTATCGTAGTATTTTCGAGGGAAGTGAAACCCAATTTATTGCTTCGACACAAGGGGAGCCAAAGAATATTTATAAGCCTTAACAACTGAGTTGTCAATTCAGCTGCGTTTGGAAACAATCTTGCTCACAGCAGTTTATCAGTAGTAACAGTATTGTAATAGTAATAGCAAAGTAACAGTAGTAGTAAAGGTAAAGACAGTAGTAACAATTGCAGTAAACAGTAGGATTAAATCGCGATATGCATAGGGATGATGGACGGGTGTTGCATGGACAAGACAATTCATATGGCAATCAAGACATAGAGCATTTGTAGATAAATAAGATAAAGAATCCAAGTACTAAATAACCATAGGCATGTGTTCCATATATAGTCATACGTGCTCACAATGAGAACTTGCACAACATCTTTTGTCCTGCCTGCCCATTTGCAGCGGGGCCTCATGGGAACTACTAGCAATTAAGGTGCTCCTTTTAATAGAGCACCGGAGCAAAGCATTAAAACTCCATGAACACATGTGATCCTCACATCAAAGCCATTCCCTCCGGTTATCCCGATTATTGTCACTTCGGGGCCTTTGGTTCCGGACAACAATATGTGTATACAACTTACATGTAAGACCATAAACAATACTATCATAATGAATCAATAACATGTTCAGATCTGAAATCATGGCACTCGGGCCCTAGTGACAAGAATTAAGCATAACAAGTTGCAACAAAGTTAAAAGGCACTAATAATAGATACTAGGCACCATGCCCTAACAATCTGATGCCATTACATGAACGATCTTATTCAATCCATACCATCCCCATAGCCTACAGTGGGGGATTACTCACTCATAGATGGGGGAAACATGGATGGTCAATGGAGAAGCGATGGTGATGATGATGGCGATGATCTCCTCTAATTCCCCCATCTCGGCAGGGTGCCAGAACGGAGTTTCTGGATCCAAATCACGGAATATGGTGGTGGCGGCGAAGCGGAACTCTTTCTGGAAAAACGTCGAACCCCCCTCGGTTTTTAGGTCAAGAGGCATCTTATAGGCGAAGAGGGAGGCCGAGGGGGCAGCCGAGGCAGCCACACCACCCCTAGGCACGGCCTGGCCTAGCCCTCGCAGCCAGGTGGTGTGGGCCCCTCGTTGCCCTACTCCGTCCCTTCTTCTGGCTCCGTGAGTCTTCTGGTGAAATAGGATTTTTGGCATATTTTCCGGGATTTTTTCTGATAGTTGATTTTCTGCACAAAACTAGACACCAAGGTAATTCTGCTGAAAACAGTGTCAGTCCGTGTTAGTTGGATCCAATTGACACAAGTTTAGAGGAGAAACAATACCAAAAGTGTTCGGGAAAGTAGATACGTTTTGGACGTATTAGGCCGCGAGAGAAACGAAGAGGCGGATACACTCGCGAACATTGGCTCTACCTGTGCCTCTGTGCCACCTGGATTATTCCTAGAGCACATCTATGAATGCTCCATCAAGCCAAAGGTTCAAGAACAGCCAGCCAGCATGCCAAAGGACTCGAGGGCTGCGCCACCCGATGAACTCAAAGCACCTCAAGATAAGGAACAAGAGACAGGACTCGAAGGCCCCATGGAGGTCATGATGATCAAGCCATCCTGGATGCAACCACACATCACATACTTGCTCAGCAAAAGGCTGCCAGATGACCCGACAGATGCACGACATATAGCGCGACAGTCTAAGGCTTTCCCCATCATTAACGATGAACTATATAAGCGCGACATCATAGGAGTCCTTCAACGATGCATCTCCAACGAAGACGGGAGAGCCATACTCCTCGAGATAGATGAAGGTACTTGCGGCCATCATGCCGGAAGTCGCGCCCTCGTTGCCAAAGCTCTACGAGCTGGTTTCTACTGGCCAACGGCAATGCACGACGCTAAGGACATCGTCCAGAAGTGCAATGCTTCCCAAAGATTCGCAGACAAACCATACGCACCTGGCATAGAGCTTAGGCCAATACGCATGGCCGGACCCTTCGTGCAATGGGGACTCGACATGGTTTGCAAGCTGCAAAAATCTTCACCTAGTGGATACGTCTACCTCCTCATCGCAGTCGACAAATTCACCAAGTGAATTGAGGCCATGCTGGTGACAAACCAGTTAGGGGCCACTGCCGTCAAATTCTTCGAGTCTATCATCTTTCGGTTCAAAGAGCCACATAGCATCATCACAGATAATGGAACGAACTTCGCCTCGAACGAATTCTAGGATTTCTGCAAAAACCTGGGAATCAACATCAGCTACACCTTGGTGGCGCATCCTCAGACCAACGATCAAGTTGAAAAAACCAACGGCCTCGTCTGCAATGGCATCAAGAAAAGGCTCCTCAGACCACTTGAAAGAGCTGCTTGGTGCTGGCCTGAGGAGCTACCATCGGTACTATGGAGCCTGCGTACAACTCCAAACAGCGCCACAGGCAATACTCCGTTCTTCATGGTACACGGCACCGAGGTAGTACTACATGCAGAAGTACGCCACAAGGCCCCAAGGGTCATAGCATATAGTAAGGTGGAATCAGCTGCTGCACTCAAAGACTCTGTCGACCTCCTCGATGAAGCACATGAAAATGGTGAACCATCGTCGCACTTTTCGCATTACGCATGAGAATTGAGGAGATGCAGTTAACACCGAAGATTACGCACGCCTGGTCAAATCCATGTGAGAAGTGGGGTCCCACCTTCGCCACATCCCGTCAAAACCGCTCATGCGGGCAAATGAGGTCATCTCATCATCAGCACTGGCGTCATCAACTCCATCAGGAGCATATTTTTACTAATCTAGTCCTCACTCGACTCTACGACTCGACTAAGCACTTGGGGGCTACTCCTAACAGGAGCCCTAGCCACACACCCAAAAACTTTATGGACATGGAAACATTTTGACAAGGTAATTGCACTTAAACCCCTCCTTCGAATCAACGATTCGATTGTGGACACGGGGCTACTCCCATAGGGACCACTAAAATCATATTCGGATGAAACAAGCAAAAGACAACAATAATCGAAAAATTTCAAAGTCCCTAGTCGAGTCTACGACTTGTATAGGCACTCGGGGGCTACTCCCATAGGGAGTGCTGGCCACGCACCCTATGATTTTTCTTTTACTAAATATGTGTTGACTATGTCCACACTGGAAAACATTGGCGACTCTACCTCATATTTTCCCTACAAGGAGACTGTGTCTCCTGGGCCACCTGAATCATCTCCGCGATGACAAAAATTTGGAAGCCACGCTCGCAGCATGAAGATAAGACCTGAAAAGGCCTGGCAACGCACCTGCTGTGCTCTACCAGAAATAATCCATGCATGTAGGTACAATGAAATAAGCCTTGATGGACGCGCCGAGTGCTCACAATTATATGCTGGAATTCGATTCTGTAAGACCTCCGCGGCATGAGTCGAATTACGCCAGCACTTTTCCGAATTCGAGTTCGGGGACTCGAGTTTGAGTAGATTGCGTTGTTTTGCCCTAAAGTAGTTAACTGATCCCGATCCATGGGATGAATCAGGCACGTATATCGACAATCCCTATGACATAAACTAAAGCATCCAAAAACATGTTCGGCTATGCACTCAAAGGCTTCATAGTCTCCACTCGAATGTGCGATTCGACCGGACACACGAGGGATACTGACGTGGGCATACCCTACATGTACTCATGATCAGCCTATACAGTCCAGCCCAGAAGAATCCCACGATGTTGCTAGGGCCCAGTAGAGATTCGAGTGGCCTGGGAGACTTTGACTCCTTGTAGAACATGGCAAAGTACAAGATTGAAGTATAAAGAGAAATCCCTAATATGTAACCGACTCGGCATGCTATCCCGAGACCTAGCCTATCTATATAAATGCTGGGAGGGGGTAGCAAGGAGGATATTCGCAACCCTAGTTTCCACACCATCACCAGATTTCATCTGTGCACTCGTGTAACTTTCGACTCCTCGATATTTCCAAGAGCAAACAAGCAGGAGTAAGGTCCTCTATGAGGCCTGAACCTGGGTAAACCTCGTGTCACCTGTGTGCTTGTTTGCTAGCCGATCGATGCCTCCTGTTCTCCCTACTTCCTCGAACCTAAGTCCATCAACGATGGGCATTGATGAGTTAACCCCTCGTCACCATCCTTCATAGAAGACTTTTTAACCACGAAAAACGGGCCTTCAACCACGAAAATCGTCTGTTGTAAAAGCCAACTTTTCTTGTAGTGATAGGTCTTTATTATCCCTCTCTGATATCCGACAGTTGTATCGAGTTTTCAAGGTGATTTGGATCTGTGTACTATATATTCGTATTCTTGACTCTTTGAGTTGTTGTATATATATGTTTTGTTGGTTCCTTCGTGAACTATTGTGTAATAGTATTACTCCGTTTTCCACTCGCACGCAAGTGCCTGGTGGGCATCTTTGGCTCGTTTCTATGCGGGTTTGGCAAGAATCACTAAAATCTGCATTGGGCCGATTCAAGGGTGTTACAAAGTGGTATCAAAGCTCGGTAGTTGTGATACCCCACTTGTCCAGCTTGTAGGATAACCTAGCTAATGTACGATGTAGTGTGTCAAAACTATTTTGCAAAAATCGGTTGGATAGATCTGATTATCTCTGCTTTTACTCCTTGCCCCTATGGTATTCTCCTCTTGCCTCTACGTGTTTGAATCCACTCGGTTATCTTTTCTTCGAGTCAAGGAATTCTCGTGGTTGGGTTTCTGTTGCACCTTTAGGGTTTCGCTTCCTTCTTCTTGTAACGGTGTTGCTACATCCGGTCTTCATGCTAGCTGAGGAATCTTTCATCTGTTGTACCTTCTTTGTTCCAAAATCCACTATTCTTTCTTTGTACCTTCCTGTGTTTTCCAATACGATGTCATCATCTATGCCAGATCCGATGAAGAGCCCACATCACTTCTTTGTTTCGGAACATCACTTGTCGAGATCTTGAGTCTGAATTCGAGAGTTGGTTGTATAATTCTTCTATTCATGTGCAGAGTAATGTTTTGAGTGCGGGATGGAGTCACGACCATACCACTGCTCTTATCATTCGATCTAGATGTTGAATTGGAGGATAAATGTAGTTTTACTCCTTCCACGGAAGTTAGAGGTGGCCTTTTCTGTTGAGACCTCTATCTTTACCTTTTGATATCTCCGGACTGTTCTCTCGACGAACGTGAACAACAACCTCTTGTTGGTGGTGTCGACAACTTCAAGATGGAACAAGAATCTTTTTTTACTGGTATCGCAAGGATCTACACGAAGCAAAAAGAAACAGATGATCACCTTCCTTCCTCGTACCATGAGCCGGATCTCGCGGACGAGATCTCACTTGTTAGTGGTGTTGTATTGTAACACCTCAGGTAAAACCACTACGAGAAAATCGCTGATTGATTACTATTTTGTGCATCATCATGATAGCATGATCATGTCACATTGCATTTGAGAATCATCATGACATAATGCATATTATTTTTGCCTAAAACTATTTTCATTAAAAACCTACCTTGTTTTCTAATATCCCATTCTTATTTTCAAATGATAAAAATCCAGTGTTTTCGGATATCTCTGTTTGTCTAAAAGCTATTTTAAAAAACTTTTTAAAAACCAAACAAATAAATAAAATAAAATATTTTGTCTGGGGAGGCAGGCCAGCCGTAGGCCTAGCCACCTACTAGCCCGGCGGCCCAGCCCACCTAATCTACCCAAACCAAACCCTAGTTCTAATGAAACACTAACCCTAAGACTCAACCCCGCCACACCCCGCCTCCAGCAGCCGCGGTACATCACTACACCACGCGCAGCGCCCACCCCACGGTGCACCTACACGCTACACGCCCTCACACCGACACGCCCCACCCCTCCCGTGCACCGCATGCAACCACCGTGCCGTGCACCCCCCTCTGGCCCCATGCGAACCACCCCGCCCTAGCGAGCGACCACCCCGCGCACCCCTCCCGATCGAAGACCCCATGTCGGACCCGGTCCCACCTCCTCGTTTCGTCCACCTCAAGTCCACCTACCCCTGCCCCTTGTCTCCTCGATCCAGCGCCGCCGCCTGGCCTCCCCTCTGCGCGCCGCTCCGCCCGCAAGCCGGCGAGCCACCGCCAGGAACCGAGCCGCCCCACCAGCGGACGCCTCCCCGCTCACTGCGACGTCGCCTCTAGTCGCCGCAACCGCATGGCGCCACCGACGCCTGGATCCTCGCCCTCGCAGCGCCGTCTCTCTGCAACCGCCGTGCAGCTGGCCGACCCCGCTACCACCCCGAGCTCGTTGTCCTTCCCCGGCCACATTCCTGTCTACACCGCCGCCGCCCATTCTGCTCGACGCCACCAGGCCCCGTGTCCTCGCGCCTCACCTCGTCACCGCGGCAACCCCGTATCATCCCTCCTCTCTAGCCCTCAACCGCCATGGCCGCGGTGGACGCCGTGCATCACCGACACCCTCTGCGCCTGTCTCCACGACCGAGCCGCTGCACCGCGCCGACCCTATGCATCAATCCGGCCACTACCGCGCCGCTCGTCCCTGTACTCCGCTGCTGTGCTCCTCTTTCTGACGTGCTCCGTCTTCCTAGGACCGGCCAGCCGCTCCTGTCTGTTTTGTTCCTGTGCGTGAGCACACTGATGCCAGCCAAGCTCTCCAATGACATCCTTCTACATCACTCCCTTATGTCTTCGTCAAGCCGCGGATGTCTAGAGCCATTCGATCTTGTAACCGGTGGCTATCAATCGAGTTCATCCCTGCAGCCTCACGGTTGATGTGTGTAAAAACAAGTTTGTTGGCCGCCGACCCATCGACATGTTTTTCCGGTGCGTTGCAAGTCCGCCACCGACCATCGAATCTGAAGCCCCAAGTTCTCCATCTCAAAATGCCAAGGCCTCCGACGTGGGACCCTAAGGCGATGCCGTCGAACTCGAAGCTCTCCGACCCCGGACCCCGAAGACCGATCCAGAGATCCTCGAACCTCCTCCGAGCCCCTAAGATCTTAGGACCCCAATGTGTGAACCATATTTGAGACCCCTAATTTTATAATATATAACATCTATCTTATTTCATATTAAATTATACATAATTCATTAATATCATGTGGGTTCGGGGCATTATGCCGATTCACCTCATAATTAAATATGAAGACTATATGCGGGTTATTTTTGTCTTATATTGGCTCAAATTAAATTTGTGTAGATGACACTACCTTGTTAAAACAATATTTAAATTGCGGGGTATCTAAACAACCTGAACCTTCTAGTTAATTATCAGGATCCCGATTCTGTTTAATATTACCTAATTGCATCGCATGTTGCCATCTCATGCATCATCTCATAATCATATCGGGTCTTTTGCCGTAGTACTAAATAGTGTATCTGGTGTTTATTTTAGTGCTCTACTTCTTCATGGATTAGACCATTGAGTTGATACGAGTGTCGATAAGTTCTTTGAATATGTATCTTTGGCTATATATTCCAGGCGAGCATTCTTCCCCTTTCTACCTATTTTGCTTTTATAGTCTTTACTTCCTCTTGTTGATCTATTGCTATCCTTTGTATCGATACTTTAGCTTTCCACCAGTTATACCCCTTGCAGCGTATATTGCCTTGGACACATCCTATTTTCTGATGTTTGGTAGACAGTTGGCCTTACGAGTCGTAGTTGCTTGCTCAATTATTGCTTCGTGTCATCGAGTTCCACCATTGTTGGGGGTTGGCATATGCTTAATCATGGATATGATCATGGTTTTACTTATAACTTGGTAATTAAAATGCTGGAAATAGATATAATGAAGAGGCACCGGTGGGCAATACTTGAGATCTGGTTAATATCCCACCCACTTGTGTCCACCTAGGACCCGAGTTCTTAACACCTATTCCGAGATCGAGCGCGCTAACCACTTGTGGGGTGTATGGGCACCCTTATTGGCTTATTACCTGATTTCAAAGTACTGTACTAGGGGCCACAAAACTAGTTCGGGCTTCATACATTACCTACTATACCTATGCGATATATGACATGTATGAGATGTTTATTACCTGTTGCTTGATGAACGTTTATTACTGTTGCGTAGGTGCGATACTCTAACACAAGAATATATTGTCTATGGCCTCTGCTCGCGTGACAAGTGCACACAACCTCAAGGTCCGTACAAGGATTAGATATATATCGTACGGGTAGCTATTTTGGGTGGCCCCCATATACTTGCTTTGGGTCTGGGAACACGTCATGTACGAAGCCCCGCCGACATACCGATGGGTGTATGTTAATTGATCTGGAAAACATGGTGGAAGTGCGTGTGGATACTTTGGTGCACCCCTGTTGTGTTAAATCTTTTCGAAAAGGCGTGTCCGTGGTTATGGACGACTTGGAGGACAGTTTCTCGACCATAGACAACTATAACTAACGAATTACTATATAATTTGACTTGGATCTTTCATGACAAGTAAGCTGGATAACCACCATGGAATGAATGTATAAAAGTGCCAACTATGTGAGTTTCCTCGAAATGACTTCCTCGTTTGGTCTCGAGGGGGGAAATACCATGATAGGTATGTTTGGTGTTAGTATCAGGTTGGTTCCAAATAGGCCTTTCTTATCCCTCACTGATAGCCGATAGTTGTATCGAGTCTCTATAGGTTGTTTAGTACATGCTTCGTTGCCGCTTTAGTACACCATACCTATATAGGTTAGAGCCACCGAATTCTAAACATTGTCATGTACTGGTCACAATACTAACTGCTCCCCTTTTCCTTTGCCCTTTGTCGGCACCCCTTTTGTTTTGAGGGGAATAAGTTCGACGATGTTAGCAAGGTTACCCTTCTTTCTTGGCTTGGGCAGGGTTATGGATGTCATTGGTTATTCTTCAGGGCTCTTAGCCCAATTTTCTTCTTATTCGTACTCGGATGATGTATCATTTTCAAGGTGATTTGGATCTTTTTACTGTATATTTGTATTTTTGACTCTTTGAGTTGTTGTTGTATATATATGTTTTGTGTGTTCCATCGTGAACTATTGTGTAATGGTATTACTTTGTTTTCCACCCGCACGCAAGTTCCTGGTGGGCATCCTTGGATCGTTTCTATGCAGGTTTGTCGAGAATCGCTAAAATATGCATAGGGCTAATTCGAGGGCGTTACATAATTGAAGCTCGCATATCACAAAATCATATTAAAAGGATGATTTTCTCACTTTGGGCATGATGAGGGATGGATAGACCAATCAATTAGGATCACAGCCCCTCTATATCCATGCCTACACCTAGATGGGAGAACACATTAAATCATGGGTATGGGTGCATGATCTCAAGCCACATTGCTCGAATATATGATATTTAGCTCATGCCCTAACTCTTAGAATCTTCTTTCTTTAAGGGGATTGGTGAATAAATCCACAAGATTCTTCTGGGTGCTAATACACGAGAGGTCACTATCACCACTAGACACATGCTCCTGGATGAAGTGATGGTGAATATCAATATGCTTTGTTCTTGTGTGTTCCACTAGGTTGTGGGTGATCTTGATGGCACTTTAATTATCACAAATAAGAGGCACTTTATCACAAGTGACACCGTAATCCTTCAATGTTTGCCTCATCCACAACAATTGAGCACAACAACCAGCGGCCGCAATATACACAGCCTTGGCGGATGATAGGGAGACACAATTTTGCTTCTTCGATGACCAACACACCAAGGACATACCAAGGAATTGGAAAGCCCCGGAGGCTGATTTCTTTACAAATTTATCTCCTGCCCAATCTGAGTCCATGAATCCATGAAGTGTAAATCTAGAGCTCTTGGGTTACCTTAAGCCAAAGTTTGGGGTATCAACTAAATATTGAAAGATTTGCTTGACCTCAACAAGGTGGTTTTCTTTTTGGGCGGCTAGAAACCATGCACAAATACCCACATTCAACATGATATCCGGTCTAGATGCAAAAAGATAGAGTAAAGAACCAATCATAGAACGATATACCTTTTGGTCCACATATTTACCATTGGTATTGAGATTGAGGTCGCATTTGAGAGGCATGGGAGTCTTGGCTCCATTGAGATCCGACAACTTGAACCTTTTGAGTATATCTTGAATATATTTGGCTTGATTAATAAAGATACCTACAATCAATTTCTTCACTTCGAATCCAAGGAAGAACTGCAATTCACCCATCATAGACATTTCAAACTTAGCTTAGCAAAAACATCATTCAAAGATTTGTTAGGAGAACCAAAGATAATATCATCAACATAAATTTGACATATAAATAACTTTACTCCAACTCTCTTAGTAAAAAGAGTGGGGTCAACTAGCCTAACTTCGAAACCACGGTCTACCATAAACTTTCTAAGGTACTCATACCAAGCACGAGGAGCTTTCTTAATCCCATAGATTTCCTTATCAAGCTTGTAGACATGGTTCGAAAATTTTGGATGCTCAAAACTTGGAGGTTGCTTGACATACACTATGGCGCCCCACAAAAACCACTACTAGAAAATCGCGTTGTTTTTGTGCATTGCATCATCATGACCGCATGCTCATGTCATCATGCCACATTGCATTTGAGCATCGTCATCAGCATGCATGATTTTTGTCTAAACTATTTTCGAAACGCCTAGTTTGTTTTCTAAATATTCCCGTCTTTATTCAAATTAAAACTCGGGTCTCCAGAATATTTTGTTTCGTCTACCAACGGATTTCAAAAGCCCCGTTTTAATTAAATAAATATTTCCAGTTATTTTTGGGAGGCAGCCCGCTAGGCCCGAAAGCCCGGCCGGCCACCTCCAAACCCTAGTCTTAAAATATCGGGTTCTAGTCCTGTTTCTACCCAATCATATCCTACCTAGCCTCCCTCCACCTCACCCTGACCAATCCCCTCCCTCCACCTCACACCTCCACCTCACTCCAGCCAACCACCACCCGCCACCTCTCCCGGTGGACAGCCCTCCCTAAAACCACCCAGCCGCAGAAAAATCCCACCCCGCCGCCACCTGGGCACGCCACCCAACCCGCCTGGCCCCACACCCCTTCCTTTCCCGCCCACTCCCACAGCCACCAACCGCGCGCGTGCTAGCCGCCTCCTGCACGCAAATCCCCACGCCGGTCCCACCTCCCCATCTCCCGACAAACGCCCCCACGTCGCCCTGCCATGTTCCCCGGCCCACCCCGCGTCCTCCACTGCTCTCCTTTTCCCCTCATCTCTCCCCTCCGCCGCCAGATGCGCTGGCCGTCGGCCGCCGTCCACCCCTCTCGCTGTCTAGCTCTCCACTGGCCCCGACCTCCTTCCCCGTCCCGGATTCTGCCGCGCGTGAGCCTGCTCGGACCCGTCGACCTCGAGCCCCACGCCTCACCACTTCTCCGATGCGTCCAGGGCGCCGCCGCCATCCCCTCTGTTAATGGCGCCGCCACCGCTTGGAGCCTCTCTGCCTTCTCTCTCGTTGACCACCTCCCTCTCCAGCCTCTTCCTCATCGACGGTCGTGCCAAGCTCGCCAACTGCCACGTCTGTGGCCGCCCCTCCCTCAAGGCCGCCGACGCGTCTCTCCTCCGCGGCCCTGCTTCAGGCCCACCTGCCACGTGAACCGGCCACGTGCGCCTCGCACCGCCGTGGGCCCGTCTCTTGCGTCGCCGCCACCACTGGCCGCCGCCTCTACTTCGACCCAGGCTGCCGCTGTCGGCAGCACCTCGCCGGGATCTCCGACAACCCCTGCCGCTCCTCTGCTACTAGTGACCGTTGTGCCACCCCTTCTGAAAACCCCCTCGTTCCCGCGGTCTGTGTCGCCGTCCGTTGCCCGATCTCCTTCCAGGACGCCACCGTCCGTGCGGGTGTCTCCGCTGCCTGCGATGCTGCACGCCGAGGGACCGCACATCCCTAGTTTTTTGTTGCTGTCTGCCCCTGCAGGTGTTCGAGATAATAACCGAACGGCTGCGGTCTCCTCGCACCGTTCCTATGTTTCCTTCCCGCCTCATGTATGTCTGTTTTTGTGCGCTTGAGCTACGTCCCCGGTAGTAAACTGCTACAAGCTCTTCGAAGTCGACAAGATGATCCCCAAGACCTACCGATGTCGAGACCCGGAGGACTACACCAGGCCATCGGCGCCGAATCCGAGTCCGGCGCTCAAGCACTTCGACAAGGACGCCAAGTTCTCCTCATGTACCCTGAAGACCCGAACCCCGCGCGATCCGAAGGCCGTACCCAAACCCGGCGACACCTGACAAACCACGGACGAGATCTTCTACATGGACACCGAGTACTTCTTCCTGGCTCCGAGCAAAGTTCGCCATCGGCAATTGAAGCCGGCACCCTCCAAGATCTTCTCCCCAATACGGCAAGCTCGCCATCCCGGATACGCCAAGTTCGTCGAGAACCCGGACGCCAAGGTCGCCGACGCGAATACGACAAGTACTTCATCCCGAACGCCATGACCGTCGACATGACCCGAAGACCAATGATGCGACAAGATCTACATCTTGTTTTCTGAAGATCGATTCCGCCAAGTCCAAACTCGATCGCCGTCGAACCCCGAGACCCCGAAGCAGATTCCCCAATGTGATCCCCTTTCCGAGACCCCTATTTTTATAATATAAGACATAAACTTGTTGCATATTAATTTAGCATGTTTGCATACATATTGTGGGTGCTTGAGGGTATTTCGATGATTCGCCTAAATTAAATATGGAGTCCATATGCGGGCTATTCTAGTCTTATTCCGAACTCCATTTAAATTTGTGTAGCGAACCGATGCCATGTATTGCATTATTAAGACAACATTTAAAATGCGGGGTATCTAAACAACTTGAACCCTCTATTTAATTGTCGGGACCCCGGTTCCGCTTAATATTGCCTAATAGCACCGCACTTTTTCCATGCCATGCATCATATCATAATCATGCCGGATCTTCTGCCGTAGTATTAAATATTGCATCTGGTGTTTCTTCTAGTGGTTGCTTCTTCGCGGATTAGGCCGATGAGTGGATGCGAGTGTCGACAAGTTCTCCGGATATGAATCTTCGGCTATGTTTCCCAAGCGAGCATCTCTCCTCCTTCTACCTATTTTGCATTTATAGTCTTATTTCCTCCTGTAGATCTCTTGCTATCTGTGTCGCGATGCTTTAGTTTCCGTGCACCAGTTATATCCCGTGCAGCCTCTATATTGCCATGGATACCTCCTAATACCCATTGTTTGGTAGATAGCTGGCCTTGCGAGTCGTAGTTGCTTGCTCAGGTGCGTTCTCGTGTTGTCGAGTACCACAGTTGTTGGAATGCTGGCAGATGTTTATGGTGGAGAGGATCACGACTTTAAATACAACTATTAATATGCTAGATATAACTAATGCAGAGGCATCGGTGGGAAATAGATGTTATTTGGTTCTTCCATGCTCACTTGTGTCCCGTAGGACCCCGAGTACTTGATACCTATTCCTTGACTAATCGCACTATCCACATCCGGGAGGCCTTATGGACCCCCTGAGCCAGAGCTTGATTCATTTCTATTTCTTGGGGCCACAAAGTAGTTTGGGGTTTTATTACTATCCTGTACCTATGCCATGCTTTACCGCTTTATTTAAGATTGTGCGTGGAGCACCTGTACTGTTTAGGATTGCGGAGTGTTTTCGCGGTATCGACAAGCCCAGTCACACTTTCGGGTTCCCAGTCGCTTACAGCCATTGGCGCAAACCTTGGGTCCGTCGCGGAGTCGGCCAACTTCGTTGCGGGTAGCTTAATGGGGTGGCCCCTTGAAATATTTCTGAATCCTGTGATCGCTTTGTCGTGAATGCCTCATTGGGTTTTGAGTTGGTTTTTATGAGGTTGATCGAGTGTGTGTTGCTATTTGTGCACCCCTGCAGGGTAAAACTTTCTGAAAGCCGTGTCCGCGGTTATGGACGACTTGGAGCACAGTATCTCGATCATAGACAAGCATAACTAAAGTAGTGCTATAAATTTGACTTAATATGTGACTAGTAATCAACTCAAGTATAACGGAATGGATATTAAAAATGCCAACAACTGGTGGATCTGGGTTGTTTTGTGACATGCAGTACCTATCTAGTAAGTACTGCAACTCCAATGGAATGTGATAAAAGTGCCAACAACCACTGGGTTTTGGGATTCTTCAGGACAATTATATCTGACTAGTAAATGTCCCCAACTACAATGGAATGGTGATTAAAACTGCCCACTACTTCTACTATCAGGACGGCCCACGCTATCTATATCTGACTAGTAAGTGCTTCAATTATAATGGAATGAATAAAACTGCCAACTGTGTGAGTTCCTCGGTTTGACTTCCTCGTTTGGTCTCGAGGGGGAATTCCAGGATGGGTTTGTTTAGTGTTAGCTTTAGGTTGGATCCGAATAGGTATTTCTTATCCCTCTCTGATAACCGCCAGTTGTATCGAGTCTCTATAGGTTGTTTAGTGCCGCTGCGCTGCCGCTTCAGCCCACCATACCTACGTAGGCGAGAGCCGCTGAATTCTAGCCTCGCCGTGTACTGGCCTCAGTACTGATGCTCCTATTTTTCCTTTACCCTTTGTCGGCACCCTTTTGTTTTTAGCAGGTTTGAGATCGATGTCGTTAGCAGGGTTACCCTTCCAGCTTGGCCTGGGCAGGGTTATGGACGCCATTGGTTATTCTTCAGGGCTCTTAGCCCCATTTGCATCTTGTCCGTACTCGAACGCTGTATCGTTTTCAAGGTGATTTGGATCTTTGTAGTGTATATCTGTATTCTTGACTCTTGGAGTCGTGCTGTATATATATATATGTTCTGTGGGTCCCATCGAGGACTGTTGTGTAATGGTATTACTTCGTTTTCCACCCGCACGAAAGTGCCTGGTGGGCGTCCTTGAATCGTTTCTATGCGGGTTTCGTGGAAAGGGCTAAAACTTGCATAGGGCCGATTCGAGAGTGTTACATACACCAACTCATTTAGGGGAAAATTAAGAAATGAACTTTTACCTTGTTGTGAATGACCATCCCACTTGCATCATGCGTGTTCCTGAAAATTATGATATAGATATGGGCATGACCTTGGTTGCTTGGCTTGAAGTTCAAGAATGTATAGACTCATTTTTATTTTCAAATAGTTGTCCAAAGTTATTTTTATTTCTTCATGGAAAGTTGTACATGTAATAGGACAGTATGCAAATTCTTTTATTATTAGTATTATTTTTGTTTGATTGTTGTCAAAACAAGGTCAAATTTATCTACATGCAAATTACTAGCAATAAGCTGAATCTTTCAGAAAACCTCGGTGATTTTTGATATATTGACTGCCTGATGAGTACCTTCAAAATATAGTTGTAGAACTTTGAGAGCGATCTACCACTTACTTTTAGGTTCAAATTTTACCTAACATTAATAAATTGGCTTAAATTCGTTTAAGTGGGCGAAGTTAGCTATGAATCTTGAGAACCATAAAACTTGGTAATCGTAAGTGAACATGGTCAACATTTTGTCTGGGAACTTGGCTTATGATTTTGTGAGCCATATTCTTCGTGCTTGCTTTGATTTTAAGAAAAAACATTATTTTCACTTCAAATATTCAAAATGGTTTTTTTATACTTAAAATTGGAAACTCCCATTATTGGTAGCATTATTATTCACCGTGTCACGATGCAACCATCTACCAAATATAGGAACATTACCATATAAAGTATGATGTCCGTATAGTCATTTACCCTTGTTGTTCAGCCTACAGCCTAATAATGTTCATACATGATAGGCCATATTTGAAAGCAGCTTGTTTTTTCAGAAGTTGTGAGTGCTCATGATTATCATTTTCACGGCAATGACTATTAGTAAGAGGATGTCGTGTGATGTATTTTTTTATTGTTGTCAAATCAAGGTCAAATTTGTATACTCACAAATTCTTAGCAAGAAGTTGAATCTTTTGACAGATTTGTTGGTTTTCGATATATTGATAGCCTAGTGGGTACTTTCAAAAGATACTTCTATAACTTTAAGAGAATTATACTACTTACCTGAAATTCAAATTTTACCTGACATTGACAAATCGGCTTAAATAAGTTTAAGTGTGTAAAGTTAGCTAGGAAGTTTGAGAACTCATACAATTTGGTAATCATAAATGCAACATGGTCCAAACTTTGTCGAGAAACTGGGCTTGTGGCATTTCGAGCCATATTCACCATGCTTGCTCTTAAGAAAATAAAGATTTACTAATAATTTTTCTATTTATTGTCTGAAAACAAATAATAGTGGAACACTAAATAAATCACGGGAAAACTGATATGCGTTAAAATTTTGTGAATAGATTAGGTGCTTTAACAACATATATAATAAATCAAATATAAATTGATCATTCGACAATTTGAAATAAACTCTTCGAATGAAAGGTAAAACTGGGAAATATTTTTTCTATTTAGTTTATGCAAACCAAATACTAGTGGCACACTAAATAAATCACGAGAAAAATATACGTTAAAATTTTATGACTAAACTAATGTGCTTTTGTGAGAGTTATAATAAACCAAACATAAATTAAACTTTCGATAGTTAAAAAAACACTTCGATGGACATGTGGTAATTTGAGTGAACGGTAAAACTCGGAAATGTTTTTTCTATTTACTGTCTGCAAAACAAATACTCTAGACACACTAAATATATCATGGAAAAAATTATACGTTTAAATTTTATTAATAAATTAGGGTGCTTTTGCCAGAGCTGTAACAAACCAAACATAAATTGATCATCTGACAGTTTGAAAAAACTCTTCGATGGACATCTGGTTATGTGAATGAAAGGTCAAACCTTATGTATAAACAATTTATGTTCAAAAACAAGTTTATTACAAACAAATAAAAAATTAACAAATTAAATGTTGGATGGACAAATAATTAACATAAAATACATATTATTTGCCTCCGTCCTCAAAAGATGTATTTCTAGATTTAAAATGTGTCCATGAAAGAGTGGTCATACAACATTTAATCTAACCGATTTAATTGACACATGAAAGTCTATCTATTGGATGCATGCAACCATATTATTTAATTGGCTTCTCTCAATGGTTGCATACCTGATTCATTACCCTTGGTTTTTTAAAATAAAAGGTTTCATTTTTGGACTTTTCTAATTGTTTCTCTCAATGGTTTCTTCTCTAATGGTTGGAAACTCCCATTTATTTTAATAGGGAAAACTCCTAGTAGAAATATTTTTTGCCATGCCAAGATTCACCTTGGTCGTTTGACTGGAAATCCAAAATGTTCATATTCATGCTTATTTTTAAAAAGTTGTCAAAACTCATGTTTATTTCTTCATGGAAAGTTAAAGTATCATTTAGAGAACAAAGAACAAATAAATTATTAGTACAGGTGAATTGCTACTCCGGCAACTACCCTACATTAAAATAACTGGAGCGGAGTAGCACGCTTACATTTTCATTCCATTCAACCTCCCCTACACTCTATATCCCCAATTTCCCATTCCCCTACCTCTATGCCAAGCGCCACCATTCCCCTCATCCACCATGCTACTTTCCTATCCTGTTCACCACACAGTTTGAGAGTGCTTGTTCTTCTTCCTATCCCGCCTGTCGCCATCGATCTCCCTCTTTTCCAAAAACCAAATCAAGCCATCGTCCCAACTTCCACCAGCTCCCTTGAGATGGCAGGACCGAGCAAGGACAGTGATGATTCTGAGATGTTCCAGGAGGTTTTTATCGAAGGCCCGCTTGAAGAACTCATAAGCAGATGCCATCACCGCCGCGAGCCTCGCTGGTTTGTCCAAACATCTTCTCGACTTGGCAAAATCTAGTGCAACTTTACATGATTATCAACCATTCGGCCTCCCTTGTGTTCTTCCTTCTCACCTGACTAAGAAACCATGGGATTGTAGCGAGTACTTTGAGGGCAAGGGCATGGCATGCAAGCTGACACTTTTCGATAGGTTCTCCTCCTACGCCGTGTTGCCGAATTGTATGGGTAAGCAGTGGGTTGGTGCCAATGGAGATTGGATCGCCACTGTTGAGTGCGACTACAAGTGGGATCTTATCAATGTGTACACTCATCAATGTGTTCCTCTCCCATAGGTCAAGGAGTTTGTACCCACCAATGATCTGTTTACATTCATGTATAATGACCCTATTCTCCTCTAGAAGATTGCTATTTGCCGAGCTCCCACAACTACTATGGATTATTTAGATTACTCTCTTATTGCTATCTTTGACTACTCAATTGCTACCCTTGATGCGATGAGTATGCATGGACTGTTCTTGAGAACCAGTTCCAGTGCTATTTTAGATACAATGATGTAGTTATCCACTAGGGTATCGTGTTTGTAACCATTGAGAGGGGCAGTGTTTATGTCTAGAATCATCTATATTTTGGTAAGTTTGATCCACTCCTATTGTATATATTAGCTTCAGTTTTAATGTATGTAAACTAGTTTTGGCTAATTTGGTAGTCATTTCTTTTTCAAGGTCGTCTTCTACTCCGGTTGATGGGTTCGTAGCATGGAAAACAAAAAAATTCTACCGCAAGAACGAACAAAACCCAGATCTAATCTAGATAAAAGCCAAGATCTAATCTATTAGACATGAGCAGCGAGATAGATAGGAACTAACCCTCGTAGATCTGAAAGCGTTAACGAGATTAGATCTCGTGGTTGATGTAGTCGATCACTTGCCGATCTCAAGATCGTGTGGACGATCCTTCCGGTGTCGCGTTCCGGCAGCACTCCCGCAGTCGGTCAAGTTGACGATCCTTCCGGCGCGGCGTTTTGGCAGCGCTTCCGCAGTCGGTCACACGTGCGGAGTCGAAGCAGACCTTCCTCTCCCCGTTCCAGCGAGCAGCGGAGGTAGTAGATCTTCTCCACGGAATCCCAGCAGCACGACGGCGTGGTGGTGGTGGTGGAGTAGAGAATTCTGCAGGGCTTCGCCTATGCCTGTGCAGAAGAAAGGAGGAGGAGAGAGGCGGCAGAGATTGGGAGTTGTATATTAGAGGGCTAGGAGGGGGCGCCCCTGCCCTTCTATTTAGGGGGGGACGCGCGCCAGGAGAGGGGGAGTCCTAGTAGGACTCCCCTCCTATGGCCGGCGGTGGGAAGGGGGGAGGAGTCCTCCTCCCCCACGAATCCGTGTCTTGCCCCACTAGGTTTCCTTTGACCCTTTCTTGGTTTTCAAGCAAACTCCAAGAAATCCTCTAGAACCTTCCAGAACATTCTGAAACATTCTAGAATCTCCATACAAACACTCCGGAACATTTCCTAACTTAGAAAATGATCCCCAATATATGAATCTTATTCTCCGGACCATTCCGGATCTCCTCGTGATGTCCCGAATCCAATCCGAGACTCCGAAAAACATTCGGTCTCCAACGCACATTCCATATCTAATTAAAACAACTTCGAACCTTAAGTGTGTCACCCTACGGTTCGTGAATATGTAGACATGACAGAGACACATCTCCTATCAATAACCATCAGCGGGACCTGGAGATCCATAATGGCTCCCACATACTCAACGATGACTTCGTGATCGATTGAACCATTTACATACGAAACCAATTCCCTTTGTCACGCGATACTATACTTATCCGAGGTTTGATCGTCAGCATCTCCATACCTAGTTCTACCTCGTTACTGATAAGTACTCTTTACTCGTTCCGTGATATGTCATCCCTTGTGACCCAGTCACATGCTTGCAAGCTAACTAGATGACATTTCACCGAGAGGGCCCAGAGCATATCTATCCGTCATATGGATGGACAAATCCCAATCTTGGTCCATGCGCTTCAACACATACTTTCAGAATACCCAATGACACCTTTATGACCACCCAGTTACGAAGCGGTGTTTGATGTCATCAAAGTACCCATTCGGTGATGGTGATTGACCTAACCTCATGGTCGAAGGATTATGTTACTATGTATTTTAAAGCTTATAGCAAACGAACTTAATTACTTGATCTTATGCTATGCTTACTACGGGTGTGTGTCCATCACATCATTCTCCTAATGATATGATCTTGTTATTAACGACATCCAATGTCCATGATCAGGAAACCATGATCATCCATTAATCAACAAGCTAGTTTAACAAGAGGCTTACTAGGTACTCTTTTATGTTTACAAAACACACAAGTATTAATGTTTCCGGTTAATACAATTATAGCATGGGATGTAAACATTTATCATAAACATAAAGATATAATAATAACCACTTTATTATTGCCTCTTGGGCATATCTCCAACAGTCTCCCACTTGCACTAGAGTCAATAATCTAGTTAAAAACTTGTGCATTCAACACCTATGGCTTTCTGGTGTTGTATAGACACTATTTCTAGTGGTAAACATAATCTTCGGATCTGACACTTCCAGGTCCGCGTGTATTTGCATGTCCTTGCGTTTCTACGCATTACTCATTCTCCAATGAGATGGCATTGTATAAATTTGGTCCTTTAGTGAGACCTTTAGTTCCTTGGGATTAAATTATGTTGATACAATTGTCATACAATGTATCTTCATAGTATTATCCCGCTATGAACCACACCTAGTTTGATAACAAACTACTTAACACAAATGCCCTCCTTTGCCGCTACTATAGCAGTTATATACTTAGCCTTTTGTTGTAGTATCCGTTACAATATCTCAACTTTGGAACTCATTCAAATCCATCATGGAATATCCTTTCCATTATATTGTGCCACCCATAGTCTAAATTGAGATAAATTTAATTTGTATCTTGTGACAAAACTAGTATCTATGTAACACTTTACAATGAACTACCTTTAACTATTTGTCACTTATACATGATATATTCTTAGTTCTTCCAAAGCTCATAAGAATATCTTTACTATTGTCCAATGATCATCTTATGAATCATTCTGGTATATGCTCATAAAATTTAGAGCATAGGACATATCTGGATGTGTACATCTCAAAGAATGATTGATCAAAATATTCTTGTGATTTCACCAAGTGTCAAAACACTTGAATCTCGTGTCAACACACTTGAATCTTGATTCAGTCCTTTCCGTGCGTCAAGAACCTTTCTTGTTGTTTCCATATTGAACTCATTCAACATCTTATCTATGTACATTTGGCAAAACCATATTAATGCCTCAATCTATTCATATAGACATTGATGCCTAATTCTTGGGTTATGCCTAAGTCTTTCATCGAAATGAAATTCTTAACCCGTGTCAATAAAAGATACATCATTTCCAATCAACAATATGTCCTCTACATAATGTATTAGAAATATGTCTCAGCGCTCCCACTTAATTTCTTGCAAATGCAAGCATCTTCATCATCTCCGATGAATTTAAACTCTTTTAACAATTTCATCATGGTGAAGATTCCAACTCCGCTATGCTTATTTCAACCATTGAAGTTTTGCATACTCTTTTAGCATCCTTTGAATTAACAAAACCCTTTGGATCGTGTCATGTACACGTCCTAGGTAACCATTCTATTAGAAGAACTTGTTTTGTTTGTTCAACTACCATATACCAAAATATATGTAGTGGTTGCTACATTAATCCGTCCAGACTAAATATCGCTATGAAAGATCAAATCTTATCATAGTCAATCCTTGAACATTGTCGTAAACTCTTTCCGACATGTCGACTATTTCATAGATTTGAAACATCCATGTCTATTTCTTTACAGATCCAAACACGACCGATAGGCTTCACGCCTTTCCGGAGGGTCTTCTAAGTTCAGAAACTTGATTTCTCGTGTATGGATACTATCACGGATTCCATGACTTCTAGTCATTTTATGGAGTCAGGGTCCATCATCGCTTCTTTGCATGTAGTCGGTTCATCATTGTCAAAACAATAACGACTTGCTTATCAAATCTTACTATTTGATTCTTACCGACCCACACGGTTCTATAGGAACTCTAATCTCCGAGATCACACCTTTTGTAATCACGAGAGCCATGAGCATTGTGGCCATCACCGAGACACTTTTCGGCGCTGCGCTACTTAGCACATATAGCTAAGGTTCAACAACCTTATCAAAGTTCTATTTTCCTCCCACTTAACTTTTCACGAAAAATTCCTTCTCAAGAAACTTGACGTTCCAAGTAACAGACTCTTTTGTCCTCGGTGTTATGGAGAAATTCCCAAAAAATTCTTTGGAATAACCTACAAAGACGTGCTTATCCGACTTTGGTTGTAAACATTTTACTTATGCATAACATACCAAAATTTAAGAAAAGACAATTTGGGTTTTATCCCAAACCATAACTCATATGGTGTCATTTCAACGGATCACGATGGAGCTCTTTTCAGTGTAAAAGCGGTAGTCACTAAAGCTTTAATCTTTAATATATAATGGGAGTTTTATAAATGACACCTTTGATCTTACCATGTCAAACAAGGTTTCATTACATATCTTGAACACTCCATACTCCTATGGTGTTTTGGGAAATGCAAATCCATGGAACGATTCCTCAAATCTTAGGTGTTTTGCTAAACTTGTAACTCAAACATCTTTCTTTATGATCCAATCATAAAATTTTTATTTTCTTGTTACAATGATTTTCCACTTCATCTTGAAAGTCTTTGAACATTTTTCAAATGTTTCATACTTCTTCCTTATTGAGTAAGTATACATATATTCACTCAAATTCTCGGAGAAAGCATATGAAGTTGAAATCCATCGCTCTCGACTACACATAATGGGCTTCATACATCTGTATGTACAAGTTCCAATCAGCTAGTCATTCGTTCCCTTTTGGCCTATGAACGAAGTTTTAATTATCTCTAGAAAAGTTTCATAAGCATCATTTGATCAAAATCAAAAAACTCCAAAATTCCATCAACACGGAGTTTCTTCATGTTTTCTTTCCAATATAATTTAAACAGCGATGTCATTTCTTAAGTGATCTTTCAATCAATTTGTCTTGCGACATTTTAGCATTAGTTTTATGGTCGTTATTTCTCCTACCAGACTTGTATATTATCCATCTATTATGGAATACGGTAATTATTGGAACAACCTTTTGTCGTCATAATACCTGATCAAAATAATAATTATTGAAACAAATCTTGAAGGCAAGCTTTGATGTTAACGAGCAACACAACAACCCTTTGTTTGTTTTCGATGAACATCATCACATTCTATCTTGCTAGTTACTTAGGCCATTGCAGTTCATGAATTGTGTTGTCTTGTATGACACTTCATACCAACCAATTCGGTATCCAATACCTAAGAGCCACATTGTTTAACAAGCAAGGAATACAACCATAACACGTATATCTTCTACATACCCAAGTTGGACATCTCCAACCTTATAATTTCTGCCAAATAATTTATAGATTCTCTTTCAGCAATTCCTTTTTTTTCTCTTAAAAGAATCTATCAACATCAATAGTGGTGTCATTCACATGACACATAGTACAAATCGTATATAGTCAAATACTAATACCTTTGGACTTGCACTTTGAAGTGGATCACCATCATCAAATGTTTGGCATTCTTTCAAAAAATCCATTCTTTAGTAATCTATTAGTGTAGTAAACATTTTACTTACATCTTCTATTCATCCTTATCATGACAACTTTCATGATCAAGCTGCTATAGCTTATAAAGGTGAATTGCGAGTATAATGTTTCTTTTTCAAAACCTTTTGGAGGATTAGGACGACTAGCGTCTCCAACCTTCACAAATTCTCATCAAATATGAGGACGTATACTCTATCATGTTGTAACCAACACATTGTTTTAGATATCGCAATACCTTTCACACATTGCTTTCAGCTCTTAGATAAACTTGATATTAAAAAACAACCTTTTGAGTATCAAGAATCATGGAGGCAAACATGATACATTAGATACTAACACTGGAATTGTTACTCTTCATTTAATACTACTTATTAAACTTCATGTAGCAAATAGAGTTTGCTGAAAGTTTGCAATAGGACTTATAAACTTAAATTGACATTCAAAACAATACGATACCAGTTCGTAAAGTAAATATCCAGAATTTCTGTAGTTCCACTATCTCAACTATAACTAAGCGTAAGGTGGTGAACAGATGCCAATGACTACAACAAACTATGCAAATTCACTTTGATTGTGTTTATGATAAATTGAGTTCGACTAATCCAAATTACAAATGAACTCCCACTCAAAACAACATCCCTCGAGTTGTTTTAGTGATTACACGAACCAAATCCACTACACCAAGTCCGATCATCACGTGAGATGATGTAGCTTTAAAGGCGAACAATCAACATGTTCTTCATATCATCCATATGACTCATGCTTTACCTTTCGGTATTCCGTGTTCCGAGACCATGTCTGTACATGCTAGGCTCGTCAAGGTTAACCTTAGTTTCCGCATGTGCAAATCTGGCTTGCACCCGTTGTATGCACACGTAGAGTCTATCACACCCGATCATCACGAGATGCTTCGAAACGACGAGTCTTAGCAACGGTGCCAACTAAGGACGAACACTTTATTACTTGATATTTAGTGAGAGGGATCATCTTATAATGCTACCATCGCGATCTAAGTAATACAAGATGCATAAAGGATTAACATCACAGGCAATTCATAATATGTGATATGATATGGCATTTCTTCTTGTGCCTTTGATCTCCATCTCCAAAGCACGGACATGATCTCCATCATCACCAGCATGGCGTCAAGGTCCGTGGCGCCCCTTCATGGTTGTCCATCACCAACAGCAACTATTACAACTACTTGGAACAAAGCTATTACAATATGAATAAACACGCAGGTCTTAACAAAATTTAAAGACAACCATTAGGCTCCTGCCGGTTGCCATATTACAACAAGGATCATTGCATACATCAAATACAATCACAATCACATGATGGCCATATCACATCACAAAACCCCTGCAAAAACAAGTTAGACGCCTCTAATTTTCTTTGCATGTTTTACATCGTTTGGGGCTTTCGCATAAGACCGATCTTACCTACGAACAAGGACCACAACGTTGATACAAGTGTTGTAAGATGCTCATTGTAAATTGAATCTTAACTATGGTGGGAGAGACAGGCACCCGCAAAGCCACTTGTGCAAAGCAAGTTGCACGTCAAGCGTGGAGCAAGTCTCATGTGCGATGACATGTAATGTTAGCCCGAGTCGCTTCATCCCACCATGCCGCAAGATGCAAACTACACGCTAAGACACCGACAACAAAAGCATCAACGCCCACAAAAACATTGTGTTCTACTCGTGCAACAGATCTATGCATAAATATGGCTCTGATACCACTGATGGGTTCGTAGCATGGAAAACAAAAAATTTCTACCGCAAGAATGAACAAAACCCAGATCTAATCTAGATAAAAGCCAAGATCTAATCTATTAGACATGAGCAACGAGATAGATAGGAACTAACCCTCGTAGATCCGAAAGCGTTAACGAGATTAGATCTCGTGGTTGATGTAGTCGATCACTTGTCGATCTCAAGATCGTGTGGATGATCCTTCTGGCGTCGCGTTCCGGCAGCGCTCCCGCAGTTGGTCAAGTTGACGATCCTTCCGGCGCCGCGTTTTGGCAGCGCTTCCGCAGTCGGTCACACGTGCGCAGTCGAAGCAGACCTTCCTCTCCCCGTTCCAGCGAGCAGCGGAGGTAGTAGATCTTCTCCACGGAATCCCAGCAGCACGACGGCGTGGTGGTGGTGGAGTAGAGAATTCTGCAGGGCTTTGCCTATGCCTGTGCAGAAGAAAGGAGGAGGAGAGAGGCGACATAGATTGGGAGTTGTATATTAGAGGGCTAGGAGGGGGCGCCCGTGCCCTTCTATTTAAGGGGGGGGAGGCATGCCAGGGGAGGGGGAGTCCTAGTAGGACTCCCCTCCTATGGCCGGCGGTGGGAAGGGGGGAGGAGTCCTCCTCCCCCACGAATCCGTGTCTTGCCCCACTAGGTTTCCTTTGACCCTTTCTTGGTTTTCAAGCAAACTCCAAGAAATCCTCTAGAACCTTCCAGAACATTCCGAAACCTTCTAGAATCTCCATACAAACACTCCGGAACATTTCCTAACTTAGAAAATGATCCCCAATATATGAATCTTATTCTCCGGACCATTCCGGATCTCCTCGTGATGTCCCGAATCCAATCCGAGACTGCAAACAACATTCGGTCTCCAAAGCACATTCCATATCTACTTAAAACAACTTCGAACCTTAAGTGTGTCACCCTACGGTTCGTGAATATGTAGACATGACAGAGACACATCTCCTATCAATAACCATCAGTGGGACCTGGAGATCCATAATGGCTCCCATATACTCAACGATGACTTCGTGATCGATTGAACCATTTACATACGAAACCAATTCCCTTTGTCACGCGATACTATACTTATCCGAGGTTTGATCGTCAGCATCTCCATACCTAGTTCTACCTCGTTACTTATAAGTACTCTTTACTCGTTCCGTGATATGTCATCCCTTGTGACCCAGTCACATGCTTGCAAGCTAACTAGATGACATTTCACCGAGAGGGCCCAGAGCATATCTATCCGTCATATGGATGGACAAATCCCAATCTTGGTCCATGCGCTTCAACACATACTTTCAGAATACCCAATGACACCTTTATGACCACCCAGTTACGAAGCGGTGTTTGATGTCATCAAAGTACCCATCCGGTGATGGTGATTGACATAACCTCATGGTCGAAGGATTAGGTTACTATGTATTTTAAAGCTTATAGCAAACGAACTTAATGACTTGATCTTATGCTATGCTTACTACGGGTGTGTGTCCATCACATCATTCTCCTAATGATATGATCTTGTTATTAACAACATCCAATGTCCATGATCAGGAAACCATGATCATCCATTAATCAACAAGCTAGTTTAACAAGAGGCTTACTAGGGACTCTTTTATGTTTACAAAACACACAAGTATTAATGTTTCCGGTTAATACAATTATAGCATGGGATGTAAACATTTATCATAAACATAAAGATATAATAATAACCACTTTATTATTTCCTCTTGGGCATATCTCCAACACCGGTCACAACACGGTGAGAATCTCGGGGTTGGCAACCTTGATGTCGGGGGGATGACCCCCGGGTAGGCCAAGCTGGGCTCAACTAGCCGGCTCAAGGGAAATTTGGCTGGATGGCCACAAAACAAAAAACCCAGCCGGGTGATATGCTTCACCTGGTCCACCTCAAGATTCCCCGGCTGGCCCGTCTAGCCAGGGGCCAGTAAAGCCGTCTAGGTGGCCACCTCTATTGGGCCGCCTCGAATCCGTTGGCCAAAAGTATGGGAGGGGGTGATGCTCCTTGCTGAGCGCACCCTTGACTGGACATGCTGGGACGCCGCCCTACCGGCACTACCAGACGAGGGCGCCAAAGCGCTCAGGCTAGGAGATGACGAGTAAAGCTCCAACTGACGGATAAAGCTCCGGCTGACGGATAAAGCACCAAGCTGATGGATAAAGCACCAAGTGACGCCCAAAGCGGAGGCACTGAGACACTATGGCGCTGTCCCCACCTGTACTAGCGCTTGACTGGGTCATGGACCACTAGCTAGACCCGGTCAGTCGACCCACTTTGTAAACCCAAAGCCCAAACAGTAATCCCTAGAGCCCACATTGTAACCTACCCTTCCACCAGTATATTTTTTTGACAAAAATAGTAGGGAAGGCCCCTACTGTGTCATTTTATAAATTTTTATAATGTACAGAGGAGTGAGCCAGGCTCTAGGGAGGTAGATAAGGAGGGGTAGTGCCAGGGTTCTAGGTAAGGGATAACGAGTTACAAGTTAGCCAGAATCACCAAGTCAAGTAGTTCATCTTCTTCTAGCTCCCGATAGCAGCTAAGGAAACAGCTCAAGGAGCACTTGTATTGAGCATCTACTCCCCATATAGGAGATCCTTGCAGGAGTAGTAGTGTTACCTTGACAATAGGGCTCTAAATCTGGGTACATCGCTGTGTCCGCAGTATCTGTGCCCAACCCATTGTGAATAGCCACCGATAGGATCCTGATTATCCCCTCTCATGCCATCCTTGATGGCACTGCCGTGTTCCACACCATGACAGTTGGCGCCCACCATGGGGCACAACGCTTCGGCTGGGGTCATCTTTCGCACGGGACTTCCACTCGTCGACGGTGTGCGAGTCGCCTCTGGCCTCGTCCTCACTTTTGACTCCTTTGACTGCGTCCTCGACAGCGCATCCTTATTCAACGGGGAAACTTTCCCAAGTGACGGCTCCATCATGCACTTCGGCAAGCATCGCATCTATGTCGCCACCATCGCCAAGGAGTTCCCTCGCATGGTCATCACCGTCTCCGTCGCACCTCCAGGCTACTCCACCCCGCTCGTCATGATGGTCGAGACAGGCGATGAACGCCACCCGCCTCTAGAGCGTGACGTAGGCGCCAAAGATGCCTCTCCGTGTGAGCAAGACGCGGACCCCTTGGTGGACTCCATCAAAAACCTCCGCATCCTCATCGCTCCCGAGATGGACCCGATCGCTGTAGCAGCCGCACTAGATACCACATAGCAGAACCTCCTGGATGAAGCTAGCAAGGTCGCCGCCCGCCAACAACGCCTAGACGCCACCATGCGCGAGTACAACACCGCGCACGGCTTCTGCCACTTACCCAATTCCAACCGGTAGGAACCCACCTTTATATTCACCCTGTCACAATGTGACGTTTGATGTTATTAAGATACTCTTCTAGTGTTAGTGATTGACATGATCTCATGGTCTAAGGACTAGGATTACTCATATGATGTTATGGCAATAAAAACATAATGACCTTGATCGTAATGCTATACTTCGGATGAATGTTCATCACATCATTCCACTAATGTTGTGACCTCGTTATTAACAACATCCAATGTCCATGATCAGGAAACCTTGATCATCTTGTTAATCAATGAGCTAGTTTATAAGAGAGGCATATCTAGGAACCTTCTATTTGTTTATTAAACACACATGTATTAACTTTTCCAAATTAATACAATTATATCATGCAAAATAAACATCTATCATATACTTGGAATACATATAATAACAACTTTATTATTGCCTCTCGGGCATATTCCCTTCAATCTTCCACTTGCACCAGAGACAATAATGTAGTTACATAGTGATAAATCTAACACCCATGGAGTTTTGGTGTTGATCATGTTTTTCCCTAGGGAGAAATTTAGTTAACGGATCTTCTATATTGAGATATGTGTGTACTTTACAAATCTTTATATCTCCATCCTTGACATGCTCGCAGATGAAGCGAAACCGGTGCTTAATATGCTTGGAATTCTTGTGAGACCTTGGTTCCTTGGTGTTGGCTATGGCTCCATTGTTGTCATAAGAGATCACCATTGGGTCGAACGCACTAGGAACCACACCTACTTCTGTTATGAACTACTTCATCGAAACTGCTTCTAGCACTGCTTCTGAAGCAGCAATATATTCTGCCTCCATTGTCGATCTTGTCACCACAAGTTGTTTGGAGCTCCTCCAACTAACTGTTGCTCCGTTCATGAGAAATATGTATCAGGATTGAGACTTAGAGTCACCCGGATTGGTGTCCAAGCTAGCGTCGACATAACAATTAGTGACCAACTCTTCTTCACCTCCGTATACAAGAAACATTTCCTTAGATCTTCTGAAGTAATTAAGGATATTCTTGACCGCTATCAAGTGTTCCGAACCTGGATCAGACTGGTACCTACTAGTCAAACTAATAGCATGTTCCACATCCGGTCTTGTACATAGCATGGCGTACATTATAGAGCCTATGGCTGAAGCATAGGGATCTTATCCATTATCTCTCTTTCTTCTGATGTAGCCAGACTTTGAGTCTTACTCAATGTCTTGCCTTGCAACATAGTTAAGAACCCCTTCTTACTTTCGTCTATTTTAAACTTCTTTAAAATCTTATCAAGGTATGTACTTTGTAATAGCCCTATAAGGTGTCTTGATCTATCTCTATAGATATTTATGCCTAATATGTATGACGCTTCACCAAGGTCCTTCATCGAAAATTTGCTGTTTACATAACTTTTATCATTGTTTAAAAGATCTATATCATTTTCAATCAGTAATATATGATCCACATATAATATCAGAAATGCCAGATTGCTCCCACTCACTTTCTTGTAAATACAAGCCTCTCCATAAGTTTTGACAAAATCCAAACTCTTTCATCACCTCATAAAAGTAGAGATTCCAACTCCGGGATGCTTGCTTCAGTCCATAGATGGATCGCTGAAGTTTGCATATCTTGGCCGCATCCTTAGGATCGACAAAACCCTTTGGTTGTATCATATACACCTATTCTACAATATTACCATTGAGGAACACAATTTTGACATCCATCTGCCATATCTCATAATCGAAATATGCAACAATTGCTAACATAATCCTAACCGACTTTAGCATCACTACGGGAGAGAATGTCTCATCGTAGTCAACTCCTTAAATTTGTATAAACCCCTTTGCGACAAGTCGAGCTTTATAGATGGTCACATTATCATCAAGATCAGTTTTTATTTTGAAAATCCATTTATTATCAACGGCCATTCGGTCGTGACACTACTAGGAAAACAGCTGGAGGTAGACAAGCTACTTTGTGCCACATATGCAAAACCATGCGCCATAGATAAATATCAGTGGCACCTACGGAAAAAAACACCACTGAAATTTGAAAAAAACACCACTGAAATTTGGCAGTTCAGTGGCGCACGGAACCAATATGCGCCATAGAAGTCCACATTTCTGTGGCGCATATTTTCGTGTGCGTCATAGAAAGTGATGATTCTGTGGCGCATATAGATGTATGCGCGACAGAAAGTTGATGGGACCCAGCACCAAAAAAAGTGGGCAGACAATTTTGTGGCGCATATGTCCATACGCGGCACAAAGAGTGATGTTTCTGTGGCGCATATAGGTGTATGCGCCATAGAATATGGAAAAAAAGATCCCACCCCCCTGTGGATCGCCTTTTCAGTTTTGTAAAAAATAAACGAAAATGATAAAAACTTCAAAAAAATAAATCCTTTGAGATGTAGTTATATTTTAGGGTCTAGTTGTAGTGAAAATTGAATACATGGATTTGAATCCCACCGGTGCCCTTCTCCCTCCCTCTCTTTTTCCTTTTTATCCCCCACTTCTTCTCCCCTCCCCACTTCTCCTCCCCTCCAAACTTCTCCCCTTCTCCTCCCTCCTCCTTCTCCACTCTCCGGCAACCTCCACCTCCACCCCGGTGACCTCCTCCTTCTCCTTCCCCATCACCTCCGGCGACCTCCTCCTCGTCCTCCACCACCAGCTTCGGCGACCTCTTCCTCCTACTCCACCACCAACTCCAGCGACCTCCTACAACTCCGACGACACCTTCCTCCACCTCCGGCGGACTCCTCCTCCTACTTCGACCACCTCTGATGGTGGCCTCCTCCTCCTCCTCCTTCTCCTCTGGCCACCACCACCGATGACCCACTCCTCCTAGCCCTCCTCCAGCCACCAGCCACCAGCCACAACCACCACCTCCAGCCAGATCTAGATCTAGCCCATTTTATTTTTTGAAATTAAAAAAAACTTTTGTGGTGCATATTGGCCATATGCGCCACAGAAATTTGAGATCTGGCCCGCCTTTTTTGAATTTTGGAAAAAACTTCTATGGCGCATATTGGCCATATGCGCCATAGAAATTTGAGATTTCTATGGCGCATTTCAATATGCGCCACAGAAGATAATTATCAGTGGCGACGTATTAGTGGCGCATCAGATATGTGCCATTGATAGTGAAAAAAGGTGCGCCACTGATAAGGGGTATCCTAGTAGTGTGAGGTAAGTCCACCAAGGTCCAAACTTGGTTTTCATACATGGATTCCATCTCGGATTTCAAGGCTTCTAGCCATTTTTTGGAATCCAGACTTACCATCACTTCTTCATACGTCATAGGGTCATCTATTTCATCAACCATGAAATTCATAACATGATTTCCGTACAGTTCGGGAGTTGCACGTGTCCTGCTTGAACTGCGAGGTTCGGTAGTGTCCTCTTTCAGAGTTTCATGATCATTATCATTAGTTCCCTCTTCATTTGGTGAAGTCAACTCTAGAACAATTTCTGGTGCTGCGCCACTCGCTGTTTCATGAAGAGAAGGTTCAATAACCTCTTTGAGTTCTACCTTCCGACTACTCACACCTTTCGCGAGAAAATCTTTTTCTAGAAAGGATCCATTCTTGGCAACAAAAACCTTGCCCTTAGATCTGTGATAGAAGGTATACCCAATTGGTTCTGTATGGTATCCTATGAAGACACATTTTTCCGCTTTGGGTTCGAGTTTATTAGGCTGAAGTTTCACATAAACATCGCATCCCCAAACTTTAAGAAATGATAGCTTAGGTTTGTTCCCAAACCACAACTCATACGGTGTCATTTCAATGAATTTAGATGGTGTCCGATTTAAAGTGAATGTAGTGGTTTCCAGTGCATAACCCCAAAATGATAGTGGCAAGTCAGTCAGAGACATCATAGATCGAACCATATCCAATAAAGTTTGATTACCATTTTCCGACACACCATTACGTCATGGTGTTCTAGTAGGCGTGAGTTGTGAAATTATTCCACAACTCTCATATGTGTGCTAAACTCGTAACTAAGATACTCTCCTCCATGGTCGCACCATAGAAATTTGATCTTTTTATTACGATGATTTTCCACTTCACTCTGAAGTTCCTTGAACTTTTCAAAGGTTTCAAACTTGTGTTTCATCAAATAGATATACCCGTATCTACTAAAATCATTCACGAAAGTAACAAAATAACGATATCCACCTCGCGCTGACTAACTTATTGGACCACATACATCAGTATGTATGATTTCCAATAAATCTATCGCCCATTCCATTGAACTAGAAAATGGCGTTCTAGTCATCTTGCCCATAAGGCATGGCTCACATGTATCAAATGATTCAAAATCAAGTGATTCCAATTGTCCATCAGAATGGAGCTTCTTCATGTGTTTTATTCCAATATGACCTAGACAGTAGTGCCACATATATGCAGATATATCATTATCAAGTTTAATCCTTTTAGCATCAACCCTATGAATATGCGTAACACTATTATCAAGATCCAATAGAAATAAACCATTCATCATAGGTGCAAGACCATAAAATATATCATTCACATAAAACGAACAACCATTGTTTTCGGATTTAAATGAATAACCACTTCGCATCAAACATGATCTGGATACAATGCTCATGCTTAGTGCAGGCACCAAATAACAATTGTTTAGATTTATCACTAATCTCGATGGTAGGTTGATGGGTAGCATTCTGACGGTGATCACATCAACTCTTGATCCATTGCCAACACGCATCTTGACCTCACCCCTTGCTAGCGGTCTCTTGTTCTGCAGCCCCTGATTCGAGTTACATATATTAGCAACTGATCCAGTATCAAATACCCAGGTGCTACTACAAGTACTAGTCAATTACACATCAATAACATGTATATCACATATACCTTTGTTTGCCTTGTCAGCTTTCTTGTCCACCAAATACTTGGGGCAGTTACGCTTCCAATGGCCAATCCCCTTATAATAATAGCACTTGGTATCAGACTTAGGGCCAGCTTGGGATTTCTTTTCAGGCGCAGCAATAGATTTGCTGCCCTTCTTTCCCTTCTGTTTACCCTTCTTGTATTTCTTGAAACCAGTGGTATTATTGATCATCAACACTTGATGTTCTTTCTTGATCTCCACTTCTATAGTCTTAAGAATTGACAAAAGCTCGAGGAGGGAATTCTTCATGCCTTGCATATTATAGTTCATCATGATGCTGTTGTAGCTGTGTAGCAAAGATTGGAGAACACGATGTATGCCTAAGTCAATGGGAATCGTTATTACCAAGGACACAAGATTATCGGCGTACCTAAACATTTTGAGTATGTGCTCACTAACGAAGCTGTTCTCTTCCATCATGCAGCTTAGGAACTTTTCAGAAGCATTATAACTCTCTACGGTAGCATGGGTGTTGAAAATCATTTTCAATTCACCAATGGTATCAAAGGCATTGCCATTTTCGAAACGCTTCCGAAGTTCTGACTCTAGCCCATACTGTGGGGCCCTCGGATTAATCCTCCGAGAATCCCTGTTATGCATACACCACGATCCCATGATCAGTTAGTAATGACACATAACTGACAAGTATCAAAGTAAACATCCATTACTTAAGCTGATACATGTCATACCTTATATGCCATTATGGCTACATCAATAATCATCAGTGAAACTTCATTAAGCGTAGAGCTCAAGCCATGCCTTAACCTACATGCAACTGACTAGGAGTACGTCCTAGCTCGCATAGCCGTCAACATCACCTTGTTGATATCTGGCCAAGTTAATAGCCAGGGATAATGCAAGTGAGTACTTTGGATGTACTCACAAACCACCTAAAGAGAATAATAATAACAAGAGGATATGCAATATGGCTGTGGTAGTAGGAGGGCTACAAGGGAGGTTCTTTTCTCAAATACTTTCTCTTATAGATATAGCATCTACATATCTTTGTTGAAAACTTTTGTAAAACATTTTGGAAACCTTTTTGAAAAGTTTTTAGAAAACACTAGGACTGGGTCACCCATTTGTTTCTTCCTTCAGGTCATCTCATGACCAAACTCCTTCCCTTCCTTTCTACCATCCCATGGTCAAATCATTTCCCAAAGCCTTTGCTTTTCCGAAGTCCTTTTTGAAATCATAACCAGCACCGCTCTACAGCAACCTTCCCAACCGTCCATGACCATGGACACGGCTATTTGAATAGATTTACACTCTGCAGAGGTTGTACACTTTACCCACAACATCCAGGTACCTTGCCCTGATCTACACTGATCGTGGGTCGTGTAACTGATCCAGACTCTCCGGATGCCACTCTAGTATAGGCCCTACCCTATGAGTTGTTCCTCTCAACACCGAGATATCTGGGCCAAAGACCAATCGGAGCACATTCTGACTCCTCCAGAGTGGGAACTTTTAATGAGAGGCTCATAGTATTGCCCAGCTGCTCTCGAGTGCAGTTCACAATTCCTCTATGTGACTGTCTAACAGTTGACCCTTTATGTAAAGGAACCCTTGAATTAGAGGGAGATGATCCTTATAAGTAGTTGTGAGAATTCCCATACCAGAGTAGCAAACTTCAAGTCCAGCCATGTCCCATTCCAAGGTAATATGGTTGCATGGGTTAATTGTTCTAGCAAAACTGCAAAGAACTGGGTGCGTTTTTGTAAACCCTTTTCCTCCATCTTTCAGCCTTTTGTAAAACCAAAACCTTTTTATTTTCTCAAACTTCTCTTGGTAGGCCAAACCTCACCAAGTCTTTGCCAAAAAGATTTGTAGAACTTTTTTGAGGGTCTTCCCATCCTCTAGTTTTGCTTTGTCTAAAACAGGGTCTCCAAAGGGTTATGATGTTATACACCATCTACCATAATAGGATCAAGTAGGTGTCATCAAGGGGGATGTACTTAATAATACAGAAGCGTAATGGTTTGGAGAAGCCAAGCCACTACCAAGTATAGATCATCATATAATAAAATAATGCAGTGTTCATAAAACAGTAGGTAAAACATGTATAAGTAAAACAGTAGGACAAGGCTTATGAGCAAGAAGGTGGCTTGCCTGATGATCAGCAATATGTCCCTAGACTTCTTCTTCTTAGAAAACCATAAGAATAAAAATAATAGAAACCATCTTCTTCGGGGCTTCGATATAATCACAACTATCGTCGTCAAGCATACATGCAAGCAAACAAGGACATGATCAACACATGGCATACAAGCATCATTTCAAAATAGAAAACAAACATTCAACACCCTATTCACTTCAGTAGGTTTTGATAGATTGAGATAGTAGCAATTGGAATTACTTAATTTGCCCTTGCGGAATTTCCTTTAGGATTTATTTGCCAAAACCACTTAATAAAGGGGTTTGGAACTAATGCTTGGTCCAGTATGATATCAATATACAAATTTTATATCAACAGATAGGTATTGAAATAACAAGGCCAATAAAAGAGGTTTCATGATTTTATCAAATTTTTTAATTAGTTATGATTTTTCTAGTGAAATCAACCCTACCTTTAGGAAGTAATTCATCAGAAAAGATTTGTGAGTCCAAAAATTATTTCTTTGGATGGTTGTGTAGGTTTTGATGTACTGATTCACTGAGAGTTGGAATCATGTCAGAATATTTACTAGAAGGCCCTTAGGAAATTCCCAAATTTAGTTATGTAGTCAAATTGTCCTTTTAACCAGATTTGTTATACAGGTCCAATTGACATGAGGTAAAGGAAAATGGATAGGTATTGAAAATACCTTCCATTATAAATTGGATTCACTATTTTTAGATTAGTTAATATTCTGAAATTATTTATCTAGTGAATATACCACATGTAGAAGTATTTAATTTATTAAAATTTAACAGAGAATCAATAAATAGTGATCTCCTAGGTTTTGATACGTACAGTTGTAACGCATCATCTAGAGTTGGAATCAACTCAAAACATGTATGGTTTGGACTAGGAAAAATTCTAAAGTCAAAATTGTGTAGCTTTTGTTATTTATTCTACAGGCAAAATATAGTTCAGCTTGGCATGAGGCTAGGGCTATGGAGTAGGGACATGGGATACCTTCTAGAGGCCATTGGATTTGTTTCATTTGGAGATGTGAATTCCCCTGAGGAATTTATTGATTGCAAAAAGACATGTTTTAGAAGACTAAATGCCAGTAAATAATAAAAATTATTTTTGGCAAAGGTCCAGTTCTGCATGTTGTACAAAACAGTGAAGAAGAGGTAGAAATTTATATCTGGCTCAAGTTTAGTGTTTTCCATTTTGTTTAGCATTTAATCCAACAGCTAAAATAATAGATCTAGAAAAGAAATTTTCTAAAAGAAAAAGGGAAAAGGCATCATGGGCCAGGTCCGCGCGAGGCTTGGCACTCGCCGCTGGGCCAGCCCACTTCAGCGGCACCCTGCACGAGATGCACGGGCGGGAGCATGAGTTTGAACCTTGTGGGGAGGGCCCAAGCGTCAGTGGCTCCCCGAGGCGAAGCGGTACCGGACCGCCCTGGCCGTTCGATCTATGGGATATCGACGACCAGGGGTCATCGTCCCCGCTGGTTAGACGTGGCAGCGGCCGAGCCCTAGCAGGAGAGGGGATGTGTCAACACCCGGATTTTTAATCCCAGATGCCCGTTATGCCATACCTCGCAACCCCAGGATTACCATTTTTGCGAGACATAATGGATTGGATATCACAGTACATCATCCATTACAAACCATACATAAGGTCTTACACAAATAAGGATCTCATGATCCAGTCTTAATACAACAAGCAGCGGAATTAAAATATAAGCGTAGCGGTGGGGTCCATCTTCAGGGCACATGCAATGCTGACGAAGGCAGATAGTCCTAGTTATCATAGCCGTCCTATTGGCCATCATCTTGATAGTCTCCTTCATAGTCTGGCCATGAGAATAGCCAGGGACAACAGCCATGAGTACTCTTTAAGTACTCCAAACAACCACTAAAAGTAATATAGTTCTAGGTTAAAGTGCTAAATCTAAGTTTAACTATACAGTTAAGTGTGAAACCTAAGCTGAGTTCTGAAGCAAAGAAAGATAAAATAAAGTTCTAGAATCACTTAAGTTGGGAAGCTATTGTCATAAACACAACCCTGTTGTGGTCAAGTCAAGATTCATCATTCATTTCATAAGTTGTTTGGAAAACACTTGACAACGAAACAGTATGGCCATTCCAACTGTCCATAACCGCGGACGCGGCTATTTGAATAGTTTGACACTCTGCAGAGGTGGTACACTTTCACCACAAGATTCGATACATCTATCAGGGATAACCCTGAATCATCATACTTAGTATGCAGATAATCAAACATAACCTTCCCTTTACACACCCTAGTATAAGCACCTCTCCTATGAGCATGGCCTCCCAACCATGACCATCAGTCATCTTGGGCACTGCATAGGTGGACAACATTGAGAGGTAGCCTCAGCTCAAACCTCTCCCGCGAGGGAACTAATACTAATGCATATAAATTTCCAACTAAGCCTTACCCAATTCAGGTAGTGTGGTTGTACGGTAAATTTGGAATGGTATCGCATCCGAATCCAACCATCAGTTTTATAAAAAGGTTAAGGCTCATGCCTCAACAATTTCACCATCATAAACCATTTGTGTTTCTCAACACATGTCAAAACATCTCAGCAGAATGAGTCATCATTCCAAGGTTTTCATAATTCATTTTCACCAAGTGTTCCCATCTAAAGTGACTCAAGTTTTTGATCTACTCTAAACTACTAAGTTAAGAGTGTTCACTAAGATGGAAAAGATGGGTTCAATCTCATGCCATAGAATGACATCTAAAGGGTTCTAAATAGGTCAAGTTTTATACTCTTTATGCTACCTTCAAAACAAGTAAAGAACTTTGGGTAAAGTAAAGGGAGTAAAGCTTGTAAATAAGACTTGGGGTATCTAATAGTCAAAGTAGTGTGACCAAAGCATGCCTAAAGCATCTTTGCTAAACCATCTAGTTTAATCCTAGCTTGCTAAGCATTATCCTTGCAAGTTTTAGCTTGCATTGTTAATGGGGGCTTGCCTTGGTTGGTGCAGTGGTTGAAGTTTTCTACTTCTTCTTCTTGGTAGAATTCCTCCTCCTCGAAAGCTTGGTCGGTACTATTGTCTATAAATACATACGGAGTACACAATCACCAAACAATAATTAACTAGTCTAATTAGCATTCTAAGACACACATTTGATGATCTATTGTCATCTCAAGCACCACAAGTTTAATTTAATTGTTTCACTTCTTTTAATTTAGAAAAGTAATTTCTACTCATTGAAATTTTTTACTAAGATTTAATATTCACCACTTAAAATATGGGATCATGTGGACACATGTCATCACCACATATTCTAGCATGTGAGAATGTGATTTAAGGGTTGGATCATAATTACTTTGGTTTAAGTTCATTATTTAATGATTTAAAGTGACTAGAAATGCCTATATAGCATTATTTTGGTACTAGTCCAAAGTCACTACATGTAAACCTTAATATTATTACATATTCAGATAGGTATGATGAAATGTGATTTTTGAGAGTTGGAATCAACTCAAAACCTATCTTGGTTGATTTTATAAAAATGTTGCAAGGTGCAAATGCTTCTGTTTTGTTATTTTTACTAGGAGATATCTATAACTCTAATTGAATTAATCCAACGGGCTTGGATAGATCTTTTTAATACCTTTCAGGCCAAATTGGTTTCATGCAATTTGGATTTGTCAAACTCTCTGAATTGATTTTCAAACTTAGAGACATAACTAAGTTTAAACTAAAAAGGAAAATCCAAATTCAAACTAACTGGGTCGCGCGTGAAACTCTAACGGGACGACCCAGTGTCACTACGCGGCGCGGGGCTCAACTGACAGGGGGTCCACAAGTTAGCGGCTCATAACGCGCGAAGCGGTACGGGGCGATGTGGGACGTTGGATTAGAATGAGGATCAACGGCTATGGCTTGTCGTCAACGACGGACCTATCGCCGACGAGCTCGAACCCTAGCGGCTCGGTGGGGGTGCATAGGGGGCGTACCAAGGCTCCAGCGACGACTGCGAGGCGGGCAAACGGACTGGTGGTCGACGGCGAGCTCTGGGACGGCCGAGGCAGCTCCGGGGGTGGTCGCAATCAGCGGTGTCCTTCTCCTCCAGAGGCGGCCTACTCCGGTGCAATTCCGGCAAGCTGCTGCTCCCCTTGCTCTGGCTAATGGTGTGGGATGATCAGTGAGGTGAGGGGAGTGGAGTGGTGTGCTTCAACTGGCTGGGGGTGCCCTCCTTTTATAGGCTCGACGGCGAGACCGAGAGGGATGGGCGGGCGACGGTGGCGACATGGCTACGGGCGTCTAGCGGCATGGCTGAGGGTGGCGATCGACGGACGGTCTCCTGGTGGTGCTCTAGGAACTTAATGCCGGCTTAGGTGCGGTGGTATGCGGTCGGGGGCAGCTGGCGCTCTGAGCGGCCGAGGCGGCGGTGTCCACGGCGAGCGGTGGTTGTGTTGCATTATGCGGCGAACGGGCGTGTCCGTCGTGTTCCCTGGGTCGTGGCGGAGCGGTGGGCGCGGGTTGTGGTCGAGCGGCGGCTTGTGCACGCGTGCCGGGTGCGGCGCTCTGGCGCGTGCTTGGCATGGCGTGGTGGCACTGGGCGCGGGCTCTCCTCGGTTGTCCATTGCTGGGCTTGGCTCGAGGAGGGGACAGAGGGTGGCGGTGAGGTCCTGGCTACCTCCTAGACATGGCGAGAGAGAGGGAGGTGGTCTGCTGGGGTGAGTGCATGGTCGGCCGGCGAGTTGGTGCTCGGCATGGCCTTGCACTGCCACCAGGGGAGTAGGGGATGGGTGCTAATGGCATGGTTAGATCATGAGGGGACCAAGGGATTAAATGGAGATCATTTGGGGGCAAAACCCTGTTCAAAACAGTGAGCTAGGATTTAGAGTTTAACCCTGCTTGCCAAGTGTTTGATTAAATGGCCGCAAGAAATAAACTTTTGAATTTTGAAAAGATTTTTGGTGGGTTTGCTAGGCATAAGCTTGAGACTCTGTGGGTGCTTGGGTTTTGAAAATTGAGCTGGTTTGAGTGGTTTTTGAAATAGTGGGATCTTCCGATATGAAATAGATTCAATTTTAAACTGTCATTTAAAATTAGCATTTGAATGTTTTTAGCAGATCAAAAAGTGGGCTTTGGTACCTCATTATGTGTACAAGCAAGGGGTGTAAAGATCCAGAATTATTTCTGTTGAGAAATGAGTGGTAGGAACACTCAAAGTAGTGTAGTGGATTAAAAAGGCCAAAATGACCATTCCTCATTTTTAATTGTTTTTATTTGATTTTCTTTGAGATTTTCTTGGGAAAGATTTAGATGATGTTTATTTTACCTAAGAAACATTTTACAAGCAATGAATCACAGAACCATGGCAATTCAAATCAATTCCTAATTTAAATGCACATACACATGAATGCTTTCATTTTTAATTTGGAAAAGTTTTTGTTAACCCTAAATTTGATGATTTGGATCTTGATAAGCTTGGATTAAAGTTTTGGGATGTTACAAACCTTCCCCCCTTAAACAAAATCTCGTCCCGAGATTTACAAAGAAAACTAGGAACTAAAGAGATCTGGGAAAGTGGCTTCCTCCTCGGTATGGTTGCTCCATTGAATCTTAAGAAACTTGATGCTCCTGGTCCTGGTGGTTCTGTAGGCTTATTCTAAGATACGGATGGGCACTTCTCGATAGGTCATGTCATTGTTGATCTCTACAACTCTGTGATCGATGTTCTTGAAAACTTCAGTCTTCTCGAGCACTTCTAAGCATTTGCGAAGTAATGAGATATGGAACACATTGTGGATGGCTGACATCTCTTTAGGTAGTTCCAGTTGATACGATACTTCTCCTCGACGGTTCAGAATCTTGAAGGGCGATATATCTGGGGGCTAACTTCCCTTTTAAACTAAAGCGTTGAGTTCCCTTCAATGGTGAAACCTTGAGATACACAAAATCTGCAACATTGAAAGTCAGGTCTCTCCTTCTTTTCTCAACATAACTCTTTTGTCTGGATTGGGCGGTCTTGAGATGCTCATGGACTTTGTGAACCTTCTCTTCTGCTTCCTACAGAATGTCGGGTCCAAAGATCTGACCCTCTCCTACTTGCGACCAATTCAAAGGGGTATGGTACTTTCTTCCATATAGGAATTCAAATGGTGCCCTCCGCAAACTAGCTTGATAACTATTGTTATATGAGAATTCTGCGAAAGGCAGGCAGTCTTCCCATTTTGATCCGTATTCCAACACACAAGCTCTAAGCATATCCTCTAGGATCTGGTTGACTCTCTCAGTCTGTCCATCAGTTTGCGGGTGATAAGCGGTACTAAAGTTCAACTTGGTTCCCAATCCTTCCTAAACTTTCTGCCAAAATCTCGAGGTAAACTGGGTTCCTCGATCTGATACGATGGTCTTGGGGGTTCCATGCAGACTAACAATTCTAGCGATGTATAGCTCTGCTAGCTTCACACTCTGGTATGTAGTCTTGACATGTATAAAGTGGGCTACCTTGGACAGTCTATCAACTATGACCCAGATTGAGTCATTTCCCCTACTAGAAGTAGGCAAACCGGTAATAAAGTCCATTCCGACAGAATCCCATTTCCATTCCAGAATCTGCAATGGTTGCAACAATCCTGTAGGTCTCTGATGCTCTGCTTTGACTCTTTGATAGATGTCACATTTGGCGATGTAGCTTCCGATTTCTCTCTTCATCTTATGCCACCACAATTGCTCCTTCAAATCCTGATACATCTTTGTTCCTCCGGGGTGGATAGAATAAATAGTATCATGAGCTTCCTTCATGATAACTTGCTTCAGTTCCGAATCTACTAGCACACAGATATGTCCTTTGTACCACAGTACTCCTTCTTCATCTTCGGTGAATCCAGGTACCTTTCCTGTACCAATACGACATTTGATTCCGTTGATACTTTCATTCCCCTTCTGGGCTTCCTTGATTTGGCTAATCAAAGTGGGTTGAAGTTCAATGCTAGCTAAGAATCCTTTGCTAACTAATTCAGTCCTAAACTGCTCCAACTCTTCATACAAACTTGGCTGCTTCTCCTTGATCATGGTGTTTAGCCTACACGGCAATCGGCTAAGAGCATCCTCTACCACATTGGCTTTGCTGGGTGATACTAAATGTCAAGGTCATAATCCTTGATTAACTCTATCCATCTCCTTTGCCTCATATTCAGCTCCTTTTGAGTGAAAATATACTTTAAACTCTTGTGATCTGAGTAAATCTCACAGCGAATACCCATCAAATAATGACGCCATGTCTTCAACGCTAGAACCACAACTGCTAGCTCAAGATCATGGGTCGGATAGTTCTGCTCATGCTGTTTCAGTTGCCGAGACAGATACGCGATGACTTTGCCTTCTTGCATCAATACACATCCTAGACCAATCTTGGATGCGTCACAATACACATCAAATGGCTTCTTGATGTCTGGCATGATCAATATTGGGGCTGATATTAATCTCTTCTTCAGCTCCTGAAAACTGGCTTCACTTCAGCTCCTGAAAACTGGCTTCACATTTTTCGGTCCATTCAAATTTCTTGTCCTTCTTCAACAATTGGGTCATGGGTCTGGCGATGCTTGAGAATCCTTCTACGAACTTGCGGTAGTATCCCGCTAATCCGAGAAATGCACGGACTTGGGTTTGAGTGGTTGGGGCTTCCCATTCTTCGACATCTTTGATCTTGGCGGGATCAACATAGACTCCTCCGGCAGACACAATATGTCCTAGGAATCCTACTTCTTTTAGCCAAAACTCACACTTGCTGAACTTGGCATATAACTGATGTTCTCTCAGAGTTTCTAGGATGACTCTCAGATGTTGCTGATGCTCTTCTTCTGACTTGGAGTAGATAAGTATGTCGTCGATACACACAACTACAAACTTATCTAGGAAATTCATAAAGATCTTATTCATGAGGTTCATGAAATAAGTAGGGGCATTGGTTAATCCAAAATACATAACCGTATACTCGTATAAACCATAGCGAGTAGTAAAGGCGGTCTTCGGAATATCCGTTGCACGAATCTTAAGTTGGTGATAACCAGTCCTAAGATCAATCTTTGAGAATACCTGGGCTCCAGTCAACTGATCAAATAGATCCTCTATCTTTGGCAAGGGGTACTTTTTCTTGATGGTGACATCATTCAACTTTCTGTAATCTGTGCATAGACGGTTTCCTCCATCTTTCTTGTCGACGAATAACACTGGTGATCTCCATGGCGATGCGCTTGGTTGAATCAAGCCTTTCTCTAACATGGCATCCAACTGCTTCTTCAGTTCCACTAACTTTGAGGGGTTCATGCTATAGGGTCTCTAGGCTATGGGTCTAGTTCCGGGGATTAGTTCGATAATCAACTCAATATCCCTATCCGGGGGCATACCTGGCAATTCATCTGGGAATACGTCGGGGTATTCACAGACTACTCTGACTTGGTCTATGGTGGGCAGGGTTACACTCTTGTTGCACTTCAATTGACCGGGTAAGGTTTCAGAGATATGCTCTACTGTTACTCCAGAACTACTGGTCATGGTGATGGCTTTCTTAGCATAGTCTATCAGTCCTTTATGCCTTGACATCCAGTCCATACCTAGTACTACTTCCAATCCTTTGGTTCCAAGTACAATTAGGTTGGCATAAAAACCTATCCCATGTATTCTGATAGGCACAGCTTTGCAAATTTTTCTAGCTTTGGTTGTTGAACCGGGGATTTGAACTATCATGACATGCTTCAGGTTGGTTGGGTGAATCTTACTAGTGCATGCAAATTCTTCGGTGACAAATGAATGTGATGCTCCCGAATCAAACAATACTCTTGCTAAAACTGAGTTGACAGAAAACATACCCAGCACTACATCTGGCGCTTCCTGGGCTTCTTCTGCATTCATGTGGAAGAGACGGCCGTTGCGGTTGTGCGGGTTCCCTGGGGTAAATCTTCTCCCTGGTTGAACACGACGCTGCTGCTGAGCTAGGGCATTCACATTGGCATTGGCTGCAGTCTTCCTGGGACACTCATTGGAGTAGTGACCCTTCACTCCACACTCGAAGCAAGTGATCTGGGACTTGTCCTTGACTGCGATAGGTACAACATTGCTGCTAGTTCTAGGTGCAGTGTTGTTGTTGTTGTTGTTGCTGCTGCTGCTGCTGTTGTTCTTGGGAGGTGCACGGTTGAAATTGTTGGCATTGCCAGAGTTGTGATTGTTTCCTCCGGCCTTCCCATTGCCTCCTCTACGGTTGGGGTAGCTTGGGCGAGACATTGGGGGTCGATTATTCCTTGGTGCATATCTCGATGAGGGGTTGGGACGGTAATTCTGGTGACTGCTGGATCCAGATTGCTGCATTATGCAACGCTTGCAATTGTCGTTTTCCTGGTTAATCTTCCCTTCCATCTGAATGGCAGAGTCAACTAGCTCTTCGAGATCCTCGAAACGGATGCTGACGAGGACAGTCTGCATCTCATCATGCAGTCCATTCAGGAATCTCTCCTTCTTCTTTGCCTCCGTGTTGATCTCATCAGGTGCATATCTAGCAAGTGAAAGGAATCTATCACGGTACTCCACCATAGTCATTCTTCCTTGCTTCAATTCGTGGAATTCATCTCTCATCCTGTTGACTAGACCTTGCGGCACGTGGGTGCGGCTGAAGTTCACTTTGAATGCTTCCCATGTCATCACTTGACCATGGTTCATATTGCGGATACTATTCCACCAAGCTCTTGCATCTCCTGCTAGGTAGTGGGTGGCGAAGAGAACTTTCTCATTCTCATCAACTCTTGCAACTTCTAAGTTGTTTTCCATGGTCTATAACTAGTCATCAGCATCTAGTGGGTTTTCAGATTGGTTGAAGATTGGGGGATTGGTGTTCTGAATTTTTTTGAGTTTGGATCCCTGGTGATCCTGATTTCCATGCCCTTGGTTGTTGAGAGCCATTTGGGCGATCTGTTGGAGTGTTGCTAGGTTAGCTTGGCGCTCTACCCTGCATGCTTCATGGTCTACAATGAGATTCTGCAACATCTGCAGCATTGGGTCTTGTGACGAGCTGCTCCCTCCTTGGTTTCCACAAGTCATCTGAAGATTGAGATGGATATAGGGGTAAGAGGGAAATTCTAAGGTTCATGGTTTTGGTTTTCAAAGCTAAAACTTTGAGTTAGACTCAGGCTTTTCAACTCACTTCATTTTCATTCATGCAAACAAGCACACGATAAAACACACACCACAACAATCAAAAGGGAAAGCAGATGGTTTGAAGAACCATTCTGTAAGCTACGATACAGTGGGACCGATACATCTCATGCTATGACAGTGCTCTAGTGCATATACTCATCGTCGATGAAGTCAGAGTCCTCATCATCAGTGTAGAAGTCCACAACATCCTCCTCCAGAAAGTCATCATCGTTGCTGAGGTAAGAGTCCATGTCTCCCTGGATGTCTTCACCCTCCTCTTCTTCTTCTTTTGTTGCAAGCTGAGCTTCCTGTTCCTTGACGATCTTCTTGAGCTCGGCCACCTTCTTGCGAAGACGGGACATGGTGCGATCCTTCTTTGCGGCTTGTCGCCGTGAAGCGGTACGGGGCGATGTGGGACGTTGGATTAGAATGAGGATCAACGGCTGTGGCTTGTCGTCGACGACGGACCTATCGCCGGCGAGCTCGAACCCTAGCGGCTCGGTGGGGGTGCATAGGGGGCGTACCAGGGCTCCAGCGACGACGGCGAGGTGGGAAAACGGACTAGTGGTTGACGACGAGCTCAGGGACGGTCGAGGCAGCTCCGGGGGTGGTCGCGATTAGCGGCGCCCTTCTCCTCCAGAGGCGGCCTGCTCCGGTGCAATTCCGGCAAGCTGCTGCTCCCCTTGCTCTGGCTAATGGTGTGGGATGATCAGTGAGGTGAGGGGAGTGGAGTGGTGTGCTTCAACTACCTGGGGTGCCCTCCTTTTATAGGCTCAATGGCGAGACCGAGAGGGATGGGCAGGCGACGGTGGCGACATGGCTACGGGCGGCTAGCGGCATGGCTGAAGGTGGCGATCGACGGGCGGTCTCCTGGTGGTGCTCTAGGAACTTAATGCTGGCTTAGGTGCGGTAGTATGCGGTCGGGGGCAGCTGGCGCTCTGAGCGGCCGAGGCGGCGGTGTCCACGGCGAGCGGTGGTTGTGTTGCATTGTGCGGCGAACGGGCGTGTCCGCCGTGTTCCCTGGGTCGTGGCGGAGCGGTGGGCGCGGGTTGTGGTCGAGCGGCGGCTTGTGCACGCGTGCCAGGTGCGGCGCTCTGGCGCGTGCTTGGCATGGCGCGGTGGCACTGGGCACGGGCTCTCCTCGGTTGTCCATTGCTGGGCTTGGCTTGAGGAGGGGACAGAGGGTGGCGGTGAGGTCCTGGCTACCTCCTAGACATGGCGAGAGAGAGGGAGGTGGTCTGCTGGGGTGAGTGCATGGTCGGCCGACGAGTTGGTGCTCGGCATGGCCTTGCACTGCCACTAGGGGAGTAGGGGATGGGTGCTAATGGCATGGTTAGATCATGAGGGGACCAAGGGATTAAATGGAGATCATTTGGGGGCAAAACCCTGTTCAAAACAGTGAGCTAGGATTTAGAGTTTAACCCTGCTTGCCAAGTGTTTGATTAAATGGCCGCAAGAAATAAACTTTTGAATTTTGAAAAGATTTTTGGTGGGTTTGCTAGGCATAAGCTTGAGACTCTGTGGGTGCTTGGGTTTTGAAAATTGAGCTGGTTTGAGTGGTTTTTGAAATAGTGGGATCTTCCGATATGAAATAGATTCAATTTTAAACTGTCATTTAAAATTATTATTTGAATGTTTTTAGCAGATCAAAAAGTGGGCTTTGGTACCTCATTATGTGTACAAGCAAGGGGTGTAAAGATCCAGAATTATTTCTGTTGAGAAATGAGTGGTAGGAACACTCAAAGTAGTGTAGTGGATTAAAAAGGCCAAAATGACCATTCCTCATTTTTAATTGTTTTTTATTTGATTTTCTTTGAGATTTTCTTGGGAAAGATTTAGATGATGTTTATTTTACCTAAGAAACATTTTACAAGCAATGAATCACAGAACCATGGCAATTCAAATCAATTCCTAATTTAAATGCACATCCACATGAATGCTTTGATTTTTAATTTGGAAAAGTTTTTGTTAACCCTAAATTTGATGATTTGGATCTTGATAAGCTTGGATTAAAGTTTTGGGATGTTACAGGATGACTCGGTTGGATCACCGGGCGGCGTAGGAATGTCAGGGAGGGTGCAGGGTGACGCGGTCATCGATGGCGAACCAGGAGAGGGGCGACATCAAGGGTTTCGATGCCGGGAGGAAGCTCGTGCATGCATGCCCACAAAGAAGGCTTGTGAGGTAGATGGCAGGGCAGACTGGGGCCATCCCTGGAAGAACAGAGGGCAGTATTAGGTGCGGGAGTATGGAGATCCCATTTAAGCGACATGCAGAGGGTGAGGGGTAGAAGAGAGAGCACCATATTCGATTTTTGAGGGAGGTCAAAGTGCCTTCTCCTTCTTTTCCCGTGCGAGGCAGAGAAGGGGAGAGGATGGGGAGCTCTAGGAGGTGGAGTGGAAGGGAGAGGGAGGAAATGAGCGAGGAGTGGGGATCTAGGGTGGCCCAAGGGCTTTTATCCAAGAGAGGGGGGGTGTATGATGGACATGGCCTATGGAAGAGCTAGGGCTGGTCCATGGCCTGCCTATTGGCTACCAGGGGCGGTGGAGAAAGGGGGAGTGGGGTTGTGGTCGTGCAGAGTGACAGGCAATGGGCTGGGTGGCGGTTGCTTTGAATAAAAGGTGTAGGACATGACATAGCCTTGGTCTCCCCTTGAAACAAGCATAAAGGACAAAAGCTATGGTTGCTACAGTACATGCCAAAGTGGTGTCAACTAGAGGGGTTGTCCTAGTGTTGGGAGAATTATTTTGTAAGCTTTGGTGAGCTGTGATGGAGTGCTAGTCCAAAAGTTGCAACTTATCCACTTTTGCCATTCTTGATGATCATTAGGCAATCCTCAGATTTTGATCAAGACAAGATGGGTTGATGATGCTTCTAGATATCTAGGGTTTAGATACACCTCCAAGAATTATTTGGGATTTTTCAGATTATTTTAGGTCCTCCAAATAGCAAACATTCAAAAAGTGCTGAAATGGTTTTCAGAAGCTACTTTGATATTTTTGAATTGGACAAGGTTGGTTTCTGGTGTAAGATGGTACTAGATATCACAACACACTTTGGAGATTTTTCATGGAATTTATGGAGATAGAAAATTAGTTTAAGATATTATTACTTGATTCTGCCATTTAAGAAAAAGGGCAAGAATAAATAATAAAGCTCTTGAAAAATATTTATTTTTGAAGTTGGAAGATGGTATATGATAATTAGACTTCAAATGAGCCTAAAGTTGGAGGTGGTATTTGGAGAAAAACAAACTTGCCTTTATAGAGGGAGTTTTGGAGTTTTTGTCCATTAAAGAAATTGAATAGGTTTTTGTCCATAATAATTATGGATAATATTTGATAAATTTAGATTTCCAAGGTATATGATATCAACATATTGTATATATCATTGGAAACCTTGGGTTTTGAGAATCCAACTTGATTTTGGATAAAAACCTAGAATAAGGGATCTTGGGTAATGTTAATTTCATACCATCTAAACCTTGTTGGATCTGGGACCTCATAGCTCCCCTTGGGTCATGAGATATATGGACGGATAGAACAAGTTATATAGATCACTATGGTACAGAGGTTTGAGGTTGATCATGATTGATCTCTTCAAGAATTTATGTCAGAAATTGAATAAAATAAGGGTGTCAAAACAGATTAATAAATAGCCTTCAAAACCATGTGGGTTTTGGAAGCACAAGGGTCCAATTTAAACAAGTGAAGTAGGGATTGATAGACCTTCATGATTAGATTACAATCATGCAAATAGTTGGTGAAAAGAAGATAGTATGGAGATGTGAGCTTCTTCCAAATTAGGCTAGTTGATAACATTTGCAGGAATCGTTATTTTCTTGCCTGCAAAACTATCAAGAACAAGTGGTTAGAGGAGGGTATAGCCAAGGGAAAGAGTGGGCCTTGGTATTCCTTATGATGGTCTACAAGATAGTTCAAGTGCATTTCCAAAAATGCACAAGGGTTGAGAAAGAGGGGTATTCAAAGAGGTGATGTTGAAACAGTTTCCAGACTTAGTCAAATTTAGCAGATTTAGGGTTTTTGACTAGAATATGAGTGGGGATGTTTTTGATGGGTTTCAAGGTATGAAAGCATCATCAATGGATGATGTTGAAGTGTAGATTTAGTAGGATAGATCCATGCTTGATATTGGTCTTCATAGACTTGAAAACATCAAGAAAGGATTAACCTTAAAGGGATCTGGTTAAGGGTTTAAGATGATCACCTAGTGACTATAGCTCAGATTCCAACTTGGTTGTATTTCTTAGGGTTTATACTCTTGGATTGGTTTGAGGCTAGATTATGAGACCCTAGGGTAGCTCATACTACTCCTAAGCAAACAAGTCAAAGAGCAGAACAAGGCAAATCATCAGACAACAGATCATGGAAATTCATCTTAATAGTTAACTCAAGCTATTAATAGAGTTACCATCAAGCCTAGCTTTAGGTAAGGATGGGTATTTTGAACAGGTTGGAGTTTGAACAAGGTAAGGTCCTTGGTACATCCATCAAGTGTAGAGTTCAAAAAGTTTTATAAAAAGGTTTTAGAGAAACCTAGAGGTAAGAGTATTTTGAAGGTTCTGTCTTTAAAAACATAGGGAGATTATATCATATAGATCTCCATAAATTTTTCAGTAGTAGCTATAAAGAGGTTTTAGGGTGCAAGGCATCTTGGCTCAGGTTTTTGAAATGCTAGAACATTTGATAATATGAAACATAAGCCAAGACAATTTTTGTTAAATAGCTTTTGTCAACTGAGGTTGAGGTAAGGAGTATATCATTTTCTACACACTCAATGCCTAAGCATCAACAAACAATCAAGCAAACATTCCATCACTAAACAAGAAAAAGTTTTTGTTCCCCCTGATTTTTGCATTCTCGACAACTAATCAGGATTGCTGAAATTGGGATGTTATAGACCTTTCCCCCTTAAAAGTATCTCGTCCTGAGATTAGGGAGAGTAAAGTTAGGGGATTTTGAGTCTGAGTTAGTGCCATGTGTTTCTCGCGTACTAACTTGTCAGCTTTGCCTTTGAATAGGGTCACTGCAATGGTGAGGTTGAACTTCAATCGTCTTAGATACACGAGTGTTGAGTAGGCTCCAGTCCGGATTGAGGTGGATGAGCTTCTCTTTCTTTCAGACTCGATGTCTCGAGAGCCTAGGATGGGCGAAGGGTAGAGTTTACAGCTTGATGTTATTTTTGGTAAGGATCCATGGTGTTTTCCCCTGGGATTATCATATCCTATTTAACGACTTAGTACTAAAATCCTAAGGTTGTTTCTGGTGGAGGGTTACGATATTTAGTGGGAAGGACGCAGTCTTTCCCCCTTAGGGTTAAACTAGGTTAGCTCGGAGTTAATGCAGTCCTTCCTTCTTGGAATCGCCAGATGATGTTTGAAGACTATCGCCAATCTTTCGGCTGGAGTTGGAATCTTCAGATGCTGTTTGCCAATTGGGTCCTATCAGGCTCATATACTACTTTATTCGTATGTAGCCTATTCGAAACTATTGAAGTTGCAAGTCCTCTAAATGGGTTAGACTGAGGGGGTTAGTGATCCAATGATCCTTCAGGTGGGTCTTCAACTGAAATAGCCGAGGAGGAACTTCGTGGAATCTTCATAGACATCGACTCCGTAGTCTTCTTCGAACCCTTGGGAGGATAGTTGTTGTCGGCTTCCATAGTCTTGTCGACTTCATGTATTCTAGTTGTCTTGATTAGGGGGTTCTTCGGTACTGCAAGTTGGCGTAGACTTCTGATGGCTGTTGACGAGGTCTATATTCTAGTTCTGACGACTCTCAAGTTGATGCTTTGGGGAGTACGTCGGACTGGAAATCTTCCTGAAGTATCTTTCGGTAGGAAGTCTTCGGGGTTTGGGTGAGTGCATATTTCCACCTTAGAGCTTCACTAAGGTCCTTCGAGAGTGGTGTAGATCTTCTGTCTTGGAGTGTCGGCGTGATGCTAAAGAAGGTTGCATGTCCTTGGGTCTGGAGTTGAGGTCTTCGAGTGACGTTTTATTGTGTAAACCTTGTTAGGGTGGTTTCCTAACAAAGCCTTATGGAGTTAGCTCTAGAAAGGTTAGAGGTTAACAAGACTTCTTCCTAGATCTTCAGTCATAGTAGAGGCATCTAGCTTCGGGGAAAACTGTCTTCACTTGAATCATTGGCATTGTTTCTGCTCATTGGCGGATTAGACTCGATGTGTCCATGCATCCTTGTATTTAGGATTTTAGGATATTCTGGCCTTCGGATGAGGAACTTCCCATTGGTTTGTGTAGGGTCGACTAAAATAATTTGTCATTTTGGGGCTATCAAAAGCTCTAATATATCGGAGGTTAGTGTAGTTAGATCTTCACTTGTTGTCTTGGTTAGCCAATCTTGTGGTCTTCTGGGGATAGGAGGGGATCCATCGGTGATCGATTTCTGGCTTCAACGGGATTCTTGCTATGGTTGGCAGGTGGATGATGGCGGGTAGTGTTGATGACGTAAGCCATCCTGCTAGAGAGGAGTCTACGAGTTGTTCTAACTTGACGGGTTTGGACTATAGCGTCTTAGAAATCCTCGGTTCTTGGTTGCTTTTGTTCGATGTTGTAGGTCGGTATAAGTCTCGATAGCGCGGCAACTAACATGGGGGTTTTCCTGAATTACTAGGTAGGGTATCGCTCCTCGACTCACATTTTACAGAGGTCAAAGCAAACTAGAACCCACATACAAGGTGAATAGAGCAAGGGGATTGCAAGGCCCTTGGCAAACATCACACATTAAGAGACACATGATGCACTTAGGCAAGCAAACATGGCCAACTAGGGAGGACCAAGGAGTTAACTACTCGCGATATAGGGGAATCCTGATCTTAGGACTATTAATCCTAAATGACACGTTATGGGGGTCCAGGTCACTATCTTGCGTATGAAGCCTTCGTCGAGTCTTTGGATGCTTCTCTATAGTGTAGTATTTGGTTTCTTCTGATTATGAGGATTCCGCTAGAAGGGCGAAGCGGTACCGGACCACCCTGGCTATCGATCTATGGGAGATCGATGACCAGGGGTCGTTGTCCTTGCTGGTTAGACGCAGCGGCAGCCAAACCCTAGGCAGAGCGGGGATGGCTCGAGTGGCTCACCAGACAGCGGAGGATCGCCAGGGAGGGTGCAAGGTGATGCGGTCATCGATGGCAAACCGGGAGAGGGGCAGTATGAAGGGTTTTGATGCCGGGAGGAAGCTCGCGCATGCGCACCCGTGGAGCAGGATCGGGAGGTTGATGGTGGGGCGGACTGAGGCCATCCTGGAAGAACAGAGGGCGGGATTAGGTGCGTGGGAGTATGGAGATCCCATTTAAGTTACATGTAGAGGGGGGGGGGGGGTAGAAGAGAGAGCACCATATTCGATTTTTTTAGGGAGGCCAAAGTTCCTTCTCCTCCTTTTCCCGTGCGAGGCACAGTAGGGGAGAGGATGGAGAGCACTGGGAGGTGCAGTGGAAGGGAGAGGGAGGAAATGAGCGAGGAGTGGGGCTCTAGGGTGGCCCGAGGGCTTTTATCCAAGAGAGGGGGGTGTATGATGGACATGGCCTATGGAATAGCTAGGGCTGGTCCATGTCCTCCCTACTAGCTACCATGGGTGGTGGAGAGAGGGGGAGTGGGGTTTTGGTCATGCAGAGTGATATGCAATGGGCTGGGTGGCGGTCGCTTTGAATAATAGGTGTAGGACATGACATAGACTTTGTATCCCCTTCAAACAAGCATAAAGGACAAAATCTAGGGTTCCTATAGTACATCCCACAGTGGAGTAGACCAGAGGGGTTGTCCTGGTGTTGGGATAAGTATTTTGCAAGCTTTGGTGAGGTGTGATGGTGTGCTAGTCCAAAAGTTGCAGCTTATCAGCTTTTGCCATTCTTGATGATCATTAGGAAATCCTCACGTTTTGATCAAGGTAATATGGGTTGATGATGCTTGTAGATAGGTAGGGTTTAGATACACCCCGAAGAATTATTTGGGATTTTTTAGATTATTTTAGGTCCTCCATATAACAAACATTCAAAAAGTGCTGAAATGGTTTTCAGAATCTACTTTGAGATTTTTGAATTGTACAAGGTTGGTTTGTGGTGTAAGATGGTACTAGATATCACAACACACTTTGGAGAATTTTCCGGGAATTTATTGAGATTGAAAAGTATTTTTAAGCTATTATTACTTGATTCTGCCATTTAAGAAAAAAGGCAAGATAAATAATAAAGCTCTTCAAAAATATTTATTTTTTAAGTTGGAAGATGGTATATGATAATTAGACTTCAAATGAGCCTAAAGTTGGAGGTGGGATTTGGAGAAAAACAAACTTGCCTTTATAGAGGGAGTTTTGGAGTTTTTGTCCATTAAAGAAATTGAATAGGTTTTGGTCCATAATAATTATGGATAATATTTGATAAATTTAGATTTCCAAGGTAGATGGTGTCAATATATTGTATCTATCGTTGGAAACCTTGGGTTTTGAGAATCCAACTTGATTTTGGATAAAAACCTAGAATAAGGGATCTTGGGTAATGTTAATTTCATACCATCTAAACCTTGTTGGATCTGGGACCTCATAGCTCCCCTTGGGTCATGAGATATATGGACGGATAGAACAAGTTATATAGATCACTATGGTACAGAGGTTTGAGGTTGATCATGATTGATCTCTTCAAGAATTTATGTCAGAAATTGAATAAAATAAGGGTGTCAAAACAGATTAATAAATAGCCTTCAAAACCATGTGGGTTTTGGAAGCACAAGGGTCCAATTTAGACAAGTGAAGTAGGTATTGATATACCTTCATGATTATATTGCAATCATGCAAATAGTTGGTGAAAATAAGATAGTATGGAGATGTGAGCTTCTTCCAAAGTAGGCTAGTTGATAACATTTGCAGGAATTGTTATTTTCTTGCCTGCAAAACTATCAAGAACAAGTGGGTTAAAGGAGGGTCTAGCCAAGGGCAATAGTGGGACTTGGTATTCCTTATGATGTTCTACAATATAGTTCAAGTGCATTTCCAAAAATGCACAATGGTTAAGAAAGAGGGGTATTCAAAGAGGTGATGTTGAAACGGTTTCCAGACTTAGTCAAATTTAGCAGATTTAGGGTTTTTGACTAGAATATGAGTGGGGATGTTTTTGATGGGTTGCAAGGTATGAAAGCATAATCAAATGGATGATTTTGAAGTGTATATTGAGTAGGATAGATCCATGCTTGATATTGGTCTTCATAGAATTGGAAACTTCAAGGAAGGATTAGCCTTAAAGGGGTCTGGTTAAGGGTTTTAGATGATCACCTAGTGACTATAGCTCAGATTCTAGCTTGGTTGTATTGCTTAGGGTTTATACTCTTGGATTGGTTAGAGGCTAGATAATGAGCCTGTAGAGTATCTCAAACTACTCCTAAGCAAACAAGTCAAACATCAGAACAAGGCAAATTATCAAACAACTGATCAAGGCAAATCATGAGATGATAGATCAAGGCAAATCATCAGATAACAGATCAATGCAATTCATCTTAAAAAGTAACTCAAGCTATTACTAGAGTTACCATCAAGCCTATCTTGAGGTAAGGATGGGTATTTTGAACAGGTTGGAGTTTGAACAAGGTAAGGTCCTTTGTACATCTACTAAGAGTAGAGTTCAAAAAGTTTTATAAAAAGATTTTAGAGAAACCTAGAGGTAAGAGTATTTTGAAGGTTCTGTCATTAAAAACATAGGGAGATTATATCATATATATCTCCATAACTTTTTCAATAGTAGCTACAAAGAGGTTTTAGGGTTGTAAGGCATCTTGGCTCAGGTTTTTGAAATGCCAGAACATTTGATAATATGAAACATAAGCCAAGACAGTTTTTGTTAAATAGCTTTTGTCAACTGAGGTTGAGGTAAGGAGTATATCATTTGCTACTCACTGAATGCCTGAGCATCAAAAAACAATCAAGCAAACATTGCATTACTAAACAAGAAAAAGTTTTTGTTCCCCCTGATTTTTACATTCTCGATAACTAATTAATCATGGTTGCTGAAATTGGGATGTTACTCTTACAGTGTATCGCAGTGAACTAAGTTGTGGTCCTCTTGATAAGTCAATAGGCATTATTTTCCTTGTTGGGGTCATTAGGAGCTGGGCGGGGGCCTAGCAGCGCTTCTAGCACATATTGCTTTTTTTTCAGCAGTGAGGAGAATACTCAAATGCATGGCTCAGTTGGTCAAGTTGTTACCATTTGCCGCAAGTTTCTCTTTCTCCATGAACACATTGAAATTAAAAGCAGGTGGTGCCATCTACAACATAATTTTTAAAGTTTATTTAGACTAATTTTATGATAGATTGAATTCAACTAATCCAAATTACTAATGGACTCCCACTCAAAAACAACATCCCTCATGTATTTTTGGTGATTAAATGAACCAAATCCACTACACCAAGTCCGATCATCACGTGAGTCAATGTAGCTGTCGTCGGATTGATGTAAGTATGCCATTAGGGGGTCCTCGGGGCATGCGGAAGAAAGGGGTGTGAGTCGTATGGTGTTCCGGGATGGTGAGCACACAAGTTTACCCAGGTTTGAATCCGCTGATGGTGGACGGATCCTACTCCTGCTAGCAATCTAGTAACACTGCAGAGCCAGAATATGGGTTACAAGTGTTTCTCCTGTGCGAGTTGAGATTGTAGACTATTGTGAGGTGCCCTAAAGACTGGTCCCTAGGACAACTTATATAGATATCGGGCCTAGGGTTTACAGGAGAGACCTATCCGGCTATGACTAAGAGTCGGTCACAAAGTACATCTTGGACTACCAAGGTGCAAACTTTGTTTTCGTACAAGGATTCCATCTCGGATTTCATGGATTCTAGCCATTTGTTGGAATCCAGGATCATCATCGCTTCTTCATATGTCGTAGGGTCATCTATTTCATCAACCATGAAATTCATAACAAGATATCCGTATAGTTCAGAAGATGCACATGTCCTGCTTGACCTGTGAGGTTTAGTAGTGTCCTGTTTCGGAGTTTCATGATCATTATCATTAGTTCCCTCTTCATTAAGTGAAGTCAACTCCAGAACAATTTCTGGCGCTGAGCCACTCGCCGTTTCATGAAGAGAAGGTTCAATAACCTCTTCGAGTTCTACCTTCCAACTACTCACACCTTTCGCGAGAAACTCTTTATCTAGAAAGCATCCATTCTTGGCAACAAAAACCTTGCCTTCGGATCTGTGATAGAAGGTATACCAATTGTTTCTTTAGGGTATCCTATGAAGATTTATTTTTCCGCTTTGGGTTCGAGTTTATTACGCTGATTTCTTCACATAAACATCGTATCAACAAACTTTAAGAAATGACATCTTAGGTTTGTTTCCAAACCACAACTCATACAGTGTCATTTCAACGGATTTAGATGGTGCCTGACTTAAAGTGAATGCAGCGGTTTCCAGTGCATAACCCCAAAATGAAAGTGACAAGTCAGTCAAAGACATCATAGATCGAAACATATCCAATAAAGTTCGATTACGACGTTCCGACACACCATTACGACATGGTGTTCCGGCAGGCGTGAGTTGTGAAATTATTCCACAACTCTCATATGTGCGCTAAACTCGTAACTAAGATACTCTCCTCCATGATTAGACCACAGAAAATTGATCTTTCTATTACGATGATTTTCCACTTCAATATGAAATTCCTTGAACTTGTCAAAGGTTTCAGACTTGTGTTTCATCAACTAGATATACCCGTATCTACTCAAATCATTCGTGAAAGTAAAAAAATGACGATATCCACCTTGCGCCGACACACTCATTGGAACACATACATCAGTATGTATGATTTCCAATAAATCTATCACCCGTTCCGTTGAACCGGAAAACAACGTTCTAGTCATCTTGCCCATAAGGCATGGCTCACATGTATCAAACGATTAAAAATCAAGTGATTCCAATACTCCATCAGAATGGAGCTTCTTCATGCGTTTTACGTCAATATGACCTAGGCGGCAGTGCCATATATATGCAGATATATCATTATCAAGTTTAATCCTTTTAGCATCAACATTATGAATATGCGTAATACTATTATCGAGATCCAACAAAAATAAACCATTCATCACAGGTGCATGACCATAAAAGATTTAATTCATATAAATCGAACAACCATTGTTTTCGGATTTAAAAGAATAACCACTTCGCATCAAACATGATCCGGATACAATGTTCATGCTCAATGTAGGCACCAAATAACAATTATTTAGATTTATTACGAATCCCGACGATAGGTGGAGAGGTAGCGTTCTGACGGCGATCACATCTACTCTTGATCCATTGTTGACACGCATATTGGCATCACCCCTTGCTAGCGGTCTCTTGTTCCGCAACCCTTGATTCGAGTTACATATATTAGCAACCGTATCAAATACCCAGGTGCTACTGCGAGTACTAGTCAAGTACACATCAATAACATGTATATCACATATACCTTTGTTTGCCTTGTCAGCCTTCTTGTCGGACAAATACATGGGGCAGTTGCGCTTCCAATGGATAGTCCCCTTACAATACTTGATGTTCTTTCTTGATCATCAACACTTGATGTTCTTTCTTGATCTCCACTTCTGCAGCCTTAAGCATTGATATAATCTTGGGGAGAGACTTCTTCATGCCCTGCATATTATAGTTCATCACCAAGCTCTTGTAGCTAGGTGGAAAAGATTGGAGAACACGATGTATGCCTAGTCAATGGGAATCGTTATTTCCAAGGACACAAGATTATCAGCGTACCCAGACATTTTGAGTACATGCTCACTAATGGAGTTTTTCTCTTCCATCATGCAGCTATAGAAATTTTCAGAAGCATTATAAACCTCTACGGCAGCATGGGTATCAAAAATCATTTTCCATTCAACCATGGTATCAAAGGCATTGCCATTTTCGAAACGCTTCTGACGTTCTGACTCTATCCTACACAATATGCCGCAATGAACTAAGTTGTGGTCCTCCTGATGAGTCAAATAGACATTGTTTTACTCGTTAGGGGCATCAGGAGCTGGAGGAGGGCCTAGTAGCGATTCTAGCACATATTGCTTTTCTTCAGCAGTGAGGAGAATCCTCAAATTCATGGCCCAGTTGGTAAAGTTGCTACCATTTGCCGCAAGTTTCTTTTTCTCCATGAACACATTGAAATTAAAAGCAAGTGGTGCCATCTACAATAGAATTTGTAAAGTTTATTTAGACTAAGTTTATGATAGATTGAGTTCAACTAATCCAAATTAGGAATGAACTCCCACTCAAAAACAAAATCTCTCATGTATTTTTGGTGATTACATGAACCAAATCCCACTACACTAAGTCCGATCATCACGTGAGTCAGTGTAGCTATCGTCATATTGAGGACAAGTACGCTATGAGGGGGTCCTCGGGGCATGCGGAAGAGAGGGGTGTGAGTCGTACGGTGTTCCGGGACAGTGAGCACACAAGTTTACCCAACTTCAAATCCGCCAATGGTGGACGAATCCTACTCCTACTAGCAATCTAGTAATACAATAGAGCCGGAATATGGGTTACAAGGGTTTCACCTGTGCGAGTTAATATTGTAGAATATTGTGAAGTGCCCTAAAGGCTGGTCCCTAGGACGACTTATATAGATATCTGGCCTAGGGTTTACAGGAGAGACCTATCTGGCTATGACTAAGAGTCGGTTACAAAGTACATCTTGGACTACAAGTAACTGTACAAGCCTATGTCAGTATGTCTTCTGGGCCTTCCCGTAGCCGGACTAGACTCCATATCTTCTCTTTGACTAGGCTGTCCGTGGAGCAAAGCTCTAACCCGAAGTGGACCATCCTGGTCAGCGAGGCACAGTGAGGATACTTGGAAAATACATCCCCAACACTAGATTCAAAGGCGAGCATCTATATGTGCATCATATCAACTATATGACTCAGGCTTAACCTATCGGTTCGTGTTCCGAGGCCATGTCTGCACATCACTACAAGAAAATTTGGCTTTTACAACAAAAGATTTTCGTGGTTGAAGGCCCGTTTTTTGTGGCCAAAAAGTCTTCCGCGACGGATGGCCTTCGTGCTAAAAGCGCCGTAATAAATGAATTAACCACGGTTTTTTTCGACCATGGCGGATCGCACCCTTCAGCCACAAAAACTTGTTTCGTCGTAGATCTATTCGCCAGCAGTGTTGATTGTTGACGGCATGCAAAGTGCCACGTGGCAGCCATCGTTAGAAGCCGGTTATCTCCATTAATGGTCACAGAAACGGTGGCAGAAGCCAGGGGCAGCCAAGGCCTGCTAAATACTAAATGGGTCGGCCCATGAGGAGAGCCGAATAAGAAGATGGCATGTTACTGTTTTGTCCTGCACTGCTTGAAATGGGCCCAATAGTGCAGCCAACAGCGGCCCGCAAACTTTCAGGCCCGATTCTGTTTTGGCCTACAGAAGGCCCATGTTAGTCCAATGTTGTTGGCCCCATTAGCATCCTGTGCCAAGTCGCTCTGGTACACTTAAGGCCTGCGGCCAACCATCACTGTTATTGTAGCCCATCATCGGCCGCCTACTAACGACCCTTCTTTGAGCTGGTCCGTTATTGTTCTGGCCTTTTACTGTTCCGGCCGTTAACTGTTCAGGCCCACAAGCAGCATGTTACTTTTCTAGCCTAGTAAATTTGTCGGCCTGTTACTTCCCTCATCTGGAAATTTCTTGAGCCGTTATTGTTCAGGCTCGTCACTAATCTGGGTTTTACTGTTGCGGCCCTTTACTACTGAGGCCCGCTACTATTTTGGCCTGTTACTGTTCTACCATTTTACAGTTTCTTTCCTATTACTATAATGGGCTATTTCTATTCTGGCATGCTACTGCTCTGGCCGGCTACTGTCCTAGCATGTTACTGTTACAACATGTTACTGTTACGCCATGTTACCACATGCGGGTTGACCCATTATGTTTATGGCCTTTTACAGTTTCGGCCTTTCCGAAGCCCATGCCAATATCATAAAACATGTATAATAATACAACATCTTTAACTGTTCATCGTCGGCCGAATACAAGACATGCCAATAACAAAGCACGATATTGTTCCCTAATCGAGCTGCCTGGCATAGTTACCGTAACATCTACTGCCATGTGTGGACGGCGTCAACTAAATGCCTACATGGCCTATGCGAGTTATCTAGATATTACATCTACTGCAAACTTCTTAAAATTATTACATATTATCAACTAAAGGGAAAGAAAAATTGACATTTCAATCGATAATCAAGTTGATAGCAGAGTCCTCAATTTGCTTTCTCAATCGATCACCTGCATGTTTGTCGTGGGAATGACCACGACAGTCGCTATCAGGGGTAGCGATTGGAAGGATTTGGGGAAAGAGCGGGCAACCATCTACGGAGCGAGATGAGGGAAAAGACACAAGAATTTACCCAGGTTCGGCCCCCGTAGGGTAAAGACCTACTCCTTCTAGATTGTATTATCGAGTGAGTACAATGGTGGTGAACTCGGCGGCTAGGCGGTGATGACCCACAAGTATAGGGGGTGTATCGCAGTATTTTCGAGGGAAGTGAAACCCAATTTATTGATCCGACACAAGGGGAGCCAAAGAATATTTATCAGCCTTAACAACTGAGTTGTCAATTCAGCTGCACCTAGAAACAATCTTGCTCACAGGAGTTTATCAGTAGCAACAGTTTTGTAGTAGGAATAGCAAAGTAACAGTAGTAGCAAAGCAAAGACAGTAGTAACGAAAGCAGTAAACAGTGGGATTCGAGTGCGGTAGGCATAGGGTTGGATGTACGGGCGTTGCATGGACAAGACAATTCACATAGCAATCAGAACATAGGGCAATTGCAGATAAATAAAATAAAGCATCCAAGTACTAGACAATCCTAGGCATGTGTTCCATATATAGTCATACGTGCTCGCAATGTGAACTTGCACAACATCTTTTGTCCTGCCAGCCCGTTTGCAGCGGGGCCTCTAGGGAACTACTGGCAAATAAGGTGCTCCTTTTAATAGAGCACCGGAGCAAAGCATTAACACTCCGTGAACACATGTGATCCTCACATCAAAGCCTTTCCCTTCCGATTATCCCGATTTCTGTCACTTCGGGGCCATAGGTTCCGGACAACAACGTGTGTATACAACTTGTAGATAAGACCAGAAACAATACTATCATAATGAATCAATAATAAGTTCAGATCTGAAATCATGGCACTCGGGCCCTAGTGACAAGCATTAAGCACAACAAGTCGCAACAAAGTCATAAAGCACTAATAAAAGATACTAGGCACCATGCCCTAACAATCTGATGCCATTACATGAACGATCTCATCCAATCCATACCATCCCCATAGCCTACAGCGGGGGATTACTCACTCATAGATGGGGGAAACATGGATGGTCGATGGAGAAGTGATGGTGATGATGATGGTGATATCTCCTCCAATTCCCCGCCCCGGCAAGGTACCAGAACGGAGTTTCTGGTGCTGTTTCGTGGAATCTGGTGCTGGCAGCAGAGCAGAACTCCTTGTGGAAAAACATCGAACCCCACGAAGTTTTTAGGTCAGAAGGCTCCTTATAGGCGAAGAGAGAGGCCGAGGGGGTGCCTGGGGGGCCGACACCACCCCCTGGCGTGGCCTGGCCTGGCCCACGCTACCAGGTGGTGTGGCCACCCTAGGGCTCTTCTCCGTCTCGTATTCTGGCTCCTGGAGTCTTCGGGTGAAATAGGATTTTTGGCATATTTTCCGAGATTTTTCCTCATAGTTGGTTTTTTGCACAAAAAGTAGACACCAAGGCAATTCTGCTGAAAACAACGTTAGTTCGCATTAGTTGCATCCAAATCACACAAGTATAGAGGAGAAACAATAGCAAAATTGTTCGGGAAAGTAGATACGTTTTGGACGTATCAGGCAGCGAGTCGATGGGGTGTATGATGGAATGTAAGTACAAAGTGTACCCTAGGGAGGTTTATATAGGGGCACCTTGCTAGGGTTGACATATATACAACCGAGTCAATTAAGGACTCCGAGGATTTGACCTAATCCTACTAGGCTTCTGCTATGTTTCTGGGCCTACATTTTCTAGTCGCCAGGCTTCTTCTCAGTCGCATTCCAGTCGCCATCCTATAGGCCCACTCGTAGAGGCATTGGCCCACTCGAAACGTCCTGCTAGGCATACTCCATTTGGCATATCCCCGTCAGTAGTCCCCGAGGCCAATGTTGGTTCAGCACAGGTGTTCATTTGGCAGTTGGAGTAGGCGAGTCCAATTTGGACGCCAAGTCAAATCAGCGAGGGACTCCCTCAATGAAGGAAGAAGTCTCTTCAGTATGTTTTTAGTCGCAGCTTTGCAAGCGGAATTAGACTCGAGTGACCACACCCAGCTGAGCAGAAGGGCTGGTTATCGGCGAGTCGAGTGAGTGAAGTTGGACCGTCAAGTAGGTCAAATTAGCCGTTGGGTAATCCAACGGTAACTTTGGCATAATTACCTCGAGGTAACAGCTTGGTCGATATTGGCGGGTAGCTTCCCCCTTATAAGAAGAATGGCAGATGGAGAAATGAATCTTCGCATTTCTCCGTCCCCGTGCACTCCTAGTCTCTAGATCCACTTCCGATCCAAAATCTCCAAACACAGCGACTTCCTTCCTCCAATTATGGCGCCTCCAAAAGATCTCTGGGTAGATCCAAGTGCACCAACGTTATCCTGAAGTCTTTTGAAGACGCATGCATTGATGGCTCAATGCACGGCGCCCAGAAAATTGCTTGATGGCGGTGTTGATGTAGAGCTCGTTGGGAACCCCAAGAGGAAGGTATGATGAGCACAACAACAAGTTTCCCTCAGTTATGAAACCAAGGTTTAATCGGACCAGTAGGAGCAAGGAAACACCCCAAAGGTGTTACTAGCTGAGCTTTGGCAGGGCGCACTACCAGTGCTAGTAGCAACGTGGAGACCTGCACAACACAACCACATAACTTTGTCCCCAACTTGCGATGAGGTTGTCAATCTCACTGTGTTTTGCGTAAAACAAAGTATTAAACGTATCGAACGGAAAGAAGTAGAAGTTTGCAGAAAGTAAACACAAAGCAGTAAAAGATTGTAGATTGTATGTAAAGACAAAGGACCGGGATCCATAGTTCACTAGAGGTGGCTCTCCTTAAGATAGATAACATGCTGGGTGAACAAATTACAGCGGGACAATTGACAAACACCGAGAAAGCAATACATGCATATACTAATCATCTTGACTCCTCTGAGACTTGATTGGGCATTACAACATAATACATAGACCGCCATCCAACTGCATCTATGACTAATAATCCACCTTCAGGTTATCATCCGAACCCCCTCTAGTATTAAGTTGCAAGCAACAGATTATTTCTTTACGAACTGCGTGTAAAGTAAACAATACTATTGTTCTATGAACAAAGGATTGTTGTTTTCTCCCTAGTAGCAACAACACATCTAGTACCTTAGAGATTTCTGTCACTTCCCCAGATTACCAGAGGCATGTACCTACTATCGAGCATAAATACTAACTCTTGGAGTTGCTAGCATCTACTTGGCCAAGATAGCTACTAACAACGGAAAGCATGCAAGATCTCAAATAAGAAAGACATGATAGAATCAATAATCAATCTAAAATAGCATCTCAATATCCATCGGATCCCCGCAAACACAACATGCAGAATTACAAATAGATACACTTGATCATGAACGGAGCTCACAAGATCTAAACATGAAAGCACAAAGGAGGAGAACCAGCCATCTAGCTACTACATGGATCTGTAGTCCAAGAATGAACTACTCACACATCACACCAAAGGCTTATATGGTGATGAAGAAGGCCTCTAGGGTGAATTCCCCTCTCCGGCAGGGTGCCGGGAAGAGCTTCAGATCCCTCCCGATCTAGGGATGGAGATGACGGCGGCTACAAACTCTTTCGTGGATTTTTGATCGGGTACTTAGGGTTTTCGTCCTGAGGGCAATATATAGGCGGAAGGAGAGGCCGAGGGGTGTCGGGAGCCACCACACCACCCCTTGGCGTGGGCCCAGCCTGGCCACACGGCCAGGTGGTGTGGCCGGCCCCTAGCCCTTCTCCGTCTCGTATTCTGGCACTTCATCACTTCCGGAAAAATAGGCACTTTGGCTTTTGTCCCGTCCACTTCCGAGAATACTCATTTTCTGACTTTCCTGGAACCAAAAACAACAGAAAAGAAGTAGCTGGCACTGTGGCTCTTGTTAATAGGTTAGTGCAAGAAATCATATGAAAAGTACTCCAAAGTTGGAACAAAACACAAGAAAGTGGATAAAACCAAGCATGGAACATCAAAAATTATAGATACATTTCCAATGTATCAACATCCCCAAGCTTAACTCCTGCTCATCCTCGAGTAGTAAGTGATAAAAAGAAAGAATAATTTTTGAGGTGATATGCACCAGCAAAGACTTGATCAAAGTATTTGCAAAACATTCAAAGCTGGGATCATAGTACTTCAATCATAACATGAAAGACAAGGTTCTAGCAATAAGCAATGAAACTATGATGCAACATGAAAAGGCACAAACAAAAGATTCATGAATAACAATGCTTTGCAAGACGTTTGTTTGTTTCACATAAAGAAAACATAGCATAATAGTATTCAGCTTGTCCCTCAATAGAGTAGCAAATATAAATGCATAGGACACCTTCAAAGTTCATAAGAGTGACTAGATACAATAGTTTCAAACAAGCAATAACAAGTTATCCATCAATCAACTAGTCTTGGGACAATGCACATAGAACTAAGAATGGCCACTATGCTCTCAAAGTAGGTGCATAAAGATAGAAGGTGGAGACTCAATATAATGGTGGAAGAAAAGCCTTTTGTAAAAGGAAGTAGGGAATCAAGTCTCATAAAGAGCTTCCAAAAATTATGGTACTTATAGCTTTCAGCTCTCATTGCCCCTATCATAAGCATCTTGAAGTGATTAAGGTTAAAGTGAACAAACTATGGTGTACATGCTTGACGAAGTATAAGTCAGAAATCTCATATCCCTTGTATACAAGGGCCGATCCTCATGCTACTCAAGTTTAGTCACCGGTAAGTTCTTGTCATCGTAAGTACATGTGTATCATAGAGAACCGCCAACGGGGTACCCCTTGCCCGATGATACGGAAGAATCCCCATATCAAAATGACAAGGCAAGCAGACAACGAGCATCTCAGCATTCTTCTTATTTACCATGGGAATATGGTGCTTTTTTCTCTCTTTCCTCTTTTCATAGTATCTCTTTTTTCTTTTTCTCTTTTTTCTCAATATAGGACTCTTTTTTTTATAAGAAGAATGCTTCATAGACAGCTCATTATGGTTACGCTGCAGGTTTCCACCAGGTCAGCATGGATTAGACCAGCGGCCTAGGCGTTTCTCTAACACATATACATAACTCCATGGACTTACAAGCTCCCCTTTCATTTCACACCGACGACATCCATATACAAAAGAGCATGATATCAACTAGATACAAGTACCAAGTGCAATGTTGAAAGTGTTCCCCATGAAAGCATGGTTCTGCTAATTCCCGACAAATAAGTGCAAGCATATACGACATAGAAGACACAATGGTGCAAGTTTTTGAAGGGAAAGTAAAGTAAAGTATGCCATCAAGTTTGTGAGAGCTTTAATCACTAGTTTTCTCATAACAAGTGGAAGGTAAACAAAAGCATGAATGTACTTGGAATAGCATAAGCTAGTAGGTAGGTATGGTCGACTCTTTGGAATAACTTGGTTTAGGGAGTTGGATGCATGAGCGGAACTCATACTTTGTTGTGGAGGCTAGCAATAGACTGGGAGCGACCAACTAAGAGAGCAATAATGGCCATAATCATGCAGAGCGACAAAACATCATTGATCAAAGCATAAAGTGATACTACAAGTTGAAAACAAAAGGATCATACAGGGTATGGTGACTTGAGATAGTCATAACATGGTGTGAGCATGCGCAAAGTCAACCCAAATAAAGCATCAAAGGAGAATACCACTATACTATGCTTTAATATGCTAAAACAACGCATGATTCATCCAAGGCACATTAAGCAATCTCATTTGTTTATAACAAGTCATGCTACAGCAAAGAATACTAAGCATAAAGCCAAAACAATATCAAGCATGGCATGACAAAGCATAGGCCACCGTCAAAAACGAGCTCTTTTTACCACATAAGTATGAACTTTCCTACTCTTTTCCAAACCAAACCAAACTATTTGCAAACAAATGTATGAAAGAGGGGGTCCAACCAATGTATTCAGGAAACTAGGCAAACCAAGCAAACAAAAACCAAAACAAAAATGAAAAAGAAGACGCTCCAAAAACAACACAACTGTGCATGAAACAATAAAAATGAAGCGTTTGGAAGAAACCTAGGAATTTTATTGATGAAGAAGGGGATGCCTTGGGCATCCCCAAGATTTGACTCTTGTACTTCTTGGATATTTCTTGGGGTGACACGCGTGGCATCCCCAAGCTTGAGCTTTAGTCCATCCTTCATCTCATTACTCATTCCTTCCATACACCTGAAATTTTTCCTTCATACAAAACTCCACACAATCTCATTAGTAACATTAGTGTACTTAAGATAAATAAGTCTTAAGGTTCAGTTCTAACACCAAATAAACTTCCATTAGAACACTAGATACTTTAGCACTTCTCTCAAAAAGCTCAATTCCCCAAAAGAACTCAAGAAGGAACTAACAAGAAGCAAATGCAGAAAATGGCAGAAATCTGTCAAAACAGACCAGCAGGTAAAGAAGAATTTTTTCGAAGACCTTCTGTTGCTCAAATCAAAAAGCGTTGAACTAACGAAAGTTAGAAACAACCTGGGGCAGAAGAACAAACAATTACAGCTCAATACGACATACAGAGTTCTCTCACGAATTTTTACGGTGAAGCACAAAAATCTGTTTCGGGACAGCAACTTTCCCAATCATTACTTCACTCTAATTAGAGGTTACTCTTGGCCCAAAAAGCAAATAAAAAGGATAAGGAGAGGTTATTACAGAGGTAATAACTTCCAAGACTCATCTAAAACTTTTGGGTTATCTCCCAATAAGTACTTTTCTTTAACGCCTTTAAGTTAGGCATAAGAAGCAAATAAAGAATCAAGTGTTCTCAAATGAAGAAGCATTAAGACCAAATTTTGCTTTCATAGGAGAAGCAAAAGAAATCTTTTCTATCTTTTTAGGGAAGTGTTCTATACCTTTCTTGAGTGGGAGTTGATATTTAATGGTGCCTTCTTTCATATCAATGATGGCACCAACAGTTCTAAGAAAAGGTCTTCCCAAAGTAATAGGACAAGAAGCATTGTATTCAACATCCAAAACATAGAAATCAACGGGGACATAGGAATCGTTAACCATAATATGAACATCATTAAGACTCCCCATGAGTTTCTTTTTAGCACTAGCATCAAGTGGGACATTCAAATAACAATCTTCAAGAGGAGGCAAATCAAGCATATCATAAATCTTTCTAGGCATAATAGAAACACTACTATCAAGATCACACAAAGCTTTGAAATCAAAGTCATTCACTTTCATATTAATGATGGGTTCCCAACCATCTTCTTGCTTTATAGGAATAGAAGCTTTATGTTTCATATTTTCTTCTTTAATCTTTATGAGAGCATCAGTAATGTGTTTTGTAAAAGCCATGTTCATAGCACTAGCATTAGGAACTTTAGCAAGCTTTTGTAGGAACTTAATAACTTCAGAGATATTGCAACCATCAATATCAAAATCAATTTTATCATCTTAAGTAGTAGAACTATTACTAGCCTCAACACTAGTGGTGGTAATAGTAGAAACACTAATGTTTCTAACAATTTCATCTTCTCTTTCCCACTTAGCATGTAATTCAGCTAATAGTCTAACATTTTCATCAATTCTTACTTATATGGCATTAGTAGCTGCAAAGGGATTCTCATTAGTTTCAGGCTTAGCAGCCATTTTATTCAAAGTAGATTGAGCTTCAGCCAAAGATGCTATATTTCTTTCAGCATTAGAGAGTTTTTCCTCAATAGTTTTATTGAAAGCAGTTTGTTTACTAATAAACTCTTTAAGCATAACTTCAAGTTCAGAGGGAGCACTCTTATTATTGTTGTAAGAATTTCCATAAGCATTACCATTGTTGGGAGGATATGGCTTATAATTGTTGTTACCAAAATTGTTCCTATAAGCATTATTACCATAAGCATTGTTGCCAAAGTTGTTATTTCTTATGAAGTTCACATCAACTTGCTCTTCTTGAGCAACCAAAGAGGCTAAAGGAACATTATTTGGATCAATATGGGCTTTCCCATTAACAAGCATAGACATAATAATATCAATCTTATCACTCAAGGAGGAGGTTTCCTCAATAGAATTTACCTTCTTACCTTGTGGAGCTCTCTCCGTATGCCATTCAGAATAATTAACCTGTCCAAAAGTTTTGTTGCAGCACCCAAAGGGATGGTCATAAAGGTACCTCCAGCAGCTGAATCCAATAGGTTCCTTGAAAAATAGTTCAATCCTGCATAAAAAATTTGGATGATCATCCAAGCAGTCAGTCCATGAGTGGGACAATTCTTAACCAAAGATTTCATTCTTTCCCAAGCTTGAGCAACATGCTCATTATCAAGTTGTTTAAACTTCATTATTTCACTTCTCATGGATATAATCTTTGCAGGAGGATAGTATTTTCCAATAAAAGCATCTTTGCACTTAGTCCAAGAATCAATACTATTCCTAGTTAAGGAATTCAACCATTCTTTAGCTTTTCCTCTCAAAGAGAAAGGAAACAATTTCAGCTTAATAATATCACCATCTATATCCCTATGCTTTTGCATCTCACAAGGTTCAACAAAGTTATTTAGATGGGAAGCACCATCTTCATTACCAATACCAAAAAATTGCTCTCTCATAACAAGATTGAGTAAAGTAGGTTTTATCTCAAAGAAAGTATTTTCAGCCACAGGTGGAGCAATAGGTGTGCTCATAAAATCATTGTTGTTGGTGCTAGTGAAGTCACACAACTTAGTGTTTTCAAGAGTAGTCATTTTTTGGGTTTTCAAATAAGAAAGCAAACAAGTAAACTATTTTTTTTGTGTTTTTGAGTAACAAAACAAGCAAACAAAGCAAAAAGAAAACTAAGCAAAAAAAAACAACAAAGTAAAGAGATTGGTTATGATGGACTCCCCCTGTGAAGATGTCCTTGACTCCCCAGCAACGGCGCCAGAAAAATGCTTGATGGCTCAATGCACGGCGCCCAGAAAATTGCTTGATGGTGGTGTTGATGTAGAGCTCGGTAGGAACCCCAAGAGGAAGGTATGATGAGCACAACAACAAGTTTCCCTCAGTTATGAAACCAAGGTTTAATCGGACCAGTAGGAGCAAGGAAACAACCCAAAGGTGTTACTAGCTAAGCTTTGGCAGGGCGCACTACCAGTGCTAGTAGCAACCTGGAGACCTGGACAACACAACCACAGAACTTTGTCCCCAACTTGCGATGAGGTTGTCAATCTCACTGTGTTTTGTAGAAAACAAAGTATTAAACGTATCAAACAGAAAGAAGTAGAAGTTTGCAGAAAGTAAACACAAAGCAGTAAAAGATTGTAGATTGTATGTAAAGACAAAGGACCGGGATCCATAGTTCACTAGAGGTGGCTCTCCTTAAGATAGATAACATGCTGGGTGAACAAATTACAGCGGGACAATTGACAAACACCGAGAAAGAAATACATGCATATACTAATCATCTTGACTCCTCTGAGACTTGATTGGGCATTACAACATAATACATAGACCGCCATCCAACTGCATCTATGACTAATAATCCACCTTCAGGTTATCATCCGAACCCCCTCCAGTATTAAGTTGCAAGCAACAGATTATTGCTTTACGAACTGCGTGTAAAGTAAACAATACTATTGTTCTATGAACAAAGGATTGTTGTTTTCTCCCTAGTAGCAACATCACATCTAGTACCTTAGAGATTTCTGTCACTTCCCTAGATTACCAGAGGCATGAACCCACTATCGAGCATAAATACTAACTCTTGGAGTTGCTAGCATCTACTTGACCAAGATAGCTACTAACAACGGAAAGCATGCAAGATCTCAAATAACAAAGACATGATAGAATCAATAATCAATCTGAAATAGCATCTCAATATCCATTGGATCCCCGCAAACACAACATGCAGAATTACAAATAGATGATCTTGATCATGAACGGAGCTCACAAGATCTAAACATGAAATCACAAAGGAGGAGAACCAGCCATCTAGCTACTGGATGGATCCGTAGTCCAAGTATGAACTACTCACGCATCACACCGGAGGCTTGCATGGTGATGAAGAAGGCCTCCAGGGTGAATACCCCTCTCTGGCAGGGTGTCGGGAAGAGCTTCAGATCCCTCCCGATCTAGGGATGGAGATGACGGCGGCTACAGACTCTTGCATGGATTTTTGATTGGGTATTTAGGGTTTTCGTCCTGAGGGTAATATATAGGTGGAAGGAGAGGACGAGGGGGTGCCGATAGCCACCACACCACCCCCTGGCGCGGGCCCAACCTGGCCGCGCGGCCAGGTGGTGTGGCCGACCCCTGGCCCTTCTCTGTCTCGTATTCTGGCACTTGATCACTTCCGGAAAAATAGGCACTTAGGCTTTTGTCCCGTCCAATTCCGAGAATATTCATTTTCTGACTTTCCTGGAACCAAAAACAGCAGAAAACAGCCAGCTGGCACTGTGGCTCTTGTTAATAGGTTAGTCCAAGAAATCATATGAAAAGTACTCCAAAGTTGGAACAAAACACAAGAAAGTGGATAAAACCAAGCATGGAACATCAAAAATTATAGATACATTTGCAATGTATCATGCATTCTCTACAAGGGGAATTGGTAGATCCCCGCGTCCAGCGAGATGGAGCCTAGGCCTCGCCCTAGGGAGTTCATCTGTTTCCTGAGCCACCTGGATAGGAGTTTGGGATTCCCCACTTCTATCTTCTTCCAGCGTTTCTACACGTACTATGCGATCAAGACATCGGACCTGGGGCCACACAGCATGGAGAAACTTGCGATCTTTGTCGCCTTCAGCGAGAGCTATCTTGGGTGTCGCCCCTACTTTCCCTTGTGGCTGGAGCTGTTCCACGGCCGCATCGACTTGGAGGGAGTCAGCGGTCCCATTCTGGTAGTGGGAGGCATCACGTTTCAGCTGAAGCCCAAGGCCTCCTTCGTGAAGCTACTACTGCCAAAGAAGGCAGCCAGCGAGTGGCAGAAGAGCTGGTTCTATGTAAAAGAATCCACTCCCGATGGTGAGGTGGCGCTCCCAACGTATATCGCCGAAAGGAGCGAGCCACGTCGACTGTTGGCGCCCACACTTCCTGAAGACCAAAGGATGGCCATCGACGAAATACTGACACGAATCAAGGAGCTGAAGAAGGAGGGTCTTGAGAGCATCAACCTGTACAACTGCTGGCTCGCGTGGTGGTTGGTTCCACTAGCCACTCGAGCCCACTAGATGTACCAGTACACCGGCAAGGACCATGCCACGAAGGCGAGCAAGGAGGTTTAGGAGGCCGACGATTACATCATTGCGCTGAAGAAGATCACGTACATGGAGTACACCGACCCAAAGGCCGGGCACGCTCCATATACCGCGACCAGGAAGCGTTAGGCCCCCACAGTAAGCTTTCTTTCTTATCTCTAGCAGTTGCAATTTTTGCAGTTGCGGTTTTTTGCTTGTTCTGATCACCTTTCTATCTCTATCAGCTGTTTCAGGTGCTGGAAAATTGGCTTCCTCCTATTGATGAGGTGGTTCCTTTCGAGCTTGAAGAAGGGGCAGTGGAGTACTCCAATAATGATGACGAGGTAGCAGAGGTCGCCGCCGCCGTGCCCGCGGCCCGCATGACCCGTGGGCAAAAGCAACGCGAGATTGAAGCAAGTCGCAGCCTCGAAGAGCGCGATGGTGATGAAGGTGCCGTGTATGAGCACAACTCACAGTGCATGGCTACACCAGCGAAGCCCATGCAAAAGACAAAGTCGCCTTCGAAGAAACCAACGGTGAAGCGGGTGTTACCACCTCGGTTGGTGGTGGCATTCAAATCGTCGGACGAGGATTCTGACGATGAGAAGGGTGAGGCTACGACCAAGATTCTGGAGGACCCCGCTCTGATGATGGAATCAGGTGCAGCAGATGCGGTGGTATAACTGGTGGTTCCGCTTGCCATGATCACGCCAACAGTCTCGGCGGCCCCGAAACTAGGGGCCACTGATAACACGGGGTCGAAGTCCCCGCCACCAGTAGGGGCGCCCGGGCCAGAGGTTCCCGTAGCCATGAGCTCGACGTCAAAGAAGCCCGCGGTGTCGTGGGCCGTGAGTGTGTTTGAGAAGGGGCTCTCGTGCAAGTTGGGGCTAGAGCTGGAGAAGCACGCCCATATTAGCACTATTTTGCACATGCTCCACGTCTCCAAGTAATTTTGACGCTTTCTTTCTCGCGTTCTATATTTTCTTGCATCATCGGCTTGCTAACCATGGCGATTTCCCAGGTCTAGTGTCAAGAAGATTGGTCGCCCTTTGGTGGCCAAGGGTCTGTCGGTCGACGCTGAAGGGAGGGTCGACCCTTCCAAGAAGAGGAAGGTCGGCATCATGGAGGCGCCAGACGATGGCACGAAGAAGAAGAAGGAGGGTGACTCCACCACCATGGAGGAAGAGGACGTTGCGAAGGGCGGTGCCGCCTTCCCTGCAGTTGTTGAAGTAGTCGCCAGCTCGGAGTCGAGCAAGCCGACCGAGCCAGCGGAGGCACCGGTGCCTACAGCCAGCGCTCCGGGAGCGACGACCGTGATGTTCCCTCGTTTTGTGGCGAAGGCCACTACCGGGGTGACTGCAACACAGTCACCAAAGGTTCCTGAGGTTGTTGATGACGATGCTAGACAATGTCGCAGACGTACATCGTTCATGATTGCCTCGACGGATGCTATCGAGTTGCATGGCATGTTAGGCCCTGCTATATAGGTATGTCCAGTCCCCGAGGGTCTAGTCGCTGAATTTTAGTGGCTAGACACTTAGAACTTTCATCGTTCAGTCCCCGAGGGTCTAGTCATTGAATTTCAGCAACTAGCCACTTAGAACTTTAGTCGTCCGTCCCTTCAAGGCCTGCAACGGGAATCGTCCGATCAGCAGCCGGCAAGGGAGCACTTGGAGCACGATCTGTGGGAGACACAGGAAGCCAACTAGTGACTCTAGGTGTCTGCTGGTGAGTTGTACTATCTTTGGTAAGTTTGGGTTCTTACTGTTGTGGGGATATTGAAATATGGTATTCTTACTGTTGTGGGGATATTGAAATATGGTCTACTTTCAGATGATTCTTGTGCTGCAATCACCAAGGTCTGTGAGGGCTATGTTCCAATCACCGAGCTGGAGACCACGAAGGCCACTTTGGCCATGGTGGAGGAGCGAATCGTCTTGTTGATGAAAGAGCTGGAGGAAGCAAAGGACTTTATGATCTCTTTTAAAGAGAGGGCCAATGCTGCGATCGCCGCGGTGGAGGAGGAGGAGAAGGCCTTCGACTCGGTCATCCTTGGGTTGCAGGACAACCTTGGGACGCTTGAGAAGCATGTGACGGAGAGCTGCCCCAAACTCCTTGGTGAGTATCTTTTTCTTTTGCTCCTTCTTTTCAGGTATACGGCGAGTCCCCGAGTGGGTGAGTCCCTGAGCGGGTGAGTCCTCGAGCGGGTGAGTCGACTAGGTCAAAGTGATATTGATTTTCTGACATTGCAATTGTGATAGGTCAAAGTGATCCGGTGGTGCAGACCTTTGACGCCTTGCAATGGGTGACAATGGTGGAGAATACGGCCACCGCCTCAGTGCTTTGTGTCCAGGCCATTCTCCAAGGGATCTCTCCCACCGAGGTGACTCCTGGTGGGCTAACGGAGGTGTGGTGCTACCTCGAGGAAGTGCCCGCAGTGGTCAAGTGGATGGAGCGGTCGGCCTTCCGGTGAGGAGCCACCATGGTGCTCAGTCTCGGGCTCGTGCACTTCCCCGACGACTTCAACGTCGACGATGTCACCAGCGGGTATCCCTCGGTGACTGGCTCGATGGAGATCGTAGAGGTTCTCAGGTTGACTTCCAAGGCTGCTCCGTTCGTGGAGCGGCTGTTGGCGATGGGGGATCTGGTGCCGTACCAGGAGACGGTGGTGGCACCAGGCGACTCCGAGCTGGAGCTCTGTGATCTGAAGTCAGAGCAACCCTTCTAGTCGTCGTTGGCGAAGCAGCTGACGACGTACCCATCGAACCCTTGGGAGCCATTTGTCCGAGCCAAGAGTGATGGCGCTGCTTCTTCGGATCCTGCAAAGTGAGGAAATTTCCCTAGGGCATTTATGTTAGTCGTGGCGGCTTGCCCCTTTTGTAATGTACCTTGATGATGAACAATATATTGTGTTGTTTGAAGGAAAGAGGTTAATCGACTCGCATTGCTATGTTATTGTTGTTTGTCTCATATTTTTGGTTGAGCGAGTCCCCGAGCGCGTCCATCCTTTGGTGGGGTTAACCTTGCTTATATGTATGTTTGTTTCTGTTAGGCTGTTAGGTTAACCATAGTCGACTCGCTGTGGCTCGTGAAGCCAGTCGCTTGGCGACCCCAAGGGGTGCTCTATACTTGGACATTTTTCTAGATGCGGGGTCGGTTAGGCAAGTCCCCGAGAGTGGTACCTGGTTGTTCTAGTCGCATGCCCAAGGTAGGTGAGGATGTTGTGTGTTGTTTGTAACTTGTCGCCCCTGCCTTGGAAAAGCAGTTATGTGGCGAGCCCGAGGCAGGCTCTCGTACTTAGTGCATCCTCGAGCCACGTGAGGGACGTTTGTGGCAAGTCCCCGAGCGTGGTACTTGACCTTTGGAGTCGTCGTGCATGGAGGTGGGGAGGACGGGTTCGCTGTAAGAAGTGCGTTCGGTTGTCTTGGCCCGACAGGCCAGTCGAGCGAGGAGACTATGATGGTGGCTCTGGGGTGGCGTTTTCGTTGATGACGCAAGGCCCGAACATTTTTGGTGCCCTTGAGCCGCACTACTTAGCCGTGCCGGTTGCTCGACCAAGGGTTAACTTCCGGGGGTAGCGTATTGCTGAATGTATGAGTGCGATTGGCACAAGGAGACAACGAGTAGACACAATTTGTGCGATCCAATTTTATTTCATCATATAGCAGCTGAGTACATTTTTTAGTTCTATGTATAGAACATTCGGAGGAGGTTTACATTCCATGGACACCTGACTTTGAGCTGGCCATTGCCTCGTACGTGGATGAGGTAGTAGTTGTCATTGTCGAGGACTCGCCCTATGGCGAACGACCCCTCCCATGGGGGAGAAAGCTTGTGCATGCCCTTCTTGTCCTGGACTAGTCGCAGGACCAGGTCACCCCCTTGGAAGGTGCGAGTCCGGACTCGACGACTGTGGTAGCGACGGAGTCCTTGCTAGTACATGGTGGTGCGAGAGCAAGCTAGGTCGCGTGCTTCATCGAGCTAGATGACCCTGTCTTGGTGGGTGAACTCGTTATCCACCTCCACATAGTTGACGACCCAAGGGGAGTCGTGTTCCAGGTCGGTTGGCATGATGGCCTCAACGTCGTACACCATGAAGAAGAGCGTGAATCCTATTGAGCGGTTGACGGAGGTGCGGATGGCCCATATCACGGAGGGTAGCTCTTCGACCAAGCATCCGGGGGCTCGCTCGAGGGGGACCTGTAGTCGCGGCTTGAGGCCATGGAGGACGCTTTGGTGTGCTCTGCTTGACTATTCGACTCTGGGTGGGCAACTACAGCGATGTTGAGTCGTATGCCGTGCTCTTCGCAGAAATCAGCCATGGCGCCCTTGGAAAAGTTGGTACCGTTGTCCGTGATGATGCTGTGCGGGTAGCTGTACCGATAGATGAGCTCGCAGAGGAACTTGGTAGTGGTCTTGCCGTCGCACTTCTTGATTGGCTTGGCCTCCACCCATTTGGTGAACTTGTCAACTGCGACCAGGAGGTGGGTGGAGCCAGATGGGGCCTTTTTGAATGGGCCTACCATGTCGATGCCCCATACGGCAAATGGCCAAGTGACGGGGATGGTCTTGACGGCCGAACCAGGTATATGTGTCTGGTTGGCGTACTTCTGGCACCCGACGCACCGTTGGACTATGTCTGTGGCGTCGGCATGTGCGGTAAGCCAGTAGAAGCCATGTCTCATGGCTTTTGCGACTAGCGACCTAGTGGATCTTGCACCCTTCTTCTGGCTGCACGCAGCGCTAGAATACGCCCGTCACGCTGCGTTTGTGGAGCTCGCCGTTGATGATGATGAAGGACTTGCAGCAGCGCACGATCATTCGCGCCTCTGTCTCGTCGGTGGGAAGATCTTATGCTCCAGGAAGGCGACGTATGGGGTGGTCCAATCACTGGGCTTCGTGATTATGGAGACCAGGGCAGGTTCGGGCTGCAGAGGTATCTCGATGTCGATCTCCTTCAGAGGGGAGACCGAGGGCTTGTTGATGATGTCGAGGAAGATGTCGGTAGGTGGTGTTTGGCGGTCCGACCCAATGTGAGAGAGTGCGTCAGCCTCCTCATTCTTTTGCCTATCGATCCACTCGACAGGATATCCGGCAAAGTGGCCCCCCAGCTGGTCCACCACTTGGCGATATGCTATCATTGTGGGGGAGACGGCGTCGCAGGTACCAGCTACTTGTGCGGCGACGAGGTCGGAGTCGGCGTAGCACCGTAGGCGATTGAAGTTCATCTCCTTGGCGGCCCACATGCCATGAGGTAGGGCCTCATACTCGGCCATATTGTTGGTGCCAGGCGTGAAGTCGAGGTGCAGCATGTAGTGGAGCTTGTCGCCTTTGGGGGAGGTGAGTACGATCCCAGCCCCCGCGCCGCCCATGTTCTTGGACCCGTCGAAGTGTAGTGACCAGTAATGTATATAGGGCAGATTATCTGACTATTGTGCTTCTTCCTAGTCGGCGAGGAAATCAGCCAGGGCTTGCGACTTGATCGCTTTGCGTGTCTTGTACTTCATGTTGTGGACGCCGATTTCGACGGCTCACTTGGCCACTCGCGTAGACGCCTCCCGATTGTGGATGATGTCTTGCAATGGAACGAAGGAGACGAGCGTGATGGGGTGCTTCTGGAAGTAGTGCAGGAGCCGTCGCTGGGCTTTGAAGACTGCATACACCAATTTCTAGCACTACGGATAGTGAGTCCGCTAGGACCTCACTGATGTAGTAGACCGGGTGCTGTACGGGGCGCTCCTTGCCCTCTTCTGGTCGCTCGACAACCATCACAGCGCTGACAACTCGAGTGGAGGCTGCGACGTAGACGAGCATTGGCTCTTTGTCGACTGGGGCGGCGAGCAGTGGTGCTGCGAGCAACACTTCCTTGAGCGCTTTGAGTGCGTTGTCTGCTTCTTCGTCCCATTGGAACATGGGGTTCTTGGGCATCAGGCGGTAGAGGGGCATTGCCTTCTCACCGAGCCAGGGGATGAAGCGACTGAGAACCGTGACTCAGTCGGCCAGCTTTTGAACGTCGTGCAGGCACTCAGGTTTCCCGAGCCGCTCGATGGTATTTATCTTGGTGGGGTTTGCCTCAATGCCTCGCTTGGAGACGACGTACCCTATGAGCTGTCATGTGGGCACGCTGATGACTGCAAGTGCACATATCGTTTGTAGCTAGTTTCAAAATAAAGATATCGATCCCACAGGGAGCAGGAGTCTGAAGTCTAATAACTCTTGAAATAAATACTACAATAGAAATGCTAAATAAAGTTCTAAGTAACAAGATAAAATGCGATTATTGTGTAAAAAGGTGTTTTTAGGTTTTTTGTATAAGAGAACAATAAGTAAAGTAAAATAATTGAACACAGAAAGTAAGTAGCGTGTATGTAAAAGAGATTGGAACTGCAATAGGGAAAAAGGTGTTCTCAGAGAGTAGCGGATACACCTCTAGCATTATAAAGACCTAAAGTAAAGATTATTATCATGAACATTCTCAACTATGTATGTGTGGGAGGAACTCCGTATTTGGACAAATAGGCAGCAACCACTTCCCACATCATCCTCATAACCATAGCAGTTAGCAATTGACATCAATCGAATTACTGCGCTATTAAGGGACTTAATCCCGTAGGACGTATCCTATGGGATGGATAGTGTTCCGTGAGTTTCCTCGGTTCCCAAGTTGATACGTAAGGAGTGCCAACAGCTTTATAGTCACTGTAAGTGCTAACACACCTCCGTATACCAATAAGTAGTTCCCTCCATAAAGTCCCCATGAGAGGCAAATGTTGTGAGGTTGACTTCTCCCAACATCAAGATGAAGACAATCTAACACATGGTCACAACGATGAATATCATAATAAACTTTATCTTATTTCAATATCATACTAGGATTTCTCCATCTCCCCAGGAACTAAATACACTCAGACATGGAGGCAATCAACAACATGGCAATAATAATGGAATCTATCATAGATGAATAGTACTTGTATATCATAGATGAATAGTACTTGTATGGAAATTACAACAAGGTCTAGACAAGATATAGATTGGATGGATGTAGATGGTGGTGATGTAGCGGTTGATGATGAAGATCAATGCCTTAGCCTCCCGGATCTGCGTAGGGCGAAGATGGATCCCCGACAGACGAGTTCCCCCTCTAGATGCCTTCCGGAGGTGAGGTTTTGGTGATTTCTGGTTGTTCTTTATGTCGTCTCTCTAATCCAGTTGCACGGGGTGAAACTATTTGAAGAGGCGGTGGCGGCGCCAACTATACAGTGGGAACAATACGGTCGGAAAATTATTCCCACTATATAGCTGGTTGTTAAACCCTCTGGATGCCTCGATCGCTTCGGGTTTTCTTCTGGTGTTATTGTTATTTCCCAAATAAGCGATTTACGTTTTTTACTCCTTTCTCCCCAATACAACTGCTCAAAGAATCATGTCTATTATATCCATCATTTGTCCTAATCCTGGTGAAAATAGGCATAAAATGTGCGTGAACACCGTAAAATACCAAGATCCTACAACTACAATGCAAAATAATAATATAAAAAATGATGCAAATATGTACTCATCAACTTCCCCGAGCTTAGACTCTTGCTCGTCCCGAGCAAGTTTGGCTTAATGGATGTGATCCTCATATTCATGAAGCTGAGTCGATAAAATAAATAAGGCAATTGCAGCATGTGTTGATCATATATGATACATAGGAATAAGTCCATGAATAGTACCTTACTCGAACCATCTGAATAATATTAGCAGGCTTCCACAACTTAGCATTTAATAGTTCACAAAAGATCACTCTCAGCATGATGTAAAAAGTATTCGGTTCGACCAAATGAGTTAGCAAGGTAGTCCCAAGTGTTTAAGGATTAACATATTCACTTGGGATTCAGAATCTCAAAACGTCTCTTTGTCATACTACAATATAGTGGTGTATGCCTATTAGGTCTTTGCAAATTCACTCTTTTTCTTCTCTCTTTTTTTATTTATATATATATGCTCACACTTTTGTTTAGGTGCTATGCAAAGGAGCTAGCCATACATTCCACTTCATGTAGGAATTCAAAGCTTAACGATCTGAATTACCAAATTCCAATTGTATATGAAGCAATCTTTATAGCTTGAATATTCTACCTCGTCTTGTTCTCACTCTATTTTGATAACACTTTTAATTTTCCTTTCTTCAAGGTTTCTTTTTCAACTTAACTGATTAGATAATTTTTCTTTGTTTGTAAATCAAACCATGTACTTACAACATACTGACCATATTATCTTTGTATGTTCCATTAATAGCAATGGTGTGGAAGACTCCGATTGCTATCATCAAGTGCAAGTAAAATTATACTCAAGCCATTCATATATCCAATAGGATAAACACAAACTCAATATTGCTCCATATATGTTAATATGGAGCAATTTCATAAAAGGTATCAACTATTCCTGAAGGGAATTGTAATGATGCAAACTTTATTTCTAGTTTGACCTAATGCAAAACTACAATAGTAATGTAAAACCTATAAGATAGATTACAAGGTCTTAAAGATCTCCCCAAGATCGGAATCAAGCCAGGCGGGATCAAATAATCCCTTATGATTATTTCATACCGTGATTATTGTAGATCACTGTGGCGCCATGGCACGTGGTATCTTCTCTTCACGGACCAGCCTGAGGCGGAGGGATTGATAGACAACCTCTAATTCTTTAACACGCAGCTTGTAGAAAAGATTATTCCTCTCTAGAACTTTCACTTGTTCTTTAATGAGCTCATTGTTATCTTGAAGGGTTTGAATCGCCTTAAGACTCATAGAGAAACATGATTCGGTTGTCTGCTTAATATCTTCATCAAGTTTATCAAGATAAATTCGCAGGAATCATAGATGCTTCGGTGTCCCTAGCGTCTCCTTGTCAATATCTTCAATCTTCCACTAGAGGGCTTTCAACTCCCTCTTTCAATGTTCATTTTTAAGCGTAGAGGAACTCCATATGGACGATATTCATCTCCTTGACTTGCTCGCTATTGCTCCCGATCTCCATAGGAACTTCTTTCCTTGGCTTTTATCCCTTGGTTTGTGTGTCCTCACGTATGAATAAGAGGTAGATCGGTTTCTGGAGATTATGATTAGAGAGAGACAATGGCAGTATATAACGGGGGCGAGAGGTCGGTAAAAATCATGAGGAACACCAAATTCACGCCCAAGAAAAGAATCATTACAGAATAGGGAAATAATTCGCGGATTTGGAGGAGTCCTGCCGTGTAACGACCAACTATACGGGCACAGCCCGTATAGCTCTAGCCGTATAGTTGGTTCCGGGAAGATATTTCCAAATATCTTGAATCCAGGTCGATTAAGTTATCGACATGGAACCGACAAAACCATTTTTTCGATATCAAAAACGAAAAGGAAATCGAAAAATGTCTAAGAGTTTAACGACCAACTATACGGCGTGAGGATTTTCTCCGGTCGTATAGTTGCGACCGTATAGATCCAGACGTCGAAAAACAAAAATGTCTGAGAGTTTAACGACCAACTATATGGTGGGAGGATTTTATGCGGTCATATAAATGCGACCATATAGATCCAGGCAATTTTGCAAAGAGGGTACAGAAGGTTTAACGACCAACTATACGACAGGAGATTTTTCTCCAGTCATATAGTTACGACCATATAGTTGGTAAAAACCATCAAAAACTTCAGAAAAACACGAGGAATTGAAAGGCAAAAATTTCAGGAGTAAAATTTGTGAAAACAAATCATTTATTTGAGTAAGAACACTTACCTTGCACTTACCGTTTACTTATTCAGGGATGACAAGCTCCTCCAACAACAAATACTTTTTTTTGGAGGAATTGACCTTAGTTCATTGAATAATTCTCATAAACGAAAATCACCAGGACTAAAGTTCCTCTCAGTAAGATTGGTGTCTTGCCGAGTGAATATGGACACTGCATCTAAAATCTTTATTTCTTGCCTCTGCATAATCTGCAACTCAAATTCTTGAAGTAAATGGATCCAACGGATCAATCGTGGCTTATGATTTTTCCTCTCAACGAGTTCTTTTAAAACGTCACGATCCGTATGAACTCTTACTTTTGCATCAACTATATAAGAACAAAATTTATCGCAAGAGAAAAATACAGCAAAAAGTTCCCTCTCTTCCTTAGGATAATTCTTTTAAGCACTATTGAGAGTTCTACTAGCATGATGTATAATATTAAATCTGTGACCTATATGTTGTCCGAGATTTACTCCTACAACATCATTACTAGCTTCACATATTAATTCAAAAGTCATATCTCAGATAGGTAGTTTAATGATAGGAGCATGGGATAAAGCATATTTAAGTTTATCAAAGTCTACAAGACATTTGTCATTGAAACTAAATCTTACTCCCTTTTGCAGAAGGTTAGTCAAAGGTTTAGATTATGTAGATAATTCTTAATGAACCTTCTATAAAACCCCACATGACCAAGAAAACTTCTTATACCTTTTATATCCCTAGGTTCTGGCATTCTTTCTATGGCCTGAACCTTAGCTCTATCCACTTCAATTCCCTTACCTGATACCTTATGTCCAAGGACTATACCTTCTTTGACCATAAAATTGCACTTCTCCCAATTTAGAACAAGATTGGTTTCTTCACAACGCTGCAAAACTCTTTTGAGATTATCCAAGCAACTAGTAAACAAAGTTCCATAGATAGAAAAGTCATCCATAAATACATCCATTATCAGTTCTATAAAATCCACAAAAATAGCAGTTATGCATCTTTGAAAAGTAGTTGGAGCATTACATAAACCAAAAGGCATACGACAGTAAGCATGTAAACCATAAGGACTAATGAAAGTTGTTTTAAGTTGGTCATCGGGATGGACAACTATCTGAGAAAAAACAGAGTACCAGTCCAAGTAGAAAAAATGAGTGTGGTTTGCTAACCTCTCTAAAGTTTGGTCTATGAATGGTAAAGTATAGTGATCTTTCCTGGTTTCTTTGAAATCTATTCAATTTCCTGAAATCTATACTCATCCTATGTCCAACAATAGTTCTAGTAGGTATCAATTCATTTTTTTCATTAGGAACAACAGTAAAACTTCCCTTCTTAGGGACACAATGAACATGACTTACCCATTCACTTTCTTTTACAGGATATATTATACCTGCATCCAATAGGCGTACTATTTCTTTTCTTACCACTTCATTCATTTTGGGCTTTAGTCGTCTATTAAATTCTGCAACTAGTTTAGCACCTTACACCATGAATATTCGATGGACGGTTATCATGGGACTAATGCCCTTCAAATCATCCATTGAGTACCCAAAGGAAAGATGTAGATGTGATGGGTGATATGGTGGTGATGTAACGGATGATGATGAATATCGATGCTTTAGCTGCGCGGATCTGCGTAGGGAGAAGATGGATCCCCGGTGGACGAGTTCCCCCTCAAGATGCCTTCTGGAGGTGAGGTTTCGGTGATTTCTAGTTGTTCTGTATGTCGTCTCTCTGATCAAGTTGCACAGGGTGAAACTATTTGAGGAGGCGGTGGTGGCGCCAACTATACGGTGGGAACTATACGGCCAGAAAATTATTCCCACTGTATAGTTTGTCCTTAAACCCTCTGGATGCCTCGATCGCTTCCGGTTTTCTTCTGGTGTTATTGATATTTCCCAAATAAGTGATTTACGTTGTTCTTTGAATCCTTTTCTCCCCAATACAATTGGTCCAAGAATTGTGTCCATTGTATCCATCATCCGTCCTGATCCTGGTGAAAATAGACATAAAATGTGTGCACGAATGCCGTAAAATACCAAGATCCTACTACTACAATGCAAAATAATAATATAAAACATGATGCAAATATGCACTCATCACACGCCGAAGGTGCACTTCCCTATATTAAGCTTGAACTTGTACCTCCGTAGATTTGTGAAGGTTTCGCTAGGTCGGCGAGTAGGTCACTCTGGCGGGTGGACATTACCACCACGTCGTCGATGTAGATGTGGATGTTGTCGCCAATTTGACTCGCAAGGAACTCCTGCATGCACCTTTGGTAGGTTGCGCCGGTGTTCTTGAGGCCGAACATTATAGCGGTGTAGCAGAAGGCACCGAATGGCATGATGAATGTCGTTTTCTCTTTGTCCTCGACCGCCATCATGATCTGGTTGTACCCAGAGTACGCATCGAGGAAGCACAGTGACTCCGAGCCCGTAGTCGGGTTGATGATCTGGTCGATGCGGGGGAGGATAAACTACTCATTCAGACAGGTGATGTTCAGGTTGGTGTAGTCGATACACAATCTCCAACTGTTGTTCCTCTTCAGAACTAGGAATGGGTTTGCCAGCCACTTGGAGTACTTGATTGGCCGGATGAAGCCTGCAGCGAGTAGACGCTGCACATTTTCAATGATTGCTCGGTGGCGCTCTTCATTGAAGGGCCGCATCGACTGCTTCACCAATCACACTTTGGGGTCAGCGTTGAGTTTGTGCTCAACGAGTTCCCTCGGGACACCAGGCATGTCAGATGGTTTCCATGCAAAGATGTCGCGAGTCTCACGCAGGAACCCGATGAGCGTGCTTTCTTATGCAGGACTTATGTCCGTCCTGATGGTGACCATCTGGCTGGAGTCGCCCGGGACAAGCTCAACGGTGTGAGTGTGCATGGCGGCCTTGAAAGCCGCCCCCAGAGTTGTCCAAGGTGGGCTTCTTCAGAATGGTAGGGTCGTCTTGTCGACGTTGCTCGCGTATTTCACAAGCTCATCCGCGTGGTTGGTTTCTGCAGCGATGACAGTGTCAGCGAGTTCGGCGCCTTTGTCCTCGCACTCCACAGCCATATCGCGGTCGTCGTGGATGGTGATGATGCCGCTTGGCCCGGGGATCATCATCATGTTGTAGGCATAGTGTGGGGTCACCATGAGTTTGGTGAATGCCTGGCGCCCTAGGACGCAGTGATTGGGGCTGCGGAAGTTCACCAGCTCGAATACGATCTGCTCGGTGTGGAAGTTTGCTGGTGTGACTAGTAGCATCACCTTGCCGATTGGGAATTCCTTCCGACTGGGGACAATGCCATGGAAGGTGGTGAGGGTCGACTCGATCATCGACTCTAGGAGGTGTAGCCTCTTGAACATATCAAGGTACAGGACATTGATGGAGCTTCTACCGTCCATTAGTATCTTGGGAAGCCAGTAGTCGGCCACTTTGGGACTAACCACCAGGGCGACTTGTCCTTGGTATTCGATCCTAGGCACGTGATCTTGGCGACTCTAGGTAATGCTTTGCTCAGACCAGTTGAGGAAGCGGGGAATATCGACCTGGGTCACCACATTGATGGTGACCGTGCGGGCCAGCACCTTCTTCTCGCGCTTGGTGCCAATCCCAGTGAAGGTGTGCAGCGAGCCGACGGTGTTGCTGAATCCGTCAGTGTTGCTGTTTTCCTTGGTAGGTTGTTGTTGGGGTCCTCTCTTGCTTGCCTTGCCTTCTCAATCTCCTTCAAAGAATGGCAGTCTACGGTGGTGTGAGTGGCAGGCTTCCCCTCCCTGCTGTGGTAGACACAGGGCAGGTGGAGTAGGGCGCGCGGTCGAAGGTCGGCCTCGCCGCGTTGTTGGCGCGGTAGTTTCCACTATCGCGATAGTTTCCTCCGTCTCAGGGGAAGTTCTTCGGGTCGCCATGCACGTAGCCAGCATTGGCGACGAAGTCGACTCGCCCGTCACCGCGGTGCTTGCTGGTGAGGCGAGTGTTGCTGTAGCGCATTTCACGCTATCGCCTGTTGTCGTTGCTGGTAGTGCGGTGTCTTCCCCCGGACTCTTCGTCAGAGTCTTAGTTTGGGTCCTCCTCCGCGTAGCACTTGGCGATCTCGAGGAGGTTGGGGATGTTGTCGACCGTCCGGTAGAACCTCTTGATCTTGGCGACCAAGGGTTTGTACCGGCATGCGTTTATGAAGCAGCAGATCGCCATGTCTGGGTGGATGCCAAAAGCGTTGATCCACAGGTCTTGCCACCACTGGACCTAGTGGCGACTCGACTCGTGCTGTCACTGGATGCATCGCTCTAGGTCCTCTATGGTGGTGCCGCGGGTGTAGGTACCCTCTAAGTGCCCGACGAAGGACTCTCGCATGTCCTCCCATGAATCGATATTGTCCGTGGGTGGGTGTTAATCCATTGTCTGGTCCCTCCCTCCATCATCAGGGGGAGGTAGCATGTGGAGAGCAGGTCGGTGTGGCCGGCGATCCCCATCGCCATGAGGTATGTGTCGAGCCACACCACTGGCTCATACGTTGCATCGTACTTTTGAATCTCCTTCGGCGCCTTGACGTTCGCCGGGTACTTTTTGCCTTAGATCATTGGTCTGAAGCACTGCGGGCCAACTCGGCTGAGTGAGCCCCTTGGCTCTGGCACGCCGCTGTTGGTGAGGGTGTGCCGCAAATCGTGTGGCTAGCGGTCTCGCCAAGCCTGGTTGTTGACGATGTGTGTCCACGCGTCAACGGGTTGGCCGTTGGCGGCGACCATGTTGTTTGCAGGTCGCAGATCGTTGGTGGAGAGTGTAGGGTTTGCGGCCCATGGTTGGAGCTTTAGGGGCTCGGGCGGTGGCCAATTGAGGGTTTTGGCGATTATTGGACAGCCGCTTGAGGCCGCCATGCTTCCCAATGAGTGGGAGTACATCCGTCCCCGCGGGTCGACTCCCACGGCTTGCTGCTCGACGGACCTAGCGAGTAGGACCTGGGCGTACTAGATCTGCAGCGTGCCCTCTCCCTCGATGTTGAGGTTGGCGACCGTGGCTTGTCCCGCGATGACATTGTCCATCGGGGTGGACTATAGCGGGATCCCGTTGGCGTCATGGGCTTGTGGCAAGATGATGATCCGTGACTGGTCTGGTGGAGGCGCACGACCTATGGGTGGCGGTGGAGCTCCAGTCGTAGGTGCCCCAGGTGGCAAGTGGTTGCTGCCGCCGGGCGACGCGTTCTCACAGAACTCGTGCTAGGCTGCGCGGGCGGGGTCGTTCTCGTCATTGAAGTTAAGAACGTGGCCCTGGATGCTGGAATTCAGGCGAGTCCTAATGCAGCACTGGTGGTAGAGCGATAGCTCCTACGCTGTTTGCCGCTCGAGGCGGAACTTCTCGCAATCGCCCTGCTCCTTGCACGTCGCATCTTCCAGGCACATGCGGGCTTCCTCCACCTCCATCTCCATTGCGGTCGGCGGGATCAACATAGAGAATGGATCTGGGAGGGCGGTCGCGCTGCCTGCCATGTAGATCGCATTGAAGCGATTGGATCTGCCACGAAAGTCCTCGAGGGGACTCTGATCCGGAGTCAAAGTCAAATATCCCGAGGATGGAGGGGTCCTCGAAATCCTTAGGGTTGGAGACTCGCGTTATGGAGTATTTGAGTGATGCGGCGATGACGGATCTGGTGACCGAGGCAGGAATCGCCGAGTTGGCATCGTCATGGAGGGTCGTGTCGTCCGTGGCTGCCTCAGTTCTGGCGGCGTTGCTGGCGGTCGAACCATACTCGGAGGCGAGGCGGCTGATGGAGCAGATCTGGCCCTCTAAGAGTAGGTCACGGTGTCGCGGTGATCCTGCGATGATCAGCGTCACCATTGGGTCCACGGCATCCCTGAAGCCGACGAATAGGTTGATGGTGCCGACTGGCATCACCACGCTATGGGTGATTGGGCGTGACACCAGGATGTAGTTGCTAGGCAGGATCTGAAGGATCTCACTGCTTGCGATCATGCGGCTGGTGGTGATCGGTCGATCAATTGGCAAGCAGGGTCTCGCCGTAGAACTCAGGCTAGACCGGCCATGCCCCATGGTGGGCGTCACTGTCGTGGGAATGACCACGGCAGTCGCTACCAGGAGTAGCGATTCGAAGGATTTGGGGCAAGAGCAGGAAGCAGTCTACGAAGCGAGATGAGGGCGAAGACACATGGATTTACCAATGGGTTTGGACCCTGTAGGGTAAAGACCTACTCCTGCTAGATTGTATTATCGAGTGAGTACAATGTTGGCGAACACGGTGGCTAGGCAGCGAGTCGATGGGGTGTATGATGGAACATAAGTACAGAGAGTACCCTCAGGAGGTTTATATAGGGGACACCTCACTAGGGTTTCCAGATATACAACCTCGTCAGTTAGGGACTCAGAGGATTTGACCTAATCTGACTGGGCTTTAGAAACGGTTTTTGGCCTCCAGCTTCTAATCGCTAGGCTTCTTCTCAGTCGCATTCCAGTCACCGTCCTATAGGCCCACTTGCAGAGGCCTTGGCCCACTTGAAACGTCCTGCTAGGCATACCTCATTCGGCATATCCCCATCAACCTTCCTTTGAGTGTGATAGCTACATTGGAGGAGACATGATCTTGCAACCCCTGTTTGGTGGCGATAGCAATAATTGCAGCCTGAAACTAAGTAATAACAAGTTAATACATCAAACAAGACAAACAACTCATTTGACTAATATGACAGGAGCTATGAACTGGAGTTTACAACTAGTCAATGGTTCAATTACTGAGCAATACGTCAAACAAACAGGACAAGAAAGCACACATTAAACAAGTGTGTCTACCGTGTAATGAGCAATCAAAAAGTGTGTGTGTGTGGCTTAGAATTTCATAAAATATAAACTAGCCAGGTTATTTCAACAAATATATATGGAAGCAGTTGTATAACCTAAAATGCAAGAGATGTTGGGTGACTCGGAATTTGCACTAAGCCACAAAATGGCATGTAGTTACTGTCATAACAAAGAATGAACCAGATAGAAATTATAACCGCATCATACGAGAACTTGTAGAGCAGGAATGCAAACCACGAATGAACTATATATTGTAGAGGATAGCTATGTCGTGTCTTAGGATGAACCTAACTAGAACTAGATGCAAGATATAATGGCGTCGCTTGTGAACCTGTAGAACAGGACAAACAAGCATTACACAAGTGTGCCTAGAATGAAATGAGCAATCAAACAAAGTGTTTCTTAGAATTTCAGCAAATATAAACTAGCGAGGTCATTTCAGCAAATATAAATGGAAGTAGTGGCATCTCTTGGAATGCAAAGAGTCATTGTTTGACTCAGAATTTGCGGTGAGCTACACAATGGCATGTAATTACTATCATAGCTAAGAATCAACAAGATAGAAATTATAATGGTATCATAAGAGAACTTCTAGAGCATGAATGCAAACTACGAGTGAACTACAGAGTAGAGGACAGTTATGCCATTGCTCGTGATGAACCATCACCAGACAAGGAAGTAATGGCATCCCTTATGAACCTATAGAATAGGCTATGCAAACCAACATGTTCATTTTTCCATTTTGAGCTCTATGCAAGAAAAAGGAAATAGTTAGTGATGTAGCTTTTGAAGAACCAGATGGCAACAAAAAATTATAACTAAATTATTACTAAGAGTTTAAACGACTACTACAGGAGAGCAAAACAATGCCAAGGAGGAAATAATAGCAGGAAATGATCTCAGGACAAACTGATGACCCACAAGTACAAGGGATTGCAACCGTCTTCGAGAGAAGTAAAACCCAATTTATTGATTCGACACAAGGGGAGCCAAAGAATATTTATAAGCCTTAACAACTGAGTTGTCAATTCAGCTGCACCTAGAAACTATTCTTGCTTGCAGCAGTTTATCAGTAGAAACAGTTTTGTATTAGCAATAGCAAAGTGATAGAAGTAGTAAAAGTAAAGATAGTAGTAACAATAGCAGTAAATAGTAGGATTAAATAGCGGTAGGCATAGGGATGGATGGACGGGCGTTGCATGGACAAGGCAATTCATATGGCAATCAAGACATAGTGCATTTGCAGATAAGTAAGATAAATCATCCAAGTACTAAATAATCATAGGCATGTGTTCCATATATAGTCATACGTGCTCGTAATGAGAACTTGCACATCATCTTTTGTCCTGCTAGCCCGTTTGTAGTGGGGCCTCAAGGGAACTACTGGCAATTAAGGTGCTCCTTTTAATAGAGCACCGGAGCAAAGCATTAGCACTCAGTGAACACATGTGATCCTCACATCAAAGCCATTCCCTCCGGTTATCCCGATTATTGTCACTTCGGGGCCTTTGGTTCTAGAAAATAATATGTGTATACAACTTGCATGTAAGATCATAAACAATACTATCATCATGAATCAATAACATGTTCAGATCTGAAATCATGGCACTCGGGCCCTAGTGACAAGCATTAAGCATAACAAGTTGCAACAAAGTCAAAAAGCACTAATAATAGATACTAGGCACCATGCCCTAACAATCTTATGCCATTACATGAATGATCTCATCCAATCCCTACCATCCCCATAGCCTACAGTGGGGGATTACTCACTCATGGATGGGGGAATCATGGATGGTCAATGGAGAAGCGATGATGATGATGATGGTGATGATGGCGATGATCTCCTCCAATTCCCTGTCTCGGCAGGGTGCTAGCACGGAGTTTCTGGTTCCAAATCGTGGTTTTTGGTGATGGCGGCGCATCGGAACTCTATCTGGAAAAAATGTCAAACCCCCCTGGGTTTTTAGGTCAAGAGGCATCTTATAAGCGAAGAGGGAGGCCGAGGGGTTGCCCGAGGCAGCCACGCCCCTCCTAGGCAGGGATAGGCCTAGCCCGTGTGGCCAGGTCGTGTGGGCACCTCGTGGCCCTCCACCATCGTCTTATGGCTCTGTGAGTTTTCCGATGAAATAGGATTTTTGGCATGTTTTCCAGGATTTTTCCTGATAGTTGATTTTCTGCACAAAAACTAGACACCAAGGTAATTCTATTGAAAACAGCGTCAGTCCGTGTTAGTTGTTTCCAAATCACATTAGTTTAGAGAAGAAACAATAGCAAAAGTGTTCAGGAAAGTAGATACGTTTTGGACGTATCAAGTCCCCCCAAGCTTAGCTTATTTCTTGTCCTCAAGCAATTCAGTTGAAAACTGAGTGCAATAAAAGAAACTTTCATGAACACATTTGCTTCATAAGATGTATATATTCTCGGCATATGATCAAGTAATTAGACAATTCATAATAAGGAGTATGCAAATAAGGCTACCCAATAGTCATTCCAAGCTATGCAGAGATTCCAACCCAAAAACAATAAGTAGCATGAAACATAAACATAAGAACATTGCAATGCTCATAAAAAGGTATGATAGAGTGGTATCTCGCTTGCCTTTGATTGTAGAGCAAACATAAATGCCAAGGCACCTCTGAAGTTCAAGTGAAGACTAGAAGTAAAGATATCAAAGATACAAGCATCAAAGTCATGACACAATTAACCAAGTTTTGAAACAAGCACATTACACTAATAATGACAACTATGTTCTCAAGAAAGTGCTCATAGAATATGTGGTGACTCAACAAGGAAGTGAAAAGGTTTTGAAAAGTTTGAAAGGCTTCCAAATGCTGAAAGTATGGTACTCATTAGCTTTGAGCTCTCATTGCCCTATCATAAGCATATTTAAATGGTTAAGGTGAAAGTGAGGTCCAATATGAGTTATATGCTTGATAGACCATAAACTGGAAATCCCATGTCCCTTGAGTACGAGGGCCGCTCCTCATGCTAATCAACTTTAGTTACCGATAAGTTCTTGTCATAGTAAATACATGCGTATCATAGAGAACCGCCAACGGGGTACCCCTTGCCCGATGATACGGAAGAATCCCCACATCAAAATGACAAGGCAAGCAGACAACGAGCATCTCAGCAATCTTCTTATTTACCATGGGAAAATAGTGCTTTTTTCTCTCTTTCTTCTTTTCTCATCTCTGTTTTTTTTTCAATCTCTACCTCTCTTTTTTTATAATAAGAATGCTTCATAGATTGCTCATTATGGTTACGCTGCAGGTTTCCACCATGATTAGGCATGGATTAGACCTGCCGCCTAGGCATTTCTCTAACACACATACATAACTCCATGGACTTACAGGCTCCACTTTTATTTCACACCGATGATATTCGTAAACAAAAGAGCATGATATCAACTAGGTATATATTATAGGTGTTGAAATCGTACCCCGTGAAATCGCGGTTCTGCTAATTCCCAGCCTATAATTTGCAAGCATATACGTTTCATGGATAGTCACAATAGTTCAGGTTTATTAAGTGCAAGAAATAAAGTGTGCCATCAAGTTCTTGAGAGTTTTACTAACTAACTTTCTCATAACAAGCAAACATTTTATTCGGAAGAAAACAAGGCATACTAAATATGCACGGAAATAGCAAATGATGCTAATAGGTAGGTATGGTGGAAACTTTTGGCAATATTGGTTTTGGGGAGTTGGAAAAACAAGTAGAGCTTATACTCAGTGCAAGTGAAGGCTAGCAATAGAAAGGGAGCGACAAATGAGAGAGCAATAACTGTCATAATCATGCGTGCAATAAAACTTAATTAATAGTGGCATAGAAGTGACACAAGAACTCTGAGGCAAAATAATTCATCGAGGCTTAACTGACCTTTTTTAGTCATATGCATGCGTGAGCATGTGCCAAGTCGATTCAAATGAAACATTCAGAGGAAGATACCACAATGTCATACGAAGTTATGAATAGAATGATGCAAGCAAACATTCATATGACATGCTACAAACTACTAGCAAGATGGAGGTAATCATAAGAAAGCAAGAACTACCAAGCATCCATATATATCATACACCTTACATGAACAGACTAAGCATGCCCACAATGATGAGTAGATGTACAAAAAATGGAAACAAATAGAGTTCATACCAGCCTTTTACCGCACCTCGAGTTGTCATTAATCTTCATTATTTCCCTTCACTTGTGTGGCTTGAATAATAACATGAAACCAAACTCCACTGAGGACTGCTGAACTCTGCAATGAACTTTACAAAACCAAAGAAGAACAACAAACATTTTTGGGTTTTCGATTTTTAATGGCAAGAACCAAAAGGAAGAACAAGAAAAGCAAAACCTTTTTGGGTTTTTTGAATAATCAAAACAAAGCTAAAAGGAAGAAGCAAACCAAGGCTAAAAGGACAAAGAAGAAAACAAAGAGAAATACCAAAAATATTTTTGGTCTTTTTGTGTTTTTAGAAAGCAGAAATAAAGCAAGAAGGAGGGCTAAAAAGAAAACGAAACATGAATATGCAAAGTACCGACTAAACATGATAAGTAGATGAGCATGATGTCGGTATACCTCCCCCCAAGCTTAGGCTTTTGGCCTAAGTGGGTATGAATCCCAAGCGAGCCAGGAAGGAGCGCCTCCATAATATGGTGAAGAAGTGCCTTCATCTTGATATGAACTCGAGGACGCCCCAGCGTAGTGCCCAGAGTAGTCATAAGAGGGCACATCCCCCTGATGCTGCCTGTGGAAACCCAGCAGGCGGAGTTGCTCTTGCACCTCCTCCTTGGAGCGTGACCATGGCATCCTGCAAATACTGTACAAAGAAGGCTGTGTCAAGGGAATTTCCCTCTCATCTCCGTCAGTGAACAACATCCTATAAACTAAACTCTCGGTACTAGAGTCAGTAGTAACAAAGTGATGCATTTCATAGCAGCAAGATCAAGCCTTTGTGGAGTCAACACAGTGTCATTAGGATCCACAGAAACATCCAAAGCAGCCACCATGCGTGAGGCAATAATACCCCATAAATAGGTCCTCTAGCGGCTAGGCGGCGAGCAATGAGAGAACCAAGATTATACTTGGTATCATTACTGAGTGCAGCAGCGAGGAAGGCTAAATGATAATTAGAAATATTACTAGTGTTCTCCCTACCAAGAATGCTAGTGGCAAAATAATAAGCAAAATATCTAAGAGTTGGGAGTTGAATGTTCCTTATCTTCCCACGCTGAGCTACGCGGTCATCGTCATTTGTCACACTTCGGTAGAGCTCCAGCAAATCAGCGGGTTGACCTTGGATCTTCTTCACTGTCCCAGTCATGCCTATGCTTATAATGCTGCAAAATCTTTCCAATGGCATGGTAATAGGCAGATTATAAATTTTGAACTAAACAGTTGACTGATAAGGGGTGTTAGTGAAAATGAAACTCTCAACGAAAGTTTTGGTGAGCATGGCATATTTCTCACTCTCATCTTCCATGTAAGTGGTCATCCCAACCCTCTAAACAAGGAGTAGGAACTCATCGAGGATCCCTACAGCTCGCAAAAAGGTAAAACAAGGGAAAGTAGATGGGTGAGCATCTCCCTCATCTCCTTCATTGCCAAAGCGTCGTGCAATAATATCTTCATTATATGATGGCCTATATTCAGAAGCTGATCTTGAAGGCCCAACCCTCCTAGGTGTGTCCCTCTCAAATACTTCTCCAAAAGTGTGGTTGTTCATCTTTTGCTATTCTGAAATTTAAACATCCATCATACAAGTCATTGCAAAGTGATTACATAATGAAAGGAACTACTTATAGGGACTTGTAAGAGGCCTAAGCATGCATCAAAATAATTTTTCTAAGCATTGAACAAGCTTAAAAGCTAACATAACCTATCACCTACAGTATAATACTCAAGATATAAACCACTAACACAAATCTACTTGGATAGGTGGAGGAGTCACATACCGGAGAACAAATGCTCCAAATCTCAGCAGCAAAGATGGGCTGAGCAAGGAGATCGAAAATCGTGAGCAAGAACAGTAAGAATGCGAGTTTGAGCAATGGACTGGTGTTTTCTCGGGAGAGAGAAAGAAGTGGCAAGTGAGAGAGTAAGTGGAGGGTCAGGGGTAGCCCACACAATGTCCAGGCGCGCCCTTGGTGTGGCCGCGCCACCAGGTGGTGTGCCTTCCTGGTGGTCCCCCTGGGTCACTCTAGGTACTCTGCCCCTTTTTTCACGTAAAAATTTAATATGAATTTTCTGGAATATTTCGAGACACTTTTTTTTGAGCAATTTTCAGGTAATGATAAATGAATTTCTAATAGAAAGATGATTTTGGAAAGATGCAAAAAAACAAAACTAAAACTTCAGAAGTTCTAAGACACTCTAATATGCAAGCTACTAGCGAAAGAAAAGTAAACTATGTGAAAACAAAAATTGGAATGGGTAAAAATACAAGTAAGCGAAGATAATCATGGTGAAAACATTGTTTTGTTCATTAAAATCCCTTTGTTAACAAGGTTGATCAGGTCTTGTTACCAAAACAATTTTATATGAAACAAAACTTTGTATTCCACTAATGATTATGTTACCTCAACCTTGATAGCAATGGTCCCAGTCATAATAGTTTCATATTTTTCTCGTGGTATGGGACAATATATTTCTCCCACTTGGATGCCCTCAATATTTTCAATTGAATTTAAGCCATAATTCCTATCAATCTTCTTGGGGAAATAGACGGTATGCTCTTTGTCATTAACATTAAAAGTCACCTTTCCTTGATTGCAATTAATAAGAGCTCCTGCTGTATTAAGAAAAGGTCTCCTAAGAATAATAGACATATTATCATCTTCAGGCATTTCAAGCACAACACAGTCAGTTAATATCAAGCAATTATGAGCCACTTGAATAGGTACATCCAAACATATACCAATAGGAATACTAGTAGATTTATCAGCCATTTGCAAAGATATATCAGTTGGTATTGATTTTTCCAATTGAAGTCTCTTATAGAGAGAAAAAGGCATAACACTAACTCCTGCTCCCAAATCACACAAGGCAGTTCTAACATAATTGTTTTTAATAGAGCATGGAATAGTTGGAATCCCTAGGTCTCCAAGTTTCTTTGGAACTTTACCATTAAAGGAATAATTAGCAAGCAAAGTATAAATTTCCTCATTAGGGATCTTCCTTTTATTAGAGACAATATCCTTCATATACTTTGAATAAGGAGGCAATTTAATATCATCGGTTAAAAGAATTTGCAAAAATAAAACTTTCATCCACTCACAAAACTTGTTGTAGTGTTCATCTTCCTTTGACTTGTGTTTCTTATCAGGGAAAGGCATAGGTTTTTGGACCGAAGGCTCTCTTTCACTACCATGTTTTTTAGCAACAAAATATTCTTTAGTGTATTTAGTATTCTTAGTGTGCCTTTCAGGTTCTTCTTTAACTTTTTCTTTATCAGGAGCATCATTTTCCTCATTACCACTTTCAGTTTCAGCATCAGAGACAGATATACTATTAGGATCTTTAGTAGGTTCAAAAGATTCTACAATAGTTTTATGTTTATTTTTTCCTTTTCTTACGAGTAGCACCACTATTTTCAATTTGTTGAGAATCCTGCTTAATTCTTTTAGGATGCCCCTTAGGGTATAGAGGATCTGGGGTGGCAGCACCACTTCTAGTTCTAATTTCATAAGCATGTTTTTCTTTAGCAACATTCACTAACAAATCCTTTTGTACTTTAATAAGCTGATCAATTTGATTTTGAACCATTTGAAAATGTTTAACAAGAATTTTAACATCATTAGAGGTTCTTTCCACAATATCCTTGAACTCAATAATAGCTCTAGAGTTTTCCATCAAATGATTCTGCACTCTTTTATTAAAATTATCTTGCTTAACAATAAAAACGTCAAATTCTTTTAAGCATTGATCAAGAGGTTTAAAATAAGGAATATCATCTTCATAAAAATGTTGGAGAGAGTGTACCTCAATAGTGGATGAGTGGGAGATTGGCTTACATAATTCTTCTATAGGAGGTAAAATTTTCACATCTTCAGATTTAATACCCTTCTCCTTAAGACATTTCTTAGCTTCCTTCATCTCTTCATCATTTAGTTCAATCACTCCCCTCTTCTTTGGTGTTGGTGTTGGCTTGGGCACAGCTAACTCAGGTGAAGTCCAGTCATCATAATTCTTGCTTATTTTAGCTATTAATTCCTCAGCTTCTTTGGGAGTCCTCTTCCTAAAATCACAATCAGCACAACTATCTAGGTATATCCTTAATTCACCAGTTAGTCCATTATAATATATATCAAGAAGCTCATTTTTAGGTAATGGACACACATGCTGTGCATGAATCAAAGCACAAAACCTTGCCCATGATTTAGGAAATATCTCCTTTTCTCCTTGTTTAAAATCAAAAAGTTCCTGCAAAATGGCATGTCTAGCACTAGGAGGGAAATATTTCTGAAAGAAAGTATCAACCAAGCAATCAGGGTTATCAATAGATCCAGGAGGTAAATTATTAAACCAAGTTTTAGCTTCTCCTTTCAGTGAAAAAGGGAAAATATTAGCAAAAAAGGAGGTGCGCATCTTAATATCATCCGAAAATAGGCCACTCATGGTAGAAAGCTCAGTCATATGTGGTACATCACTTTCATTCTTAGTTCCACAAAAAGGTTCTTTCTCAACACTTGTTATGTACGATAAATCAAGAGAGAAATCATAATCCTTATCTTTAATGTTTATGGGAGATGTAGCAAACTTAGCACTAGGAGATAATTTAGGTTTAACAGTATGTTTCTCAAGAAGACTCTTAATAGCACTTTTACCATGATTTTTTTGACATTCTTTAATAAATTCATCAGTCATCTCTATATAACTGTTTTCAATATCATAGCTCTCTCTAGACTCAGGTGAACTGACAGGTATAGTAGTATTTTCATTTAGAGTTTCAGTATTTCCAGCCATAGTTCTAGCAATCGTAGCATCTAGGAAAGGACCTAATGAACCTGATGGGGATATGCCAAAGGGGGTATGCCCAGCAGGACGTTCCGATTGGGCCGAAGGGCCTGCGAGTGCGTCCGAATGACGGCGACTGGACTACGAAGGAAGGAACGGCCCAGCGACTAGCGACTGGAGGCCCAGGAGTGTAACAGAAGCCCAGTCAGATTAGGTCAACACCTCCGGATCCTTATCTTTTCCGGTGATAACTTGTAAACCCTAGCGAGGTGCCTCATATCTAAACCTCCCTAGGGTATCCTAGAGACATACATTCCATCATACACCCCCTCAAGCGACTCGTTGCCTAGCCATCGAGCTCGCCACCCCTGTAACTCGCTCTCCAATAATCTAATCTAGCAGGAGTAAGTCTTTACCCTCCAGGGCCGAACCTGGGTAAACCCATGTGCATCCGCCCTCATCTCGCACCGCAGATGGCCGCCAACTCTTCCTCACGAAACACTCAATCGCTGCCAGTGGCAGCGACTGCCGTGGCCATTTCCACGACAGTGGCGCCCACCATGGGGCATAGCAGGACTGGCCTGAGTTCTGCGGTGAGGCCCTACTCGCCGATCGATCGGCCGCTCGCCACCGGTCGCATGATTGCCATCGGCGGGATCTTACAGATCCTGCCCAGCAGCTACATCCCGGCATCACGTCCGGTCACTCACGGCGCGGTGATGCCGGTCGGCTCCATCAACATCTTCGTCGGCTTCACCGGCGTGATCGACCCAGCTGCAATGGTGATCGTCGGCGGATCGCCGCCACACCGCGATCTGCTTTTGGAGGAGAAGGTCCGCTCCATTAGGAGCCTCGTCACCAAGTATGACTCGGCCGCCAGCGACATGGTCGAGACTAACGACGCCCTAAACGATGACGCAGATTCCGCGACCCCGGCATCGGTCGACGAATCCATCACCGTCGCATCACGGGAGGACTCCATCACGCGAGTCTCCAACCCCGAGGACTTCGAGGACCCCTCCATCCTGGGGATCTTCGACTCCGTTTTCGGCTCAGAGTCCCTCGAGGATTTTCGCGCCAGATCCAATCGCTTCAACGCGATCTACATGGCGGGTAGCATGGCCGCCCCGCCAGATCTGTTCGCCACGCTGATCCCGCCGACTGTGATGGCCACAGAGATGGAGCAAGCCCGCCTGCGGCTCACGGAGGCGCAACGCAACGAACTCGCCGAGCGCGAGAAATACCGCCTCGAACGAGAGACGGCGCGGGAGCTGTCGCTCTATCACCAGCGCCGCATCAGAACCCGCCTGAACTCCAACATCCAAGGCCGCGTCCAGAACTTCAATGACGAAAGCGAACCCGCGCGTGCCACCGAGCGCGAATACTGCGAGAACGCGCCACCAGGCGGAAGCAACCCCGTGAGACGAACTGGGGCCCCTCCACCACCCATGGGCCGCACGCCCCCGCTGGACCAACCGCGGATCATCATCTCGCCTCAAGCCCGTGATGCCAACGGGCTACCATTATACTCCACCCCAATGGACAACGTCGTCGCGGCCGACGCCGCGATCGCTAACCTCGATGTCCAAGGCGACGGCGTGCTACATATCCAGTATGCCAAGGCCCTACTCGTCAGGGCCGTCGAGCAACAAGCCGCGGGGGTCCACCCGCGGGGGCGGATGTACTCCCGCTCATCAGCAAGCAGGGCGGCATCAAGCGGCCACCGCACCGTGGCCAACGCATTAGTTGGCCCACCAACCCAGCCCCTGGAGAACCAACCACGGGCCACCAATCCCGCGCTGTCAACCAACGAGCCGCGACTAGCGAACAACACAGTCGCCGCCAACGGGCAGCCCCTCGATGCCCGAACGAACATCATCAACAACCAGGCGTGGCAGTCGTGCCAGCCAAACGACCTGCAGCACACCCTCACCAACCGCGGCGACCCGGAACCAAGGGGCCCGCTCAGTCGAGTTGGGTCGCAATGCTTCGGACCAATGATTCACGGGGAAAAATACCGCGTCAACTTCAAGGCCCCCATGGAGATCGAGAAGTACGACCTGACGTACGACCCCCTGTCTGGCTAGACACATACCTCATGGCAATGGGAATCGCAGGCTACACCGACCTGCTCGCCGCTCGCTACCTCCCCTTGATGATGGAGGGTGCGACCCGACAGTGGATCAACACGCTCCCCGCCGATAGCATTGATTCTTGGGAAGAAATGCGGGACGCCTTCGTCAGGCACTTCGAGGGCTTCTACACCCGCGCCACCACCAAAGAGGACCTGGAGCGATGCATCCAGGGACAACGCGAGTCGACTCGCCGCTGTATCCAAAGATGGCAAGAGCTGTGGATAAACGCCTCCAGCATCCACCTAGACACGACGATACACTGTTTCAAGAACGCGTGCCGATACGAACCCCTGGTCGCCAAGATCAAGAGGGTCTACCGGACGCTCGACAACATCCTCGACCTTCTCGAGATCACCAAGCGCTACGCGGAGGAGGACCCCAACCAAGACTCCGACGACGAGTCCGGAGGAAGAAGCCACATTAGCATCCACGACAGCGGGCGCCTACGCGACATGCGCTACAGCAACACCAGCATCACCGGCAAGCGCCGCATGGATGGGCGAGTCGACTTCGTCGCCAACGCCGGCTACGGCCAGCGCGACTCCAAGAACTACCGCCGCGACGGAGGAAACTACCGCGATAGCGGGAACTACCGCGCCAACAACGCGACGAGGCTGAAATTCGACCCTGCCACCCTGCTCAATCAGCCCTGCATCTACCATAGCAGGGAGGGAGAACCCGCCACCCACACCACCGCCGATTGATACTCTCTCAAAGAGATTGAGAAGGCGAGTAGAGCAAGGGAGGACCCAAACAACAACCCACCTCAGGACAACAGGAACATCGGCGGCTTCGGCATCGCCGTTGGCTCGCTACACACCTTCACGGAACTCGACACCAAGCACGAGAAGAAGGTGCTCGCCCACGCGGTCGCCGTCAATGCGGTGACACAGGTTGACATCCCTCGCTTCCTAAACTGGTCCGAGCAGAGCATCACCTGGAGTTGCCAGGACCATGTGCCAAGGATCGAATACCCAGGGCGAGTCGCCCTGGTAGTCAGGCCCAAGGTGGCCGACTACTGGCTGCCCATGACACTAATGGACGGTGGGAGCTCCATCAACATCTTGTACCTCGACATGTTCAAAAGGCTCCAGCTCTCAAAAGCAGCCATTGAGCCAACACTGACGACCTTCCATGGCATCGTCCCCGGTCGGAAGGCGTACCCGATCGGGAAAGTGACGCTGGCAGTCACCTTTGGCACTCCAGCAAACTACCGCACGGAGAGAATCGTGTTCGAGCTGGTGAACTTCCGCAGCCCCTACCACTGCGTCTTGGGCCGCCAGGCATTTGCAAAGTTCATGGCGACCCCACACTATGCCTACAACATGATGAAGCTCCCCGGGCCAAGCGGCATCATCACCGTCCACGGCGACCCCGACATGGCCGTGGAATGCGAGGACAAAGGCGCCGAGCTCGCCGACGCCGTCATCGCCGCGGAGACCGACCACGCGGATGAGCTCGCGAGATACGCGGGCAACATCAACAAGGACGACCCCACCATCCTAAAGAAACCAACCGCCACGAACTCCACGTTCGAGGCAACCACGCACACCCGCACCATCGAGCTCGTCCCAGGCGACTCCAGCTAGACGGTCACCATTGGGGCACACATGAGCCCCACATAGGAAAGCACGCTCATCGGGTTCCTCCGTGAGAACCGTGACATCTTCGCATGGAAGCCATCTGACATTACAGCTGTCCCGAGGGAACTAATGAGCACAAACTCAAGGCCGACCCCAAAGTGCGACCAGTAAAGCAGTCGCTACGGCCCTTCAATGAAGAGCGCCGTCGAGCAATCGCTGAAGAAGTTCAGCGCCTGCTAGCCGTAGGCTTCATCCGGCCAATCAAGTACTCCAAGTGGCTGGCAAACCCAGTCCTGTTTCTAAAAAAGAACAACACATGGAGAATGTGCATTGACTACACCAACCACAACAGCGCCTGCCCGAAGGAGGAGTTCGTCCTACCGCACATCGATCAGATCATCGACTCGACTGCAGGATCGGAGTCGCTGTGCTTTCTCGACGCTTACTCTGGTTATAACCAGATCAAGATGGCAGTCGAAGACGACAAGAAGACGGCGTTCATTACAGCATTCGGCGCATTCTGCTACATGGCCATGACGTTCGGCCTCAAGAACGCATGCGCCACATTCCAGAGGTGCATGCAGGAGTGTCTAGCGAGCCAAATTGGCCGCAACATTCACGTGTATATCGACGACATGGTGGTAAAATCCACCCGCTAGGACGACCTGCTCGCCGACCTAGCCGAAACCTTTGCAAACTTGCGGAGGTACAACATCAAGATGATCCCCGGAAAATGCACCTTCGGCGTCCCCACCGGACAACTCCTGGGTTATGTAGTCTCCAAGCAAGGCATCGAATCCAATCCCCCAAGATCGACACCATCACGCGACTCGGGAAACCCGAGTGCCTGCGCGACATCCAGAAGTTGGCAGGACGAGTCGTGGCCCTCAGCTGCTTCATCCCCTGACTAGGCGAGAAGGCAATGCCCCTCTACCGCCTAATGCTTAAGAACCCCATGTTCCAATGGGACGAGGAGGCCGACGACGCACTCAAAGCGCTTAAAGAAGTGCTACTAGCGGCAACACTACTAGCCGCGCCACTCGACAAAGAGCCAATGCTCGTTTACGTCGCGGCTTCTACTCGAGTCGTCAGTGCTGTGATGGTCGTCGAACGACCGGAAGAGGGCAAGGAGCGCCCCATACAGCGATCCGTCTACTACATCAGCGAAGTCCTAACGGACTCACGATAGCGCTACCCGCAATACCAAAAACTGGTGTATGCGGTATTCTGAGCACAGCGGCGACTCCCACACTACTTCCAAGAGAACCCAATCATGGTGGTCTCCTCCGCGCCCCTGCAGGACATCATACGCAATCGCGAGGCGACCAGGCGAGTCGCCAAGTGGGCCGTCGAAGTCAGCATCCACAACATCAAATACGAGCCCTGCAAAGCGATCAAGTCGCAAGCCCTGGCTGATTTCCTTGCAGACTGGGAAGAAGCACAACAGCCACAGAAGCTCCCGTACCTCCACTACTGGTCGCTCCATTTCGACGGCTCGAAGAACGCCGACGGCGTAGGGGCTAGGGTTATCCTGACCTCCCCCAAAGGAGACAAGCTCCGCTACGTCTTCCACCTCAACTTCAAGGCCTGCACCAACAACATGGCAGAATAAGAGGCCCTCCTTCACGGCATGAGAGCCGCTAAGGACATGAACGTCAACTGCTTACGATGCTATGGCGACTCCGACCTAGTCGCCGGCCAAGTCGCCGGGACGTGCGACGCCGTCTCCCCAACAATGATCGCGTACCGCCAAGCTGTCGACCAGTTGGGGGGACACTTTGATGGCTACTCCGTCGAATGGATCGACAGGCGCAAAAACGAGGAGGCGGACGCTCTCTCCCGCATCAGATCGACCCGAGAAGCACCTCTAGTAGGCGTCTTCCTTGACATCATCCACAAACCATCGGTCAGTCCACCAAAAGAGATCGACGTCGGGATCCCACTACAACTAGAACCGTCCTTAGTCGTCATGGTTGTGGAACCTAGCGACTGGACAGCAACATACGTCGCCTTCCTGGAACACAAACTCCTACCGAGCAATGGGACAGAGGCGCAAATGATCGTGCGCCGCTGCAAATCCTTCGTCATCATCAACAACGAGCTCCACAAGCGCAGCATGACCGGCGTGTTCAAGCGCTGCGTACAACCAGAAGAAGGCCGCAAGATCCTCCAGGACATTCACGCCGGCGACTGCGGCCATCACGCTGGCGCCAAGTCGCTAGTCGCCAAGGCCATGCAGCACGGTTTCTACTGGCTCACCACATAGGCTGACGCCACCAACATCGTCCAACGATGCGTCGGGTGCTAGAAGTACGCCAACCAGACGCACCTCCCTGGCTCGGCACTCAAGACCATCCCCATCACGTGGCCATTCACCGTATGGGGCACGGACATGGTAGGCCTGTTCAAGAAGGCCCCGTATGGCTTCACTTACTTCCTGGTCGTAGTCGACAAGTTCACCAAATGGGTCGAGGCCAAGCCGATAAAAAAGTGCGACGGCAAGACGGCCACCAAGTTCCTACGCGAACTCATCTACCGGTACGGCTACCTGCACAACATTATAACAGACAACGGCACCAACTTTGCCAAAGGGGCCATTAAGGAATTCTGTGAAGAACATGGCATCTGACTCGACCTCGCATCAGTCCTCACCTGGAGTCGAATGGCCAAGAAAAACGCGCCACCTAGAACGTCCTCCATGGGCTCAAGTCGCGACTCTAGGTGCCCCTCGAGCGCACCCCAGGATGCTTGGTCGACGAGCTCCCCTCTGTGATATGGGGGATTTGCACCTCCGTCAAATGCTCAAGCGGTTCACGCCCTTCTTCATGGTGTATGGCGCCGAGGCCGTAATGCCAACCGACCTGGAGCATGACTCACCTCAAGTCGCCAACTACATCGAGGCGGCCAACGAGGTTGCCCGCCAAGAAAGCATCGATCAACTCGACGAGGCACGTGACCTGGCTCGCTCCCGCACCACCATATACCATCAAGGACACCGCCGCTACCACAGCCGCCGAGTGCGAACTCGCACATCCAGGAAGGCGACCTGGTCCTGCGACTGGCACAAGACAAGAAGGGCATGCACAAACTCTCTGTCCCATGGGAGGGGCCGTTCGCCATAGGCCGAGTCCTTGGTAATGATGCCTACTACCTCATCGACATACGGGGTTATGGCCAACTGGAGGTCGGGAGGCCATGGAATGTAAACCTCCTCAGAAAGTTGTATACTTAGAACCTCACATTGTACTCCATCGGAATATATAATGAAATTCATCCGGATCACACAAATTGTGTCCACTCGCCATATTCTTGTGCCACTCGACTAAGTACATACTAGCAATACGCTACTTACGGAAGTCAACCTCTGGTCGAGCGACCGGCACGACTAAGTAGTGCGGCACAAGGGCACCAGAAATATTCGGGCCTTGGGTCGTCCACAAAAAATGCCAACCCAGAGCCGCCATTGGAGTCGCCTAGCCCGACTGGCCCACCGGGCCAAGACAACCGGTACACAGTTCTCACATCGACCTATCCCTCCCACCCTCATGCAAAGCGACTCGAACGGTTAAGTACCACGCATGGGGACTCCGCAAAACAGGAACCACCACGCGGCTCGAGAACACACCAAGTAAGAGAGCTGCCTAGGACTCGCCAAGCGACTGGCTCTTTGGGCCAGGGGAGGAGACGCGTTACAAACAACGAACTCACAACCTGCAACAGGAGCATGACCAATACGGTCGGGCACCACGCTGGGGGACTCGCTTATAAGTCAGTCCTACTCGCGCTCGGGGACTCGCCACTCCGAAGACGCGAGGGATAAACATAATGCATAAACAAAACAATACACAAAAGTATACAAACGAGTTATACCCCATTAAAGGGCGGACGCGCTTAGGGAATCGTTCAATCAAAACAATGCATAGACAAAACACACCACACATTCCTAGTCGCAATACGAGTCGATCGACTCCCCGTGGCATATATTGCAAAAATATCTTATAGCATTCGCCACTTGGCATACGTCACAACTTGGACAATTACATTGTTTACTCCGCAGGCCCTGATGAAGAAGCAGCGCCACCCCCTTGACGCGAACAAAAGGCTGCCACGGGTTCGTCGGGTACGTCGTCAATGACTTCGACAACAACAACCGGAAGGGCTGCTCCGAATTCATGTCGCGATGCTCCGGCTCGGGGTCGCCAGGCGCCAACACCGTCTCCTGGTACGGCAGCAGATCCCCCATCGCCAAGACCCGATCGGCGTAAGGGGCGGCCTTCGTGGTCAGCTTCAGCACCTCTGACATCTCCACCATGCTGGTCGCTGATGGATAGCCACTCATCACATCGTCAAGGTCGAAGTCGTCGGGGAAGTGGGCGAGACCCAAGCTCAACACTGTGGATGCCCCACGCCTGAACGCTGAGCGCGTCATCCACTCCACGACGGCACGCACCTCCTCCAAATAGCCCCACACCTCGGTAAGCCCCCCAGGAATAACTTCGGTGGGAGACTTGCCCTAAAGAGCTTCTTGGACGCACAACGCCGAGGCCGTGGTAGCGTTCACCACAGCAGTCACGCACTGCGAGGCGTTGTAAGTTTGCACCACCGGGTCGCTTTACCACAGCTGCATAGTCAGGTGTTAGTGAAACTACGAAAACCCGAAAACGGGGACTCGACAAACGGGTCAGGCGAAGACAGAGACTTACCAAGGAGTTTGCGGCAGTTCTCCTTGATGTGCTTGTCCAAGGCGGTTTGCTCGTTGTGCAGCCCCACGATGATGGAATCCGTGGCTTTGCGTTCTTACTCAGCCACAGCGATGGCAGCCTTTGCTCGCTCCTCCGAAGAAATTGAGACACTTTCGCCTCCTCCAAGTCCTTGACTAGGGAGGCTATTTGTCCATTCACTGTGTCCAGCTCGGCGACTGGAACATACCCCTCACGGGCCTTGGAGATCTCAGCCGGGAAACCATCTGCAAGAGAAGCCATCAGCGTACTGTACACGACCAGCTCACACCCAAAAGAGGAGAATAAAGACAAATAGATACTCACCAATAGTTTCCTGAAGCCACTGGTTCACCTCTTGTGCTTCGCGCAAGTCACGCTCCAAGCGCTCTCTCGCAGCCTGCCGATCGGTCGACTCCCTTTGCAATCCCTGCAAACAAACAACTCGCCTAAGCATTTGACAAAACAAAACCTAGTTCCCAGCCGCTGAAATTCAGCGACCAGGAACTCGGGGACTGGAGAAGGAGAAATAAACTAAATTCCTAGCCGCCGAAATTCAGCGACTAGGAATTCGGGGACTGGAGAGGAGCAAGAGGTTCAGTTCCCAACCGCTGAAATTCAGCGGCCAGGAACTCGGGGACTGGACATACCTGAATAGCAGCGCCGAGCATCCTGTGAAGTTCTCCGGCGTCAGTCGATGGGATCGTGAAGGAAGTGCGCCCACGACGGGAGCCAATGTCCGCATCCACGATCTCTGGACTCTGCGGAGACTGTGTGTCCGCCGCACCTGGAAACCCCCTTGCCATGAAACGCGGGAACGTCGCCGACGCTCTGGCGGGGGCACTGGTTGTCGGGACCGGCGCTTCCGGCACGGACGCAGCCAAGACTAGTTCCGATCGCGTCGCCAGCACCTCTTCAGCGACTGGCGCAGCATCTGGCTCCACGGCGCTGTCCTTGGCCGCAACGTCGTCGACACCCCCTTCTGCTTCTTTGTGACTTCGGCAGTCGCCACATCTTAGGTGGCCTTTCTCTTCTTGGGGAGGTCGCCCTCTTCCGTGGGGGTGGCCGGTGGAATCTTAGCCACCGAAGGGCGACCAATCTTCTTGGCCCCCGACCTGCACGAGCCCCCACAATCAATATAACGACAATACAAAAGAGTAAGGCGAATCGGGACGAGGGAGCAGTACTTAGCGACTGGGAGGACGCGAAGCCCGGTGCTGATGTGGGTGGCCTTGTCCAATTCGGGACCCAACTTGCGGGTGAGCCCCCTCTCGAAGACGTCTAAAGCCCACGAAACCGCGGGCTTCCTCGACGATGAATCTGCAGTCGCCGGGATCTCCGGCTCCGACGCGGCCGCCCTTGACGGCTGTGGTGATTTGGACGCCATCGCCTCACCCGCTTCTTGGCTTGGAACCCCCGAGGCCGTCGGCACAATCGCCGCCAGGGGAACCTCTACCACTACCTCCGTGCCCTCGCCCTCCAACCCCTTTGTCGGGACTGCATCCTTTGGGGCCTTGTGCGAGACTTCGGGAGAACCTTCATCATCGGAATCTTCATCCGACTCAAACACCCCCGCCGACTTGGACGATGACGTGGGCCTTTTCGATGGCGACTTGGGCCTGCATGCGGGCTTCGACGGCGTAGTAGTATGCCGGTATGTGTGCTCCTGTGCGACCTCGTCGCCTCTGTCGTGCTCGTCCAGGCTACGGCTCGCCTCGACTTCATGTTATTTCTGCATGCGGGTGTTGCGAGCCACAGGCGCTGGGGGAGGAACCTCTTCCTCCTCACCGTCGCTATCGGAAGGGTCCCCCTCGGAGTCTTCCTCCAGTTCCTGGGGAACCTCTTCATCGAGCGGAGGGAGCCAGCCCTCCAACACCTGAAAAAGCTGAGAACCACCACGAGTAAAACACCAAGTGAGGAGACTGAAAACTTAAACACGGACATAGCGATTGGGAAGAGAACTTACTATGGGGGCTTCATTCTTCACAGGAGTGTACAGGGCGACCCTGACCGCCACACTGGTGAACTCTGCGTCGGTGATCTTCTTCAGGGCGGCCTTGTAGTCCTCGGCCTCCCATAACTCCTTGCTGGTTCGGGATGCGTCATGCTTCCCGCTGTATTCATACATCCAGTGCGTCGAGCCGCGAGCGGAACCAGGCGCCACCCGAGCCAACAGTTGTAGAGGTTGATCGGAATCAACCCTTGGACCTTCAGCTTCTGGATCTGATCCATCATTTCTGCGACGGCCATCCGCTGGTCTTCGGGAAGCTTCTTCGGCGCCAACCGACGGGGCTCGCTCCTCTCGGCGACGAACTCGGGAAGAGCCACCTCGTCGGAGGGAGTGTCTTCTTTGACGTAGAACCAGCTCTTCTTCCACTCGATAGCGGCCTTCTTCGGCAGAAGGAGCTTGACGAAATTGGACTTCGGCTTCAGTTGAAATGTGACTCCACCTGGGGCCAGCATCAAGCCACTGGACGCCTCGCGCCTGATGCGGCCGTGGAAGAGCTCTAGCCATAGCGGGAAGTACGGCCTGCAGCCGAGGTAACATTCGCAGAAGGCGACGAAGATCGCCAGCTACTCGATGCTATGCGGACCAAGATCCGATGGCTTGATCGCGTAATACACGCAGAAGCGGCGGAAAAAGAGTGAGGTGGGGAATCCCAAACCCCTCTCAAGATGACTGGGGAAGCAGATGAACTCGCTGGGTCACGGCTTTGGCTCGGTCTTGGAGGAGGGGAACCCACCAATTCCCCTTGCGGAGCACTCCGGCATCCTCGAAAGATTTAAGTTGGGCCATGGTACACTTGGATTTTCCGCATGAGCCTTTGGGAGGCGCCATTGGGTAGGATGTGGAATCGCACGATGCGGAAAGGACAAGCCGGAAGGACATAGGCAGGGAGATTGGAGGTAGGAAGAACGGATGAGGAAGAATGAAGAATGCGAAGAAGGTCTGTAGAGCTGAACCATCACTCCCCTTATATGGGAAACGCCACCCGCCAAAATTGGGATAGTCGTTACTCACGGTAATTGCGCCGAAGTTACCGTTGGACATTCCAACATATAGTTTGACCAAATTTGATGGTCCAACTCCTTTATTCCACCCGCTACCCGCCAGTCTATTTCATTCGCCAATGCGACGACTTGGTGGCAATAACATTCATTGATATGGCGAATGGAAACATGGGGAAATTCTCCTTGGTTCTAATGGAGTCCATCGCCGACTCGACTGGATGCCCAAATTGGGCCCGCCTACTCCGAACGCCAAAAGGCTGCCTGTGCTTGCATCAACGATGGTCTCGGGGACTACTGATGGGGATATGCCGAAGGGGGTATGCCCAGCAGGACGTTCCGATTGGGCCGAAGGGCCTGCGAGTGCGACCGAAAGACGGCGACTAGACTAGGAAGGAAGGAACGGCCCAGCGACTAGCGACTGGTGGCCTAGGAGTGTAACAGAAGCCCAGTCGGATTAGGTCAACACCTTCGGATCCTTATCTTGTCCGGTGATAACTTGTAAACCCTAGTGAGGTGCCTCATATATAAACCTCCCTAGGGTATCCTAGAGACTTACGTTCCATCATACACCCTCTCAAGCGACTCGTTGCCTACCCACAGAGCTCGCCACCTCTCTAACTCGCTCTCCAATAATCTAATCTAGCAGGAGTAGGTCTTTACCCTCCGGGGGCTGAACCTGGGTAAACCCATGTGCATCCGCCCTCATCTCGCACCGCAGATGGCCGCCAACTCTCCCTCACGAAACTCTCAATCGCTGCCAGTGGCAGTGACTGCCATGGCCATTTCCCCGATAGAACCACTCTTGTCAAGCACAATAGAAGTAGCATCAGCAGTAGTAGCAGTATGTGTAGCATGTGTATGTTGTGGTGTAAGGATCTTACTCATCACAGATGGTGAATCAAGAGCAATAGAGGAGAAACAATATGGTGGTGTAAGGACCTCTCCTTGTAGTGGATGGTAAAATGGGAACCTTGCCATCATGAGACTTACCCATGACGAATGGATAGCAGCGAACAATAGTGATTCCAAGTGAACTTAATAAATAGAGCTATACTCCCCGGCAACGGTGCCAGAAAATAGTCTTGATGACCCACAAGTATAGGGGATCGCAACAGTCTTCGAGGGAAGTAAAACCCAATTTATTGATTCGACACAAGGGGAGCCAAAGAATATTTATAAGCCTTAACAACTGAGTTGTCAATTCAGCTGCACCTGGAAACAATTCTTGCTCGCAGCAGTTTATCAGTAGCAACAGTTTTGTATTAGCAATAGCAAAGTGATAGTAGTAGAGAAGTAAAGATAGTAGTAACAATAGAAGTAAACAGTAGGATTAAAGCGCGGTAGGCATAGGGATGAATGGACGGGCGTTGCATGGACAAGACAATTCATATGGCAATCAATACTTAGGGCATTTGCAGATACATAAGATAAAGCATCCACGTACTAAATAATCATAGGCATGTGTTCTATATATAGTCATACGTGCTCGTAATGAGAACTTGCACAACATCTTTTGTCCTGCCAGCCCGTTTGCAGCGGGGCCTCACGGGAAATACTGGCAATTAAGGTGCTCCTTTTAATAGAGCACGGGAGCAAAGCATTAACACTCCGTGAACACATGTGATCCTCACATCAAAGTCATTCCCTCCGGTTATCCCGATTATTGTCACTTCAAGGCCTTTGGTTCCGGACAATAATATGTGTATATAACTTGCATGTAAGATCATAAACAATACTATCATCATGAATCAATTACATGTTCAGATCTGAAATCATGGCACTCGGGCCCTAGTGACAAGCATTAAGCATAACAAGTTGCAACAAAGTCAAAAAACACTAATAATAGATACTAGGGACCATGCCTTAGCAATCAGATGCCATTACATGAATGATCTCACGAAATCCCTACCATCCCCATAGCCTATAGCGGGGGATTACTCACTCATGGATGGGGGAATCATGGATGGTCGATGGAGAAGCGATGATGATGATGATGGCGATGATCTCCTCCAATTCCCCGTCTCGGCAGGGTGCCAGAATGGAGTTTCTGGTTCCAAATCATGGTTTTTTGTGATGGCGGCGCAACAGAACTCTATCTAGAAAAAACGTCGAACCCCGTGGGTTTTTAGGTCAAGAGGCATCTTATAGGCGAAAAGGGAGGTCGAGGGGGTGCCTGAGGCGGCCACAACCCTCCCAAGCGCGGTCAGACTTGGCCTGTGTAGCCAGGTGGTGTGGGCCCCTCGTGGCCTCCTCTGTCTTGTCTTCTAGCTCCGTGAGTCTTCTGGTTAAATAGGATTTTTGGCATATTTTTCGAGATTTTTCATAATCGTTGATTTTCTGCACAAAAACTAGACACCAATGTAATTCTGCTGAAAACAGAGTCAGTCCATGTTAGTTGTATCCAAATCACACAAGTTTAGAGGAGAAACAATAGCAAAAGTTTTTGGGAAAGTAGATACGTTTTGGACGTATCACGAACTAGATAGATTCAGCAACTGTAGAGCAGGGAATCACACTAATATTTTCCATTGACTTCAAATTTTGCAAGAATTACACAGTAGCAGGCAATTACTGTTTTATGGAGTAGCTAAGAACATGTGCATGAAAAAATAACAGACATGTGAATGACTTGAAATTTGTAGAGTATCGAAGGAAAACCAACATGTCTAATAACCTTGTATGTACTAGCACGAAGAACAGGCATGCCCAATAACTTGCATGTATGAGCACGATTACAAAAATGCAGTTCACTATGACAGGCTTGAACCTGCTATACTGCTGACAAAACCAAAATGGGTTAGAGATTTGGTTAACCTTGGTCAGAGAGGCGTTTAAGCATCATCGGTACCGTGCGGGTGATGTCCAGGTCATCGAGGGTGTTGCAGTTGCGGTGGCTATTGGCGTTGGGGAAGCAGATCTTGGGCGATCGATGCCTAGGTCATAGCAACATGGTAGATATCAAAGTTTGAGCCCAACAAGATGGTGCATCCCTAGCTAGCCCAACATATATATATATATATGTGAGAGAAGCATGATCCCTAAACCCTAACCCTAAACTCTAAAACCCAACAGGGCGGCATATGCTTATCTTGCATCACACTTTTGTACATATTCTAGGAAACACATGCAGGATCTGGAGCGATTCAAACGCTCCGATGCTCGGTTTTCAACGAAACCCTAGACTGTGGGCCCCATAGACGATCTACCCCCTAGATTTCTCCAAATGAGGGAACAATGGACTTTTGTCCTTATTTTAGTTAGTTTTAGGTCATAGCAAGGTAGATATCGAAATTTGAGCCCAAGAAGATGCTAAATCCCTAGCTAGCTCGTGTTGCCTGTGCATATCGATATATGTGAGGGACCATGCTCACCAGGGGCCTAGATAGTGCCTATCTCAACAACCCATCACACTTTTGTACATATTATAGGAATACATACATGCAATATATCTAGAGGGATTCCATCGATGCTCGGATGATTGGTTTCCAATTAAACCCTAGACCATTTGGGCCCCACAGAGATCGACACCCTTAGATTTCTATATATGAGGGTTGAACAATGTACTTTTATCCTTATTTTAGTTAGTTTTAGGTCATAGAAACATGTTAGATCAAAGTTTGAGCCCTAGATCTCAAAGAAGGATACCCTCCGATTGACCCAGCACAGGTAGAGCAGCGCGTGTGCTACACATATCGATAGATATCTACATCGCATGGACATGAACGTGCTCACTCGCATCTAGAAACTACAACTAGATATTGCGGGATTAATTACAGAACATGATGGGAACATATCTTTGGGCAACATTATTATTTGCCATAATAAGATACTGAACTGTACTGTACATGCATGTTTGATCCATGTCCCCCCTTCTTCCAACGCTTAGATCCCAAACTGATCTATACATCCCAAAATATATACTAAACAAAATAAAATATAAATTAATCTAGTTCAAACACATAATTTATCACCACTCGTTGTCGTCCTTGACTTGCTTCCCCTTCAACCGCTTGGTGTCGCCACCGTTTCAAGATTCCTGCTCCTTCTAATACCGCTTTCTATCCTCCTCGTGATTCTTCTACTAGGCTCTCTTGCAATTAGGGAATATCTCTGTCACGAAAAACCCCTGAACTATCCCATCTATCATGGTAATGATCCTACTTTACAAGTCGTACGCCATGTAGGAATCTCTGGCTACATACTCGAGGTGCACCCGACTCATCTGCTTCCACTCCCAGTAGTTGTGCTCGCTTCGCTTCAATTTTTTAAGTACTGCATAGGATCTGCCGTTGATTTCCACTGCCAGATCATCCATTCCATCTTTCTCTGGGTATGGTCTGATCTTGTACATATTTTGGATGTTGATGTGGTGTACCCATGTGGAATTTTTATCTTCGCACGGGAAAGCATAGTTGTGTCATTTGTGATATCCATGCTAGTGAAAGTTATCCCTTTCCTACACAAGAACTCGACCAGAGCTAGACAATGCTTCTCACTTGGTTTACTCCTGCAGTTAGAGGGTTTTTGGGATGTATGGGAACAAGGGATGCATAAATGGTGATTTCAAATTTAAATTTCACATACCTATGGAAGTGGTAAATGAGGACCTCCTCATGTATGGCGATTTGCATGACGGTGATCTCTTGTGAAGGATATTTTCACTTATCTTCATGGGTGTACTCCAAGTCTAGCCCCATGAACTTGTACTTCTCATTCTCAAGCAATTCATCATACCTGGCGAGAGTTGTCTCCACGGTCGCTTCATCATTTGTGTATACCACTGTCAAAGTCGTGGTGCCATGGGGAGGGACGAAGTGGGTCTCTATTGTGTGTTTCCCATCATCCATGGTTGCAATGAAATTGGTAAAAGGAAATGCATGCAAGGAAATGCCAGGAATGAGGAAGAATGGAAGAAGAAGAACCGACATTTCTAGAACAGTGGAACAAAGGAAGAGGAAAAAGAAGCACGCCAAGAATAACTGCAGAGATTGTGGATACATGGTAATAATGAATAACTGCAGCTTCGATTAGAGAACTCACCGTGGTTACGTGGAGACGTGGTAGTGTTGCCGGTTCAACAAGTGGGCCGGTTCCTATGAGAATATGGAATTAGTTGTGCATTTTTCTATGTGATAAATTGAGAGAAATCATTTATATTTTCTCTTTCATAATTAAATAGAAGGAAGTTGGTACAATCCAAGAGATTTGAACAAAAGAGATTTGCTAGTTTAACATACAACAACACAAAAGTTTTTGTGGGGAGAAGGGAACACCCCATTGAACGACACTTTCTGATCCGGAGAGCTTTCTCTGAAGGGACTAGGGGCCACGCTCTCCTTCCCCTACTAGCGTCTGTCCAGCATGTCTCATATCCTACCACAGACTATGAAGAGAAAGCAACACCCCGTTCTACGACACTTTCTGATCCGGAGAGCTTTCTCTGAAGGGACGTGGGAAAGAACATGTAAACACCAATTGTCCACCCATATAGACTGGGAGAAGTTGCCCATATGGAACATGAAAAACGTAATGCAGCAATCACCTTTTGGGGGAATCATGCCGTCTGGGAACATTTACGTGACCGGGTATGACTCCACGACGTCCTGGATGTAGCTAGAGAAACACGTTCAACGTGGCGGAGCTCAAATCATCTATTGTCACGAGGAAAATACACCGAACTCCTGCTGATCCTCATACGGATACGTTAAACCAGATTTTTCGATAATACTGGGCCAGGGACGCTTTCTCACTTGAGCCACCACGCTCTAGCTAGGGTCTGTGGGATGGGTCTCGAATCCGCCCGAAATCCATGTGCTTTTGCTCAGAAAGCACGACCCATCCCCTCCCCATAGACATGCATTCTTGAATTCTAAATTCTGATGATTTATTCAGAAGTTCTGAGCTACAACTGACATCACAGAGCCAACATTCTCGTATTCATCCTCCTCCCTCTTCTCGTTGTTATCATCTTCCGCATCCTCATGTTCCTTTGTTGGACCGGTGACCACCTCAATAATCAGCTTGTTATAATCCAGGGGTCAGTGAACTCAATGCAATCGTCATATACTTCCCAAGATTTTTAGGCCTTCATCACAATTATTCTTCATGCATACACAATAGAACACTTTCTTTGGGATTTGGTGTTCCCTTGTTGTTATGACCTTGGATCGTTAAACATCCCAAGGCCCTATGATTAACATGCTAGTCTCTAGATCAATAGCTAGCACTCATAGTCCATGAATATCAAGTAAAACAAAATTCATTATTACACGAATAATCAAGATTATATTTATTACAACTTTGCATAGATTATAGCTAGCTCAAATAAAACAGCGGAAACTAATAAAACTTGAGTCCATCAATGCCTCAGGGTAGTTGTGTGAAGACCCACGATCCCTATGCACCTTTCAATCTTTGGATTCTGCACATAAAACGTGTAACCAACAAGTTGGGTCAATACTTTGAATGTATTGGCAAATTACACCAAGGAAAGAAAAGGACAAGCTCTACATGCAAGGCTAGGAGTAGGATTTGGGTTTCATTTGAGTTCAGCCAAATTTCTCTAAGTAAGGAGAAAAGATGGAGAGTTTTCCCTCCTTTGTAAACATTGTTTAAGTAATATAGGGTCAAGTAGAACACGAGGATATTACGCACCAAGTGTCCAATCAACTTAACACTTGGATATTACGCACCAAGTCCCCAAAATCCCACCCATTAGCGATATTAGGCATGCCCTGGGATTTAAGAAAACTTTAAGTTTGGAAATAGAGACGAAGATCTTTCAGAGGCTCCATCCTTCAAATGCTCAAAGTGTTCATTTCCGTGAACTAGGCTGATCGATCAGATTGCAATACTCTCGAGAGTTTGTGCACTTTACCCACAATCCCCGATCAAGTCCTCTTACAAACAAGACCATGGCGAGGCTTTCCCTTAGTAGCCCCTCTACTAGCTGGATCCAACCGTGCCAAGAACCTCCAAATGTTGGTACCCCGGTGAGGTTTCCTACTAAGTACTAGGACAAGACAGAGCCCATATGTATTGTGGTTGCACTGGAAGCTTCTGAATTCTGAAACATGGCACACTTCTTTGATTCCTGAGGGGCTTTCCTCCACCAAATTCCACCAAATTCCACTTCTTTGATTCTTTGATTCTTTGGAACCATTCTGCCCAGAAGAAAACTTAGTTTTATTTTGAAGATGGTTTTGAGAGGAGAAGGTTTGCTCGAGAGAGCTTTACTTATAAAAAAATAGTCTTTCAAGCCCCCCAACGATACTTTATATATAGCATAGAAAGCAATACTTAGCAAAAACAGGGGTAACCTATTAGGGATGGAAATTCTTAAGTAGAGAGCTACTCATGGCATACTACAAAACCGCACTTGCAAAATAATACTAATAAATTCTACCATATAATCCTACACATGCATACTATATAATTTGAAGATCAAAATATCCATAATCAAAACTAGGAAATAAATATGAAAAAGTGGTGTAACTTTCCTTGATCCAAGCAGCACTCTACGCAGCAGTACTCCTCGGCGCACTCTGAAGAATTGAACGAATCATAAACATAGATCCAATCACAACTTGCACAAAGCATTGCCACAAAAGTAATTATGCATGATGCAACATGGTAATATGAAAGGATGGGTTCAAATTCGATCAATAAAATTATTCGAGGTGGTATTGTGTTGGGGAATCACTAGTATCGATTTCCCACAGATTTTATGTGTTTTTGATTATTACTTAATTAAGTATGCCCATAAAGAGATCTACCCTTCAAATCTACCACGAAACATATCTAAACACTCTAAGCAATATTTTCCAATTTGAAATAGTAAATATCGTAATTACAAATCTAATGAAACAAGAATCAACTAAAATAGAGTTACAATTATTTTCCTTGAATTAAAACACTCCAAACTAGACTTTAAATCTTACCACAATAATTATTGCATTAAACTAGCAATTTTATTGCAGATCTGCGTTCTACCGAATTTTGCAAATCCAACAGTATATTTCAATTTTTGGCCAAGTATTTGATTTACTATGAGTTTTACAAGTTTTAAACAATAATCTGTGTATTTAAAATTATTTACAGTCGGGGCAGCCACGCAGGCGACAAGTGGCAGCGCAGAATTGGCCCACCTAGGCACGCGTTGCTGACACGGCGTGTGCCACGCAGCGCGACGAGTTTGGGCGATAACCCTTCGCTTAAAGGATCTAATATGTGTCGTCTATTCACGATATAACGGCCGAGAACGGGAGCTCTTACCTAGCGGCGATGTTGACTTGACAGCGACGAAGGACGGCGACGATGTGGTCGGATGGTGGTGCTCGGCAGTTATCCAGTGGTTCCCCAGGGCGATGGAGTGGACGACTGCGTGTGGCTCCTCCTCGCAGTTCCATTCCCGAGATTGGCGTCGACCTCCTCCCCCTCGGTTGACAGCGGACGACAACTGCTCCTTGCGGCTCCGGTGGAACATCGACAACAAATTACGGGCAGCGCAGGTTCCTGTTTAAGGCGAAAACGATGCGGGGCGACGCGGTCATTAGCGGCGGGTGCGAAAGTTAGCAGGAGGGGAGGCAGGGGTCTTGGAATAAGCGGGGTGGCTCACCTTCCGAAGCATCACGGCGGCGGCTCTGGTGAGATCACGATCGATCTTGAATCGAGCAGCCCGGTGGCAGAGGGACGAAATTGGCTTAGGTTTTTGGGGAATACGGTGTGAGGTTTAAATAGGAGGATTATATTGTCGCGGGGGTCACGATTTCTTCTCCGATTCAGCTGGGGTTCGTTCGGAACGCCGCGGTGGTCGTTCGTGATCGTCACGAACTCTACGGGAGCGATGATTGGTGGGCCAGGGGTGGCAGCGACCGCGGCGCGGAGGCGGGCTACGAAGTAGAGCTCTAGCTTTCTGGGACGGCCCAACTGTGCGGTGGGAGCGCACACGGTAGTTTAGGCGCTGTTGGTTCGGCTAGCCCGCTTAGTTTGGTTACCTAGTTTTTTTTGTAATACTCTTCATTATTTCTGTTTTACAAATGCTTTAATAACTTTTGCATCTTAAAACCAAAATTAATGAAATTAGTCTCTAAAAATTTGTAAAAAGGAGGAGATCAACATAGGATCATAAAAATAGACGTTTGCAAAGATTTAGAAGGTTAGGTATTAATATAACCCCTTTTTGTCTTTATATGACTATATGAGAAAACAAAATAGGGTTTAGGGAAAAGGATTTTGATGCAACTCTATTGTGTGATGCCATGATGCAAATATTATGATGCATGTTTCTAGTAAAATCTGGAATTATACAATTTGGGATGTTACAAATCTACCCCCTGATGACCCAAAATTATAGGGGGTGTATCGCAGTATTTTCGATAAGTAAGAGTGTCGAACCCAACGAGGAGCAGAAGGTGCTGACTAGTGGTATGGATCAGGAATTCTCTGCAAATACTTAGCAAATGGATTTTTAGGGGTTTTGATAAAGCAAGTAAATAAAGTACTAGTAAGTAAAAGACAATAGAAATAAATACAGCAAGTGGCCCAATCCTTTATGCAGCAAAGGACAAGCCGATTGTATTACTTAAGATGACCAAACGTTCTCGAGGACACATGGGAAGACTGTCAAGTGCTTTCGCTTCATATTGTTGATTAATCTTCTTTAGCTTGCTAAGTGTTGTGTGGATGAACCTGTGCTAATGTACCGACCTTCCTAGGACTAATACATACTTGTGATTATACCCCTTGCAAACATCCGTAAGTACAAGAAAGTAATTAAGGTAGAAACCTAACCACAGCTTTAAACTCTAAGACCCTTATGTCCCTTGTGCAATGGTTTCCTAACGGGGGTTCAGGTTTCTATCACTCCGGCAACCCCTACGATTAGTAGCCAAATACACAATGCATTACCCTAGGCCCATATTGGTGAAGTGTCATGTAGTCGTCGTTCACATGACACCACTAGAAGAAGTACACCACAACTTAAATAACAATCTATTGAATCTTTCTCAACACAACTCCACTACTGGCAACATGACTTCTCCCATGTCCTCAAGAACAAAACAAACTACTCACAAGACATCATATGGATCATGATCAGAGATGGAATAATGATGTATAACAATCTGAACATAAAAAATAATTCAATGGTTCACTCAATAGCATCAACAACAAAGAGTAATCAACACTGGGAAAGTTTCCCCTATCAACTATAGCAAGATTCAACCAATTGTTACAGCAATATGGAGATGGTGATGAGGGTGCTGATGGTGATGATGGTGGTGATGATGATGATGATGATCCTGATGAAGTCCAGCTTGATGGTGGTGTTGATGGCGACGATCTCCCCTCTTCGGGAAGGAATTCCCCCGGCAAAAATCTGTCTGCCGGAGAGATATTTCTCTCTCGGTGTTTTGCGCCCCGTAGAGGCGGCGGAATCTTTCTGTGGTCGCTCCCAGAGTCTTAGGGTTTCGGGATGATGATATACGCCAGAGGGGAGAGACAGAGGTGGGCCAGGGCGGCCACACCACCTGCTGGTGTGGCCTAGGGCTGCCCGCGCCAGGGGGTGGTGTGGGCCCCCTATGGCCCATATCCACTCCCTCTTCTGGCATCCTTCGTGTTCTGGAAAAATAGGATTTTCTGTATATTTTCCCGTATTTTCTGATCTTCGCGAATTTTTCCTCCAAACAGCACCTTTTCCATCAGAATCCTGACTACAGCGGTCCATGCTCCAAAAGTCATCAACCATGCAAAAACAGATGAAATAACATAAGTATCACCTCTCAATACAAAATATATCAATGAATAACAGTGAATTATGTCATAGAATAGTGATGCAAAATGGACGTATCAACTCCCCCCAAGCTTAGACTTCGCTTGTCCCCAAGCGAAACTGAGCTCAATAAACATGGCCTCGGGTTTATGGGGTGAATATTCGATAAAAGAATATGGACAAGAAGCATCACATTCATCAATACATAGATCATAATAGAAGACAACTCACTATTATATAACTCAACTTGTAATTAGTAAAGGAAACACAATAAAGATACATAAAGTGAATCATAATTGGTAATGGCAAACTTAGCTCTTGGTCGAAGAATAGTTCATAATTTGCTGGAGTTCATGAATAGTTGGTTTTCAAAGATAGCTTTCAAAGTAGTAAACATCAAGATAGGAGCAATGTGCAAAACAAGGAACATAAGAAACATGATTGCATAAATCATCATATGAATGAATGAAACACAATAACTCAAAATACTTGCTGAGATAGAAGGGAGTAGGTTCACTGACTCAACTACACAGTAAAAGAAAGGCCCTTCGCAGAGGGAAGCAGGGATTGCAAGTCTCATAAAGAGCTCCCAAAAATTATGGTACTTACTAGCTTTCAGCTCTCATTGCCCCTATCATAGGCATCTTTTGGTGGTTAAGGTTAAAGTGACACAAATAAGAGGATATGCTTGACAAGTTATAAGTTGAAGTCCCATGCCCCTTACTTATGAGTACCGAACCTCATGCTACTCAACTTCAGTCACGAGTAAGCTCTTGTCATTGTAAATACATGTGTATCATTAAGAACCGCCAACGGGGTACCCCTTGCACATGACACAGGAGCTATCCCATAATAAAAATGACAAGGCAAGCAGACAGTGAGCATCTCAGCGATCTTTTTATTTGCTATTTGCATAGGTTTTTATTGAGGATGCTTCATAGAATGCTCACTATAGTTATGCTGCAAGTTTCCACCATGATTAGGCATGGATTAGGCTAGCGGCCCAGGCGTTTCTCTAACACACATAAAAACTCCATGATCTTACAAGTTCCACTCTTATTTCACACCGCCGGGATCCATAAGCAAAAGAACATGATATCAACTAGGTACAAGTACCAATGAAGTGTTGAAAGCGGTCCCCATGATACATGGTTCTGCTAACTTCAACTCATAAAGCGCAAGCATATACACAACAAAGAAGGACCCAATGGTTCAAGTTTATTAAATGCAAGAAAATAAAGTGTGCCATCAAGTTCGTGAGAGCTTTAATCACTAATTTTCACATAACAAGTTTAATTTGGGAGGTAGATAAAACAAGAATTTACTTGGAATAGCAATAATGCTACTAGGTAGGTATGGTGGACACAAATGGCAAAGGTTTTGGTTTGAAGGAGTGTATGCACGAGAAGAATTCCCTCTTAGTACAGGTTTTTGGCTAGCAAGGCTGGGTAGCAAGTACAAGAGTTGAAGGAAACAAATAAACAAACATACAAGTGATAAAGACAAACATGCAATCTTCCTTGGAAGCAAAAAAGATCTTAACTAGAGAATACTATACTTATGAGCAAATAAAGAAAGAAAGATGATGACATAATTTTTCTTTAGAGTACTTTTATCTTTTCATTCAACTCTCAAAAATATTGTTGCTACTGACCGAGCCAGGTTTGCCAAAACCAACTAAATTAACTCAATGATCGCAAAGTGATAAATACTAGCAACAAGATCAATCATATAACCATGAATTGAAAACTAAAATAAGCTATGCAAAAGAGTGAATGATAGAACTTCTCATTAATAATCCATAACGGCAACTCACACCAAGGGATACATATCTAACGAGAGAGGGGACACTTCCATAATGCAAACCATACTACATAATAACTCCTCTATTCATGATATGACTCTACTAAAAATGTAAAAGATAGAAGATACTGATGTGATACCGCGGCACGCCCCCAAGCTTGGAACAAACCAAGGGGATGCCAAACCTGATGATGAATTACTCCTTAGGTGGTGGTGGTATCCTCTCGATGAGCTCTCTGATAAGTTTCCCCAAGTCCTCAATCTCGAAGGTGAGATTACGAATCAGCTGTGAGTTTTGCTCAATGCGGCTCATGATCATGTAGGGTTGAGAATTCCAGCTCTTGCTATTCTTTCCCCACTCTTCCTCCTTGAAGTCTTCTTTTCCTGCATGGCTAGAACGAGGCAAATCCCAATTGGAGGGTAATTTCCCCTTGGGAATATTCTGGTATTGATGCTCATGGATAAGGGTATGGAAAGGATTCTTGGTGCGTGGAGGAAGTGACCAGGGATCTAAGCGGTGATGAGGAGGCTTCCCTCCAATAGTCCTGGCGGGGTTTGCCACCACTCCAATGCTTGCAATGGAAGTGCCGGTGTGCTTTGCCTCCTCTTCACCTTCACTCTTGATCTCCTTCTCCTTCCCGGGGTCTTGGAGGTCTTCCTCCATGGGCTTCTTCCCTTTATCCTTGGCAGACACCTTGGTGCTTCTAAACTTTCAAAGAGTATGTCCTGGCAAAAACAGATCGAAACAAAAACACGACGAAAACACGATATATGAACCTCGGAAGATCCGGGGGGGTTATATATTACGAAGTTTCATATCAAAAGGAAAGTACTGGGTGAAAATGAGTCGGAGGCGGAGTCCGGGGTGGACTCACCACCTGGTGGCACGGCCAGGGGAGGGCCCGTGCCACAGGGTGGTGTGAGCCACCCTGGCTCCGTTTCTGTCCCTTTTTCGCTTCGTAGCTTCCCTTATTGACTGAAAACTGCAAAAATATAGCTGGATTGTATTTTCGCGGAACTTTTCTTACTAGAACTATTACCAATTTGAAAACGGACTCTGCAGGTCTCTGAATTTGGTATCTAGTAGATTCTTCCGAAGTCATCACTTGAATATCATCAATACCTTCATCTTCATACACTTATTACTTGAGTCATAAAACCTTTCTCTTCCTTATTACACCATTATCTCCACTTCCTGGAAATTTCTTTCACACAAAACTTTACACAGTTCTCATTAGCAACATTAGTATAAGTGAAGTGATAAAACCTTTTGAGCCCAACTTCAACTGAAAACCATCAAAACATAATCTACTGTAGCAACTCCTTCCGAAAACCCAAAAAGAATTCAAAAAGGAAATCGAATAAAGAAGCAAATGCAAGAGTGGCAAAATCTGTCAAAACAGACCAGCAGGTAACGATCAATTTTTTCAAAAATCTTATGTTGCCCAAATCAGAAAGTGCAAAACTAAGCACAAACAATTACAGCTCAATCTGACATACAGAGATCTCTCACGAATTTTTACGGTGAAGCACAAAAATCTGTTTCAGGACAACAACTTCCCCAAATAGTACTTCTCTCTCATTAGAGGTTGATCTTTACCCAAAACCAAACAAAACGGATAAGGAGCGGTTATTACCAAAGTAATAACTTCCAAGACTCAAAGAAACAAAAGCAAACTGAAAGCAAAAACAAATTAGGTTGTCTCCCATAAAGCTCTTTCTTTATAGCCATTAAGATGGGCATGATAATTTCGAAGATGCTCACATAGGAATATGAATTGAGGTGAAAGAGAGCATTAAGAAGCAAAAACACACACATTTAAGTCTAACCCACTTCCTGTTCAAGGGAATTTTGTAAACAAACAAGTTGTTGAAACCAGAGGCTACTTGCATAAGAAGGCAAAACAAGTGCAACATAAAAACTTTCAGCATAAAACGAGGAAACTTGACATTATTGAGATGCATAAGAACACTTTTCCCTCTCTCGTAGTAACTTTCAGTATCATGCATAAACTTAACAATATAGCTATCACAAGGACCATCGTAGCCATGATCACTTATTCTAATAGAAAACACAGGAATACTAGCTCTCATAACACTACTATGTGAAACAATATTAGGGATATCCTTACAATGGATAGTGTGTCCCTCTTCTTCATATTTAGTAACAAAGTCTTTCACATTTGCTATTATATGTTCATCAACTGTAGCATCCCAATTGTCTAACAATTGTAATGCTACTTGTCCTAGTAAGATATTGGCTACCTCATATATATTATTGTTGCATCATAATGATATCATGCTCATGTCATCATGCCACGTTGCATTTGAGCATCATATAAAACTCCTTTTCTTTTGGTTCTTTGCTCACATGCATTATTAATTGTATTTGCCTCTTGATATTGTATTTGGCTATTGATATACTGTTCAAATGCCCAAGTTGAATTGGGGCCATATCTTTTATTTCCATTCCACCACCTTTCTCTTCCACCACTTTATAATCCCACCATCCCATTAACCATGAGCTTGTTTTTCTTTCTTTTGCTATTTTTTGTTCTAGCTCATGTGGGTTGGGGTGGATCTAGTCCTTTAATTCTTTTGCTTGGCTTTATTCCACTTCTTGGAAATGCATAAGATTAATGCCATCATATTAGTAGTGTTGTCACAAAATAAATAATGGCATTTATAATTTTGCATGGGCCATGCAAGCTTCTCCACCACCTTTTTATTCCATTGGTTTTTCTTTGGATTTGGTGGATCCTATCTAGGAAAACCATCTACCACCATTGCACCATCCTCATAATCTCAACCATCTCATTTTTCCTCTTATTTTTATTCTCCATGCATGCTCCATATGTGACCCTTTCCACCTATTTATTTTATTCCTCTTTCTCTAGTTTCTCCTCCACCTTATCTCAAGCAAGATTAAGCTTCCTTTTCTTCTTCTTGATTTGGCCTCATAAACTAAATCAAAATATAAACACCTAATAAAATTCAAACCTAGTTTTCTCTTTATAATTCCTTTACACCTAAATTACACTAAACCCTAACTCTAAAACCCCCTCTCTCTCTCACTAGCTTGACCACCTGACCTCCCTCTCTCTCCCTGGCCCACACCTCAGCCACCTCAGCTAACCCTAACCCTAGCCCATGCCCTAACCCGAGCTCCATCTAACCCTAGCCCGAGCTAGCCTCCCCTCCTCTCTTTTTTTCTCTACCGCCATGCTGGCCCCACCCTGCAGTCGTCCGCCGCCCTGGCCCACCTGCAGCCTCTCCCCGCCGTGCCTACCAGCCCAGGGCGAGCCCAGCTCAAGCCGGCACGTGAGAGAGGAGAGAAAAGGTGGCACCGAGGCCACCTTTATCTCTGCCGTGCCCCAGCTGCCTCCTCCCTCTCTCCCTCCTTTTTCCTTCCTCCACACGACTCTCTGGCGTCCCCAGATCTGCCCCAGAGCCGCCCCCTTCTTCCCCTTCTTCCTCTCCGACCACCAGCAGCCGACACCGGTCGCCGCTAGCACCACCTCGTCCCTGCCGTTCCAGCCGTGCAGCTCGACCTGGAGGTGGCTGAGAAGATCGAGGACGTCCTCCTGCATCGCCCCGTGGCCATCAGCGCGGAGGAGAGAGCCCCAACACCGCCAGTACCTCGCCGCCCGATGCCAAACCCTAGCCGCCAGTGCGCCAGCGTCCTCGCCGTACCAGCGCCTCCCCACCAGATCCAACACCACCGCCAAGCCCGCGGTGAGCATCCCCTTCTGACTGACGACCTCCGCCTCGCTGTACCGCCCTAGCGCCGCCGTTGTTTTTGTCGAGCGCTCTCAGTGCGCCAGAGCTCGCCACCGTCTATAGATTTCCCGCGTCGCAGCAAGCTCACCTAAGCCCCCGCCCCTTTCCTGTCAACTCCCCTCACCCTACCGCATCGGTTGGCACCCTCCGCGCGCACGCCCGCGTCCCGGGATCGATCCCCGCTCGCGCCGCGCGCCGAATATCCTCACCAGACAAAGGAAAACGAAGAACAGTAACCGGGCCGTGGTCGATTTCCAAAAAGCCCCCACCTTTTTGATTCCTGCAACCCGCGCTCCTAGCGACCCACCAGTCAGCCGAGCTAGCCCTTTTGCAGAAAACCCCTCGGCTTTTCCCGGCCGTAACCCGCACTCCAGCCTCAGCCCCACCTGTCAGCCCCTGTCTCGCTCACCGCTCACACGCGGGCCTGTGCCAGTTGGCCCACCCCGCAGCCTTAGTGGCTAGCCGAGCCGCGGTGACAAAAGTTTTCCCCGCGCGTGGTCCAGTCAGCACAAAGGCCCACCTGTCAGCGTCTGGGGTTGTTTGCGCCTGAGTAACAAAAGTTTTTTTTCCTGTGTCTGTTTTTAATCAAATCTTTTTCAAATTGATTTAAATTCAAATTCAAACCAGATTTAAATAAATTTTAAAATACAAATCCAAATAATACATATAATATATGTTTTAGAATCAGAAAAATGTGAGGAATTCAAATATGCCCTTCAAAATATATTTTGAGCACTTTAAATTTCGAGATGATTAAAATTACAATAAAATGCCCTTTTCCTTAATTATTTAATAACTTTTGTTTTATAATTCTAAATTTGACAAATAATATGTCTAAATCGATCAGCACGACGAGCCCGTTCTATCTATGCAGTTCTTGTTCTGAATTGAAGCATGCATCATGTTGTTATTAAAAATCTGAACTGTTTATGACAATAAATCTTGGTCAAATAAATAATAAAGTGCTTTATTTCTTGTATCCATCCTCACCTTTGCCATGCTACTTTAATGCCATGTAATTGTGCATCATTCATCATGGCATGCTTGGTTGCTTGTTGCATTTCAATTCGTCTGCTTGTGCACTTTATTTATGTTGGCCCTTGTTTGTTTGGTTCTTCTTCGAATAGACGCCCAGCAGGAGAATTACCAAGAATCACAGGAGTATTACCCAGATCCATCTCTCGCTTCAACTGAGCTGCCAGGCAAGCACTACCACATGCTTGCATACATACAGTACCTATTGCCTCTATCTTATTCTTGCATCATTGAGTCACGATTGCATTAAATTGAATCCCAAGTACTGCATAGCCTTTACTTTTAAACCACACCAAGCCTGTTCCGGTCCCATGAGCCATTACTACAGGAGTTGTTTGAGCCATGCGAGTCGTAGAAAAGCATGAGTAGGGTATGTGAGTGTTTGATGGATAATGAGGTACCTAAACAACATAATCTGAGTAGTAATGGGATAACTAATGAAAGAGGCACCGGTGAGCAATATCTGCTATTTGGTTTTTCATGCTCACTTGTGTCCCGTAGGACCCTGAGTACTTGATTCCTGTTCCTTGTTTATTCGCACTATCCACATCCGGGAGGCCTTATGGACGCCCCTGAGCCAGAGCTTGATTCATTCTTATTTCTGGGGGCCACAATTAGTTTGGGGTTTTATTACTATCCTGTAATTATGCCATGTTACTGCTTTAATATGATTGTGCGTGGAGCACCTGTACTATTTTGGATCGTGGAATGTTTTCGCGGTATCGACAAGCCCAGTCACATTTTTGGGTTCCTAGTCGTTTACAGCCATTGACACAAACCTTGGGTCCGTCTCGGAGCCGGCCAACTTCGTTGTGGGTAGCTTAATGGGGTGGCCCCCTGAAATCTTTCTGAATCCTGTGATTGTTTTGTCGTGAATGCCTCGTCGGGTTTTGATTTGGTTTTTTTCCGAGGTTGATCGAGTGTGTGTTGCTATTCATGCACCCCTGCAGGGTAAATCTTTCTGAAAGCCGTGTCCGCGGTTATGGACGACTTGGAGCACAGTTTCTCGATCATAGACAAGTATAACTAAAGTACCGCTTTTAAATTGGCTAAGTACTTGACTAGTAAATAGTGCAATACTCATGGAATGGTTAATAAAACTGCCAACGGATGATGGGGGTTGTTTGTCCGCTTCCTCGTTGGTAAGCGAGGAGGAGGATGGATCTGTTAATTATACTGTTATAACTGTTGTTCTTAATTAACGGACTTCCGTCTATCTTTGGTTAGGCGGAAGGTTAGCGAGTATCTATAGAACTGTTAGGTATTATCTTTCCCTGCAATTGCGTCAACCCAGGTTGTGTCCCCTTTAGTGGCATAAAGACTTGCTGAGTACCCCTAGGGTCTCACACGATAAATTGTTTGATTCAGATGAACAGGTGTACCCGCAAGATGGATACTGGGTGGAAGAGACAGATGATGTTGGCAACGATCATACGGTGTAGAGATTCCGGGAACGGGGATCCGTGTGATCTATGGGCAGGATGTGTTTATTTATGAGGCATCTTATGCCAATTTGCTTCTTATCCGTACTCGGATCTTGTTTCCGCTTCCGCCTGATACTCTGATGTGTGATGTATGAGGAGCTATCCTACATTATTATATCTATCTAGGACATTTGGATCTTGTCGTATGGCGTTGCAATATTTCTATTTCTTTTAGATGGAATGGCTCTGAGGACTGTTGTATGTGGCTTGCATACATACTCATTTGTGTATGTAGTTGATCCCTTCGCCTGCCGATTACGCCGCTCGTTCTTGTCCCGTTGTCTGAAAGTGGTTAGGACGGCCGAAAGGTCTACCGTGAGTGGCCCTGGGCCCCACCGTACTATTTTAACCACTTTCGTTCATCCAGGCATTAACTTAGAGCGTAATTCACCAAGGTAGTTACATCAACCATTTCTTTATCAGGTTCAACAGCTTTATTCATACTTTCATCTACCATACTAGCCATCATAGAATGTTCCTTTATCTTAACTGGGAAAGGCATTTTCTCAATGTAAGGTTTAGGTAAGACATGATTAGCAGTATAAACTTCAGTATTTCTTGCAGGAACACTCTTAGCAACATCTTTATAAGGTTCATGATAATTATTCCACTTCTTTTTAGGCACTTCAATATAGGAAGCAAAGGCCTTAAAATAAGAAGCAATAGCTTGAGAATCTAGACCATAAGCATTTTTAATATTTTGAAAGTCATCAGTTCCCATAAAAGATTCAATGCATTCATAATCATAATTAATACCTGACTTTCTACCTTTGTCATTCTCCCAAGCTACATCATTGTCTTGAATACGGTCCAGAAGATCCCATTTAGCTTTTTTTTTCCATGCGAGTGAATGATCCAGCACAAGAAGCATCCAATAAATCCTTGTCATGTAGAGGGAGCCTTGCATAAAAGTTATTGATAATAATATTGTTGGGGAGCTCATGAATGGGACATTTGAGCATTAGTAACTTCAATCTCCCCCAAGCTTGAGCTGTACTCTCTCCATCAAGAGGCCAAAAGTTGTATATTTGATTCTGATCTTTATGAATATCACTAGTAGGATAAAACATTGAATAAAAGAGAGGCACTATTTCCTCCCATTCCAGAGCTTGACCATTCTTCAACAGCTTATACCATTCCTCAGCTCTTCCTTTCAGTGATAATGAGAATAACTTCTTCTTAACTTGATCTGTAGTAATACCTGCACACTTGAACAACCCGCATAATTCATGTATAAAGAGTAAATGATAACCGGGATGGACAGTTCCATCCCCAACATAGTAGTTATCCATAACACGATCAATAATTCTTGTAGGTATTTTAAAAACATCATTCTCAGCAGGTGGTGGCTAATCTACTACGTTAGCAGTGGTAGTAGCATTACCAAATAAGAAACTCAGCGAATTATCCATAACAAAAATAAAGCAACTAACAGAAGTAAACAATACTCACAGTAGAAGTTTCCTTTACTAGTTCCACTCTCCAATAGAACTTCACTCCCCGACAACGGCGTCAGAAAATAGTCTTGATGACCCACAAGTATAGGGGGTGTATCGCAGTATTTTCGATAAGTAAGAGTGTCGAACCCAACGAGGAGCAGAAGGTGCTGGCTAGTGGTATGGATCAGGAATTCTCTGCAAATACTTAGCAAACGGATTTTTAGGGGTTTTTGATAAAGCAAGTAAATAAAGTACGAGTAAATAAAAGACAGTAGGAATAAATGTAGCAAGTGGCCTAGTCCTTTATGCAGCAAAGGACAAGTCGGTTGTATTACTTAAGATGACCAAATGTTCTCGAGGACACATGGGAAGACTGTCAAGTGCTTTCGCTTCATATAGTTCATTAATCTTCTTTAGCTTGCTAAGTGTTATGTGGGTTAACCTATGCTAATGTACCGACCTTCCTAGGACTAATACATACTTGTGATTATACCCCTTGCAAACATCCATAAGTACAAGAAAGTAATTAAGGTAGAAACCTAACCACAACTTTAAACTCTAAGACCCTTACATCCCTTGTGCAATGGTTTCCTAACGGGGGTTCAGGTTTCTGTCACTCCGGCAACCCCTACGATTAGTAGCCAAATACACAATGCATTCCCCTAGGCCCATATAGGTGAAGTGTCATGTAGTCGACGTTCAAATGACACCACTAGAAGCAGTACACCACAACTTAAATAACAATCTATTGAATCTTTCTCAACACAACTCCACTACTAACAACATGACTTCCCCCATGTCCTCAAGAACAAAACGAACTACTCACAAGACATCATATGGATCATGATCAGAGATGGAATAATGATGTATAACAATCTGAACATAAACAATAATTCAATGGTTCACTCAATAGCATAAACTACAAAGAGTAATCAACACCGGGAAAGTTTCCCCTATGAACTATAGCAAGATTCAACATATTGTTACAGCAATATGGAGATGGTGATGAGGGTGCTGATGGTGATGATGGTGGTGGTGATGATGATGATGATCCCGATGAAGTCTAGCTTGATGGTGGTGTTGATGGTGACGATCTCCCCTCTCCGGGAAGGAATTCCCCCTGGCAGAAATCTGTCAGCCGGAGAGATCTTTCTCTCTCGGTGTTTTCCGCCCTACAGAGGCGGCGGAATTTTTTGTGGTTGCTCCCCGAGTCTTAGGGTTTCGGGAGGATGATATACGCTAGAGGGGAGAGCCAGAGGTGGGCCAGGGCGGCCACACCACCTGCTGGCGCGGCCTAGGGCTGCCCGCGCCAGGGGGTGGTGTGGGCCCCCTGTGGCCCATCTCCACTCCCTCTTCTGGCATCCTTCGTCTTCTGGAAAAATAGGATTTTCCGTATATTTTCCTGGATTTTCTGATCTTCGCGAATTTTGCCTCCAAACAGCACCTTTTCCATCAGAATCCTGACTGCAGCGGTCCATGCTCCAAAACTCATCAACCATGCAAAAACAGATGAAATAACATAAGTATCACCTCTCAATACGAAATATATCAATGAATAACAGTGAATTATGACATAGAATAGTGATGCAAAATGGACGTATCACCCTCCTTAAGTAGAATCTCGTCCTTGAGATTCGGTTTGGCTAGCCAATAGGTGTGGATGTTCCTTCTTCAAATCGACTTCTCGTTCCCATGTGGTTTTTTCCTCGGAATGGTGGTTCCATTGCACTTTGCAGATTTTGATAGTCTTGGTACGAGTAATCCTCTTGGCTGTTTCCAAAACCTTGATGGGTTTTTCCTCATAGGTGAGATTGTTTTCCAACTAAACCTCATCCAGGCGAACTGTATCTCTTAGCGGTGTTTCAGCCATTTCTGGATGACACTTCTTTAGTTGTGACACATGTAATACATCATGAATAGTCAATACCTCCGGTAACTCCAACTGATAAGCAACTTCTCCTCTACGAACCAGAATCTTATAGGACCCTATGAATCGAGGTGCCAACTTACCCTTGATTCCAAATCTCTTAAATCCCCGTAGTGGTGATACTCAGAGATATGCACGGTCTCCTACATCATAAGTTACATCCCTGCGCTTGGAATCAACATAACGCCTAGATTGGGCTACTTTTAACCTGTCTTGAATCTGCCTTACTTTTTCTTCGGCATCCTTGATCATCTCAGGTCCAAAAAAACTACATTCTCCAACTCCATTCATAGCAGCGGAGTCCTACACTTCCTGCCATATAGAACTTCAAATGGAGCCATCTTAATACTAGTTTGATAACTATTGTTGTACGAGAACTTTGCGTACGACAAGTTGTCATCCCAACTAGACCCATAGTCCAGGGCACAAGCTCTCAGCACATACTCCAGGATCTGATTTACTCTTTTTTACCATCTGTTTGTGGGTGGAAAGCAGTACTAAATTCTAGTCGTGTCCCTTGAGATTCGTGTAACTGTCAGCAAAACTTCGAGGTGAACTGGGTACCCCTATCAGAGACAATTCCCTTAGGAACACCATGTACACTTACAATCCTTGACATATAAATCCTGGTGAGTTTATAGGTGGTCTTTACGGGAATAAAGTGGGCCACTTTGGTGAAGTGATCGACTACTACCCAGATAGAATCATACCCAGAATGAGTCCGGGGTAGTCCCATGATAAAGTCCATGCCTACCTTGTTCCACTTCCAATCAAGCACTGGTAATGGCTGCAGCAGCCCTGCTGGTTTCTGATGTTCGGCCTTGACTCTGTTGCGTACATCACACAAAGACATGTACTCGACAATTTCTCTTTTCAAATTATTCCACCAAAATCTATCTTTCATATCCATGTACATCTTTGTGTTACCGGCATGAATTGAGTAAGGTGAATCGTGAGCCTCCTGAAGAATTAACTTCCTGATATCGGGGTCATCGGGAACGCACAAACGCTTCTCATACCAAAGTGTTCCTTGTTCATCCATATGGAACCCTTTTGCTTTACCCTTGCTTATGTTATCTTTTATTTATTCCAACTCTTTGTCCCCCTTTTGAGCTTCTTTGATTTGGTCCAGAAGCGTTGGCACTATCTCCATAATCGCTAAGTATCCTTCCGGAACTATTTCTAGCCTGAGATCCTTGAAATGTTCGCACAATTCCTTTGGGAGTTCTCCCATGGTAAGTCCATTTACATAGACTTTTCGTCTTAAAGCATCAGCTACAACATTGGCTTTTCTAGGATGGTACTACAGGTCCAGGTCATAGTCCTTCATGAGTTCAAGCCATCTCCTTTGCCTCATATTTAACTCCTTTTTGGGTGAAGATATATTTCAGACTCTTGTGATCCGTGAACACATCACAATGTTTGCCCCTGAGGTAATCTCTCCATACCTTGAGCGCATGCACAACTGATGCTAGTTCCAAATCGTGTGTGGGGTAGTTATTCTCATGGTTCTTAAGTTGCCGAGAGGCGTATGACACTACCTTCCCATCTTGCATCAGTACACTACCAAGTCCTTGTCGAGAAGCATCACAATGGACATGGAAATCCGTCTGGATATCAGGCAGACACAAAACTAGTGTTGTTACTAGGCGCTTCTTCAATTCTTGAAAACTCGCTTCACATGCATCGGTCCATTGGAACTTCTTTGCTTTCTTCAACAATTCAGTCATACGTTTTGCTATCATGGAAAAGTCTTCAATGAACCTTTGGTAATATCCTGCAAGGCCCAAGAAACTCCTGATATCTCCCACATTCTTAGGCGACTCCCATTCTGTCACGGAAGCTACCTTCCTTGGGTCCACGAAAACTCCTTTTGCATACACAATATGACCAAGGAATCCCACTTCATTTAACCAGAACTCGCATTTGCTGAACTTGACATACAACTTGTCTTCCCTTAACTTTTCCATACTTAGGCGCAAATGCCTCTCATGTTCCTTCTCATCCTTGGAGTATATGCGTATGTCATCAATGAATACCACAATAAACTTATCCAAGTACTCCATGAACACCTTGTTCACCATAGTCATGAGGTATGAGGGCATTGGTTAGACCAAAAGACATCACAGTGTACTCATACAAACCATATCTTGTGGTGAAGGTAGTCTTGGGTATGTCCTGTTCTCGGATCTTTAACTAGATGTAACCTGATCACAGATTAGTCTTAGTGAACACACTATCTCCCTTTAATTGATCGAACAGGTCGTTGATATTGGGTAGAGGGTACTTGTTCTTGATTTTCACTTCATTCAACGACCGGTAGTCCACAACTAGTCTCTTGGTTTTATCCTTCTTCTCCACGAATAAGACATGCGCTCCCCAAGATGACGTACTTGGTTGAATGTAGACTTTGTCCAATTGCTCTCTAAGCTGTTTCTTAAGTTCCTTCAACTCATCGATATCCATCTTGTACAGTCTTTTGGCTATCGGTCGAGTCCCAGGCATCAAGTCAATGAGAAACTCGATATCGCGGCCAGGAGGCATCCCTGGTAATTCTTCCGGAAAGACATCTGGATACTCCTTCACAACTGGCACATCCTCCAAGATAACCTCCTTAAGAGAGTTCACCATACTTCCCTTGAGTGTAAAGGCTGAGTTAAAGTGGATTCTTTTCTTATCCGAAGTTGTGAGTGCAACAATCCTTTTGGCACAATCTATGACTCCGTAATATTCGGTCATTATATTCATGCCCAAAATTATGTCTAAGCCTTGTGACTCCAGAACAACTAGACTTGTGGGAAAGATGTGTGTCCCAATCCTTAGTTCTAACCCACGGCATCTAGAGTTTGCATTATTTCTCCTCCAGGAGAACTTACCCTTAGAGGACTACTAATGGTCTCTATAGGTATCTTGCCTCTATCCACAAATACCCTTGATATGAATGAATGTGATGCACCAGTATCAAAAAGAACAACTGCGGGATGGAATTAAGCTTGAACTTACCAATCATGAAGTCCGGTGCCTCACAAGCATCTTCCACGGAGACATGATTCCTCCGTGGCTTTGACGAATGGTTTCGGCTTCTTCCCATTCCCATTACCATGGTTGTTTCCGTTGTTGTTCCAATTGCCATTCCCATTTTTCATCCTCTCAGGGTAATTAGTTGCATAATGCCCTGTCTTGTTACACTTGAAGCATGTCACCTGATACATTGCAAATGTATCTATAATTTTTGATGTTCCATGCTTGGTTTTATCCACTTTCTTGTGTTTTGTCCACACTTTGGAGTACTTTTCATATGATTTCTTGGACTAACCTATTAAGAAGAGCCATAGTGCCAGTTGCATGTTTTCTGCTATTTTTGGTTCCAGGAAAGTCAGAAAATCAATATTCTCGGAATTGGACGGGAGAAAAGCCAAAGTTCCTATTTTACCGGAAGACTCACCGAGCCAGAATACAAGACGGAGGAGGGCCAGGGCCTGGCCACACCCCCCTAGGTGCGGGATAGCCCTACCCACGCCACCAAGTGGTGTGGGCCCCCTGGCACTCCACCGACCTTGCCCTCTGGCCTATAAGAAGCCTCCCGATACCAAAACCCTAGATCGTCAAGCCTCTAGCCACGAAAAGTTCCACAGCGCCGCCGCCACCGAAGGGGAGATTCGGGGGACAGAAAGTCTCTGTTCTGGCACCCTGCCGAGACGGGGAAGTGCCCCCGGAGCCATCTCCATCGATCTCCACCACCATCTCCATCACCATTGCTGATTCCCATGATGAGGAGGGAGTAGTTCTCTCTCGAGGCTAAGGGTTCTACCGGTAGCAATGTGTTCATCTCTCTCTATGCATGATCATATTGTGATCATGAGCTTGTAATCTACAGATCTACCTTGCTACTCAAGTGCTTTAATAGATCTCTGCTCTCCCCATGCGTGTGAATGTGACAGCGTGCACACCATGGTGGCACTTAGGCTAGAGATTACAAATACTTGTTATGAGTTATATTTGGAGTTGGATGTCTTTATGAAATTGTGGTGTTTGTTGGACCTATTTAGTGCTCAAGGTGATAGTGTGGGGTTTTCTAGATGGGAAAGGCTTACTTTGAGGAGTGTTGTTATAGCCCTACCATCGATTAGAGTGTCCAACCAGAGAGTAGTTAAGATTAGTATCATAAAGAAGAATATATTTATATGAGAGTTTTCACTAGTGAAAGTATGATCCCTATGCACTGAACCACCGTTTGCTACTAGATCTGTTACATGTTTGCTTGCTGCCATCTTTATTTCAGTTTTCCTTTAGTCTTTTCCACGCCATCAAGCTATTTTCTACCACCGTTACCACTTATAATTATCCATACCACTTGTATTTTACTATCTCTTCGCCGAACTAGTGCACCTATACACCTGACAAGTGTATTGGGTGTGTTGGGGACACAAGAGACTTCTTGTATCTTGATTGCAGGGTTTCTTGAGAGGGAATACCTTTGACCACTTCCTCCCTGAGTTCGATAAACCTTGGGTGATCCACTTAAGGGAAAACTTGCTGCTGTTCTACAAACCTCGCACTTGGAGGCCCAACAACTGTCTACAAGAATAGAAGTGCGTAGACATCAAGCTTATTTCTGGCGCCGTTGCTGGGGAGGAAAGGTAAAAGGTATTCACATCGGAGGATTAAAGAAGAAGAACCTCCCATGACAAACGCCTATCTTCTGGTGTGAGTGCTTGAAGTTATTTCATTTAGATTCTGCAATTTTGTCTTTTTGTTTCTTGTTTTCACTAGTTAAGCTTAATGGAAAACAACAAAAAAATTAGAGAGCTTTATAGTCTTTATCTTGAGTTAGGACATGAAGTGTTTGAAGAGAAAATTAAAAATCCTATGGAACTTTATTTGCATGCTAATAGCAATGTTGTTAGTATGAATTCTTTGGACACCATTATTGCTAATGCTATGGAAAAGTCTAAGCTTGGGGAAGCTGGTTTTGATGAAGATGATCTTTTTAGTCCCCCAACCATGGAGGAGAAAATTTACTTTGATGATACTATGCCTCCAATATATGATGATTACAATGATGAATATGATATTTTCAGTCCACCTACTATTGAGGAGGAAAGTAATTATGATTATAATATGCCTCCTATATTTGATGATTATGGTAATGAAAATAATAATGATAGCTATTTTGTTGAATTTGCTCCCACTACAATTAACAAGAATGACTATGTTTATGTGGGGAGTATTAATTCTTTTATGCATGTGGCTCATGATAAGAATGTTTTATGTGATAGTTATATTGTTAATTTTATTCATGATGCTACTGAAAGTTATTATGAGAAAGGGAAACATGGTTCTATGCATCTCAATAATATTAAGTTTCCTCTTTTTATGTTGAAAATTTTGAAGTTGCACTTGTTTTGCTTTCCTATGCTTGTTGCTTTGTGCTTTCATGACTTGTTTCTTTAGAAGATTCCTATGCATAGGAAGTGGGTTAGACTTAAATTTTCTTTGAATTTGCTTCTTGATGCTCTCTTTTACTTCAATTCATATTCTTATGTGAGCATATTCTCAAACTATCATGCCTAACTTAAAGGCGTTAAAGAAAAGTACTTATTGGGAGATAACCCAAGAGTTTTAGATGAGTCTTGGAAGTTATTACTTCAGTAATAACTGCTCCTTATCCTTTTTATTTTCTTTTTGTGCCAAGAGTAACCTCTAATGAGAGAGAAGTAATGGTTGGGAAACTTGTTGTCCCGAAACAGATTTCTGTGCTTCACCGTAAAAATTCATGAGAGAGCTCTGTATGTCAGATTGATCTGTAATATTTTGTCCTTTTGACCCCGGTTGTTATCTAACTTTCGTTTGTTCTAAACTTTTTGATTTGAGCAACATAAGGTCTTCGAAAAAATTCGTCTTTACCTGCTGGTCTGTTTTGATAGATTTCTGCCATTTTCTCCATTTGCTTCTTGTTATTTCCTTCTTGAGTTCTTTTGGTGAATTGAGATTTTTGAGGGAAGTTCTACAGTAGCTAGTGTTCTCATGAAAGTTTATTTGGTGTTAGAACTGAACCTTAAGACTTATTTATCTTAAGTGCACTAATGTTGCTAATAAAGATTGTGTGAAGTTTTGTATGAAGAAAAAATTTCAGGTGTATGGAAGGAATGAGTAATGAGATGAAGGATGGACTAAAGCTCAAGGTTGGGGATGCCACGCGTGTCACCCCAAGAAATATCCAAGAAGTACAAGCGTCGGAGCTTGGGGATGCCCAAGGCATCCCCTTCTTCATCAATAAAAATCCCAAGTTTCTTCCAAACGCTTCATTTTTATTGTTTCATGCACAGTTGTGTTTTTCTTGGAGCGTCTTCTTTTTCGCTTTCGTTTTGGTTTTCGTTTGCCTTGGTTGCTTAGTTTGCTGAATAAATTGGTTGGACCCCCTCTTTCATACATTGGTTTGCAAATAGTTTGGTTTGGTTTGGAAAAGAGTAGGAAAGTTCATACTTATGTGGTAAAAAAAGCTTGTTTTTGACTGTGGCCTATGCTTTGTCATGCCATGCTTGATATTGTTTTGGATTTATGCTTAGTATTCCTTGTTGTAGCATGACTTGTTATAAACAATTGAGATTGTATGATGTGCCTTGGATGAATCATGCGTTGTTTAAGCATATTAAAGCATAGTATAGTGGTATTCTCCTTTGATGCTTTATTTGGATTGAATTGGCACATGATCACACCATGTTATGACTATCTCAAGTCACCATAGCCTTTATGATCCTTTAGTTTTAAACTTGTAGTATCACTTTATTCTTTGATCAATGATGTTTTGTCATTCTGCATGATTATGGCCATTATTGGTCTCTTAGTTTGTCGCTCCCAGTCATTTGCTAGCCTCCACAACAAGTATGAGTTCCACTCATGCATCCAACTCCCTAAACCAAGTTATTCCAAAGAGTCCACCATACCTACCTACTAGCTTATGCTATTCCAAGTACATTCATGCTTTTGTTTACCTTCCACTTGTTATGAGAAAACTAGTGATTAAAGCTCTCACGAACTTGATGACACACTTTACTTTACTTGCCCTTAATAAACTTGAACCATTGTGTCTTCTATGTTTTATATGCTTGCACTTATTTGTCGGGAATTAGCAGAACCATGCTTTCATGGGGAACGCTTTCAACATTGCACTTGGTACTTATACCTAGTTGATATCATGCTCTTTTGTATATGGATGTCGTCGGTGTGAAATGAATGGGGAGCTTGTAAGTCCATGGAGTTATGTATATGTGTTAGAGAAATGCCTGTGCCACTAGTCTAATCCATGCTGACATGGTGGAAACCTGCAGCGTAACCATAATGAGCTGTATATGAAGCATTCTTCTTATAAAAAAAGAGTCCTATTGAGAAAAAAAAGAGAAAAAGAAAAAAAAGATACTATGATAAGAGGAAAGAGAGAAAAAAGCACCATATTCCCATGGTAAATAAGAAGAATGCTGACATGCTCGTTGTCTGCTTGCCTTGTCATTTTGATATGGGGATTTTTCCGTATCATCGGCCAAGGGGTACCCTGTTGGGGGTCTCTATGATACACATGTACTTACGATGAGAAGAACTTACCGGTGACTAAACTTGAGTAGCATGAGGAGCGTCCCTCGTATACAAGGGACATGAGATTTCTGACTTATACTTCGTCAAGCATGTACACCATAGTTTGTTCACTTTAACCTTAATCACTTCAAGATGCTTATGATAGGGGCAATGAGAGCTGAAAGCTATAAGTACCATAATTTTTGGAAGCTCTTTATGAGACTTGAATCCCTACTTCCTTTTACAAAAAGCCTTTCTTCCACCATTATATTGAGTCTCCACCTTCTATCTTTATGCACCTACTTTGAGAGCATAGTGGCCATTCTTAGTTCTATGTGCATTGTCCCAAGACTAGTTTATTGATGCATAACTTGTTATTAATTGTTTTAAACTATTGTATCTAGTCACTCTTATGAACTTTGAATTTTTCCTATGCATTTGTTTTTGCTACTCTATTGAGGGACAGGCTGAATACTATTATGCTATGTTTTCTTTATGTGAAACAAACAAACGTCTTGCAAAGCATTGTTATTCATGAATCTTTTGTTTGTTCCTTTTCATGTTGCATAATATTTTCTTTGTCTTATTGCTAGAACTTTGTCTTTCATGTTATGATTGAAGTATTATGATCCCATATTTGAATGTTTTACAAATACTTTGATCAAGTCTTTGATGGTGCATGTCACCTGAAAAATTATTCTTTCTTTTTATCACTTACCTACTCGAGGACGAGAAGGAGTTAAGCTTGGGGATGTTGATACATGGCAAATGTATCTATAATTTTTGATGTTCCATGCTTGGTTTTATCCACTTTCTTGTGTTTTGTTCCAACTTTGGAGTACTTTTCATATGATTTCTTGAACTAACCTATTAACAAGAGCCACAGTGCCAACTGCCTGTTTTCTGCTGTTTTTGGTTCCAGGAAAGTCAGAAAATGAATATTCTCGGAATTGGAAGGGACAAAAGCCAAAGTTCCTATTTTACCGGAAGACTCACGGAGCCAGAATACAAGACAGAGGAGGGCCAGGGCCTGGGCACACCCCCTAGGCGCGGGCTAGCCCTACCCATGCCACCAGGTGATGTGGCCCCCTGGCACTCCACCGACCTTGCCCTCTGGCCTATAAGAAGCCTCCCGATACAAAAACCCTAGATCGTCAAGCCTCCAGCCACGAAAAGTTCTACAGCGCCGCCGCCACCGAAGGGGAGATTCGGGTGACAGAAAGTCTCTGTTCCGGCACCCTGCCGGGACGGGGAAGTGCCCCCGGAGCCATCTCCATAAATCTCCACCACCATCTCCATCACCATTGCTGATTCCCATGATGAGGAGGGAGTAGTTCTCTCTCGAGGCTAAGGGTTCTACCGGTAGCTATGTGTTCATCTCTCTCTATGCATGATCATATTATGATCATGAGCTTGTAATTTATAGATCTACCTTGCTACTCAAGTGCTTTAATAGATCTATGCTCTCCCCATGCGTGTGAAAGTGACAGCGTGCACACCATGGTGGCACTTAGGCTAGAGATTACAAATACTTGTTATGAGTTATATTTGGAGTTGGATGTCTTTATGAAATTGTGGTGCTTGTTGGACCTATCTAGTGCTCAAGGTGACAGTGTGGGGTTTTCTAGATGGGAAAGGCTTACTTTGAGGAGTGTTGTTATAGCCCTACCATTTATTAGAGTGTCCAACCGGAGAGTAGTTAAGAGTAGTATCATAAAGAAGAATATATTTATATGAGAGTGTTCACTAGTGAAAGTAAGATCCCTATGCCTTGTTTCTAAGCACTGAACCACCGTTTGCTACTAGATCTGTTAAATGTTTGCTTGGTGCCATCTTTATTTCAGTTTGCCTTTAGTCTTTTCCACGCCATCAAGCTATTTTCTACCACCGTTACCACTTATAATTATCCATACCACTTGTATTTTACTATCTCTTCGCCGAACTAGTGCACCTATACACCTGACAAGTGTATTGGGTGTGTTGGGGACACAAGAGACTTCTTGTATCTTGATTGTAGGGTTGCTTGAGAGGGAATACCTTTGACCACTTCCTCCCTGAGTTCGATAAACCTTGGGTGATCCACTTAAGGGAAAACTTGCTGCTGTTCTACAAACCTCTGCACTTGGAGGCCCAACAACTGTCTACAAGAATAGAAGTGCATAGACATCATCACCTCACATAGCTCCTTTCCATTGCCATTCCCATTCCCATTCTGGTGCTTACGGCCATTGTGGTTATGTCCACCATGATGATGACCATTGTGGTTGTAGCCATTTTGGTTGTGGGTGGTGGTGACGAAGTGCGTTGCTTCTGGTATGGAGCTGTGTTATGCTTGTGTGAGGTTTACTTTCTCTTGCGGTTCTCTATACTCCTTTGCTTTGATCCAACCACAACTGCCCTATCCAGAAGTTCCTGATAGTTATCAAACTTCAGAGCCACAAGCTGAATGGATATCTCATCATTAAGTCCCCTTAGGAACTCTTCATGTCTCTTTGCATCAATAGAAAAATCATCAGATGCATAGAACGCCAGCTTGTTGAAAAGGTCCCCATACTCAGAGACATAACGGTGCAGTTGCTTCAAGTTGCAGAATTCATGTCTCTTCAGTGACATGACACCAGCAACTACATGATGAGTATGAAAGGCCCCCTCAAACTGGTTCCAGGTTATAGCATCAGTATCAGGGTGGGTGACTTGGTAGTTATCCCACCATTCATCTTCGGGTCCTTCAAGTTGGTGCGCGGCAAAACACACCTAGCCTATCAGCTCCAACAACTTGGACGGTGTCTAACTTCTCGTTGATGGTGCGGAGCCAGTCATCTGCCACAATTGGCTCAGAGCTACTTGAGAAGGTAGGAGGGTTCAACCTCAAAAACCGAGTCAAGTGATCCTATTGGTGCGGCGGAGGTGGTGGAGGCGGCAGGTTGTTGTTGTTGTTTTGTAAGTTTTGGGTGAGGAGTTGGATCAACTGATTTTGGGAGTTCAGAAGTTGTGCAATCTTCGGAGGCAGATTATTGTTCATACGCCACGACATCTGTGGGGTTGGTGAAACAAGTTAAGAGATAGATAGAAAGACTAAGGAATAAACTCCTACCCTTATGTAAACACACAAAACACACACGAGAAACACAAAAGGCACACATAGCACAAAGTTTAACACGACTCATTCAAGTTTAACTAAACCAATATCATTTTGGTATTTATTACAACCGCGAATAACGTTTAACCATAAAGATAAAGGTGGTGCAACTATCTACCCTACTCATCATCCACTTCCTCGTCCTCAATAGAGAAGCCTTCCTTTTCCAGCATTGACTTGTATAGCTCCATGTCCTTTGTCATGGCTTTGAGCTTGTCCTGAAGGTCCTCCACCTCATGCAGCTCCTGTGTAGCAGCTTTGAGCTTCTCTTGAAGGTCCTTCACCTCACGGAGCTCCTGTGTAGTAGCTTTGAGCTTCTCTTGAAGTTCCTTTTTCTCCTCTTGCAGCTCCTCAACCAGGTTTGACTCCTTAGTCATAGGCGCGATCTTCTCCTCCAAGATCCTCTTGGTGGCTCGCAGCTCCTTGATCATGTGAAGAAAGTTCTTGAACTCCATCTCGTTTCTCGCGAGTAGCTCATTATGTTCCCTAATTCTCTTGTTCTTTGCCTACACTCGCCTCTCTTGACTGACAAACTTCTTGTCTTGGGTTGTGAGCTTCTCTTCTAGGGACTTGATCATTTCCACTAGCTGTTGGATCTTCTCGTCCTTCTCCTTCACTAGAGCACATAACTCGTCATTCTTTATGATCTCAAAGTAGCTGCCCTCCTCAAGATCATTGATGTGTCACTCCAAGTCTTGGTATTGTATCCTTCGATGCTTGGATGTTGCCCTTTCCTCCGAGGTTAACTCAATTGGAACTACTTTCTCATCATGCCTACCAAAGAGATTGATGTAGTTGCCTTTAACCACTTCATGGTGGAGTCCACATAGGCGTCCAATGAGCTCTTGCATGGAGGTGCTAAGTCCTTTCTCCTTGGAGTCGCGGACGATGTTGAGCACAATGACCTCTGTCTTGGTTTTAGCTTCACTTCACCCCGGGTGGATGACTTCGACTGCCCAACATCCTTCCTTGTGCATCTTCCTCAACACACTTCCTTTGATCGATGGAATGGGTAGCTCCAACGTCTTGATGATGTCGAGAAGGCATTCCCCAAAGCGCAGGTACTTGATGTCATGGGCGGTGTCGTAGTTGAAACTCGTCACCTTTAAGTTAGAAGAATGCAGATTAGATACAAGGTGATAAGGAAAGGAATTTACTAGAAGAGCATAAATAACTTATAAGAATATAGAAAGCAAAAGCACACAAAGCAAAAGGTGGTTTCAAATCCTAGGGGTCACGTCCTATAGGCAACGTTGTGCTCTGAAACCATCTGTTATGACCTTGGATCGTTAAAGATCCCAAGTCCCTGTGATTAACATGCTAGTCCCTGGATCAATAGCTCGCACTCACAGTCGATGAATATCATGTAAAACACAAGTCATTATTACATGAATAATCCGGAGTATATTTATTACAACTTTGCATAGCTTATAGCTAGCTTAAATAAAACAACGGAAACTAATAAAACTTGAGTCCATCAACGCCTCAGGATAGTTGCGTGAAGACCCGCGATCCCTACGCACCTTTCAATCTTTGGATTCTGCACATAAAACGTGCAGCCAACAAGTTGGATCAATAATTTGAATGTATTGGCAAATTACACCAAGGAAAGAAAAGGACAAGCTCTACATGCTAGTCTAGGAGTAGGCTTTGGGGTTCATTTGCATTAAGCCAATTTTCTCTAAGTAAGGAGAAAAGAGGGAGAGTTTTCCCTACTTTGTAAACATTGTTTAGGTAATATAGGGTCGAGTGGAACACGAGGATATTACGCACTAAGTGTCCAATCAACCTAACACTTGGATATTACACACCAAGTCCCCAAAATCCCACCCATTGGCGATATTACGCACGCCTTGGGGTTTTAGAAAACTTTAAGTTTGGAAAGAGAGAGGAAGATCCTTTAGAGGCTCCATCCTTCAGATGCTCAAAGTGTTCTTTTCTATGAACTCGGCTGATCGATCAGATTGCAATACTCTCAATATTTTGGGACTTTACCCACAATCCACGATCAAGTCCTTTTACAGACAAGACCATGGCGAGGCTTTCACTTAGTAGCCCCTCTACCAGCTGGATCCAACCGTGCCAAGAACTTCCAAATGTTGGTACCCCGGGGAGGTTTCCTACTAAGTACTAGGCCAAGATAGAGCCCATATGTATTATGGTTGCACTAGAAGCTTCTGAATTCTGAAACATGGCAGACTTCTTTGGTTCCTGGGCGGCCCTCCTCCACCAAATTCCACTCGTTGACCCGACAACCATTCCGCCTAGTAGAAAACTTAGTTTTATTTTGAATGGGGTTTTGATAGGAAAAGGTTTGCTCGAGAGAGCTTTACTTAGAAAAAAATTCAGTCTTTCGAGCCCCACAACGATACTTTATATATATATCATAGCAAGCAATACTTAGCAAAAATAGGGGTAACCTATTAGGATGGAAATTCCTAAGTATAGAGCTACTCATGGCATACTACAAAACCGCACTTGCAAAATAATAATAAGAAAATCTACCATATAATCCTACAGATGCATACTACAGAATTTGAAGATCAAAACATGCATAGTCAAAACTAGGACATAAATATGAACAAGTTGTGTAACTTTCCTTGATCCGAGCAGCACTCTACAAAACAGTGCTCCTCGGCGCAGTCCGAACAATCTAAAGAATCATAAACATAGATCCAATCATAACTTGCACAAAACATTGCCACAAAAGTAATTATGCATGCATGCAACGTGGTAATATGCAACGATGGGTTCAAATTCGATCAATTAAATTATTCAGGGGTGCTATTGTGTTGGGGATATGACTAGTATCGATTTCCCATAGATTTTATGTGTTTTTTATTTTTACTTAATAAAATATGCCCATAAAGAGATCTACCCTTCAAATCTACCACGAAACAGATCTAAACACTCTAAGCAAGATTTTCCAATTTTAAACACTAGATATCGTAATTACAAAGCCAATGCAATAAGAATTAACTAAAACGGAGTTACAGTTATTTTCCTAGAATTAAAATACTCCAAACTAGACTTTAAATTCTACCACAAAAATTACTGTAGTAAACTAGCAATTTTATTGCAGACCTGTGTTCTACAGAATTTTGCAAATCCAATGGTATATTATTTGCAATTTTTGGCCAAGAATTTGATTTACTATGAGTTTTACAAGTTTGAAACAATAATCTGTGTATTTAAAATTATTTACAGACGGGGCAACCACGCAGACGACAAGTGGTAGCGCGAAATTGGCCCAGCTAATAAGCATGCGGTGTTGACGCGGCGCGTGTCACACGATGCGATGAGGTTGGGCGATACCCCTTTGCTCAAAGGATCTAATATGTGCCATCCATTCACGATCTAACAGCTGGGAACATGAGCTCTTACCTAGTGGCGGCGTTGACTTGATGACGATGAAGGACGGCAACGACGCGGTCGGATGGTGGTGCTCGTGAAAGGAATATGCCTGAGATGCAATAATAAAGTGGGTATTATCTTATTCCATGTTTATGATAAATGTTTATTTTGCATGTTATAATTGTATAAATTGGAAACGTTAATACATGTGTATTTAATAAATAAAATACAAAGTTCCTAGTAAAGCCTCTCATATAAACTAGCTCATTGATTAACAAGATGGTCAAGGTTTCCCGATCATGGACATTGGATGTTGTTAATAACGAGGTCACAACATTGGTGGAATGATGTGATGAACATTCATCCTAACTATAGCATTACGATCAAAGTCATTATATTTATATTGCTATAACATCATACAAAGTAATCCTAGTCCTTAGACCATGAGATCATGTTAATCACTAACACCAGAAGAGTATCTTGATAACATCAAACGTCACACCATAACAGGGTGACTATAAAGGTGGGTTCAGTGCTATGAAGGTGTTATGTTGAGGCTCATGGATCAAGAGTGGGATTTGTCGATCCTGATGACAGATAGATATACTCAGGGCCCTCTCAGTGATACCACATTGAAATAGCTTGCAAGCAAGTGATTTGATCACTAGAATGTTATATCACAGGAACGAGAAAAGAGTGCATGTCGGTAACGAGATCAAAATAGGTATTTGGATACCGATGATCGAATATCGGACATGTAATATATCGTGAGACAAAGGGATTAAGTTAGTAGCGTTAAAGGTTCACACGATCACATAAGTCATTGTTGAATGTGTGGGGGTCAGTATTGATCTCCAGGTCCCGCTTCTGATTATTGATCTGAGAGGGGTCTCGATCATGTCTGCATTATTCGCGAACCGTAGGGTGACACACTAAAGGGATACCGACACCATTTAGGAGCAAATATGTTTCAGATAAATATTATGAAAGCGCTGGAATCATTTCGATGGAAACTGGAATTGTTTCGGGTGAAATTGCTGAAACTGGTTGTACATGTGATATTGAAATGTTGCAGGGAGTTTTATGTGAATGTTTGTTAATTAAAGTAATTAACAAAATTCTGAATAAAATAAATAAATGTGTTTTATTTAAAGAGCAAATGCATTTAATTTGGTGGACATTAAATGCAAAGTGAGTGGAGTTGAAATTGATGTGAGTGGGCTTAGTGGAAGCTCCACCCACATGAATGAGGGAGAGGTGGGGGCATGCACCATGGCCGGCCAGCCATGGACTTGGGGCTACGCCACCTCCCCTATAAAAGGAGCCCCATGGCTCATCTCCTTTTGCTCCACCTCCTCATGAAGGTTCTCTTCTCCCTCTAGTTATTCCCCATGGTCTCGGATTAGCGAGATACATGTTCCCGGTTGCTTTATCTGGAAAGGAGTTGCTGCTTCTGCTCCATCGCTGGAGCAAGGAGGCGGAGGTTGTTCGGTGGACCGGACATGTGTGTGATCATGGATGCACCACTACTTTGTGGAGCTGGACATGCTGGACCCGAAGGACTTCATCACGGTCTTGAGATCAGCATGTGTACGACTAGATCAGCCACGAGTTCTATCTTGTTAACAAAGCTTTGTTGTCTTCAAGGGTATGTTCTCTATGGATGTATATCCACCCGTTGCTTGTATGTAGTAGATAGATTTTTGCGTATAGTTCCCATCGTAGGAATTTTTTTGTTTTCTATGCTGTGAACCCTTTAGTGGTATCAGAGCTTGATCTATGCGTAGGTGCTTTACACGAGTAGGCGATGATGATCATGTTATTGCTTCTTTCATGTATTTTGGATATTTGTGGCATAGTGGGATGAAGCGCCCCGAACCAACTTTACATGTCATCACACATGAGACCGGTTCAACGACTGACATGCAACTAGTTTTGCATAAGTGGCTGGCGGGTGTCTGTCTCTCCTACTATAGTCAATATCTGATTTACAACGAGTTGCTAATAACTTAGTTATCATCGTTGTGGTTCCATGTTCATAGGTAAGACCGGTTCTATCTTCAATAGCCCTAACCCACGTAAAAACTTGCAATTGATAAATTAGAGGCGTCTAGTTTAGATCATTGTTGGGCTAGTGTCATGATATGGAAATGTTTTAAGTTGATGTATATTTGATACCCTTACAACACACCTAACGATAAGTTCCATAGACCTTAGCCTTACACCCAAAGGAATGATAGAGATCATACCACGGTGCACATGATAGTGATCAAATGCATGGACCATATCATTCCACTTTACACATATGATGTTTGCATCTTATATTGCTAGTTTGGCGTTTTAGTAGCGTTATAAGATGATCTCTCATTTAAATATCAAGATAAAATGTGTTCTTCCTTAAGTATGCACCGTTCTATGGATCGTGTTTCGAGACATCACGTGATGATCGGGTGTACTCGACTCTGCGCTTTCATACAATAGGTGTAAGACAGTTTTACACACGCGAGTACTAAGGTTCTTACTTGGCGAGACTAGCATGTACAGACATGGCCTCGGAACATGGACCGAAAGGTTAAGCATGAGTCATATAGTTGATGTGATGCCCATATTGATGCTCGCCTTTGAAGCTACACCGACTCACGTGATGATCGGACTTGGTGTAGTGGATTTGGTTCATGTAATCACCAAAAGGCACGAGGGATGTCGTTTTCGAGTGGGAGTTCATTTCTAATTTGGATTAGTCGAACCAAATTTGTCATAAACTAAATCAAAGTGAATTGTCATAATTTGTTGTAGTCATTGGCATCTGTTTACTACCTTATGCTTAGTTTTAATTGAGATAATAGAACTATAGAATTCTGGATATTTACTTTACAAACTGGTATCATATTGTTTTGAGTGTCAATTTAAAGTTTAGAAGTCCTATTGCAAACTTTCAGCAAACTCTATTTACTCCATGAAGTTTAATAAGTAGTATTAAATCAAGATTAAGAATTCCAATGTTAGTATCTAAAGTATCATGTTTACCTACATGATTATTGATATTCAAAAGTTGTTTTAATATCAAGATTATCTAGGAGCTGAAAAAATTGTTTTAGAAACCATCATGTGTGGAAGATATTGTGATATCTGAAACAATGTTTTTGGTTGCATTACGATAGAGTATAATTTCGCAAAATACATGTTCTCATATTGTATGAGAATTTGTGAAGGATGGAGATGCTAGGCATCCGGATCTCCCAAAAAGGTTTTGGGAACTGACATTATACTCGTGATTCTTCCTTATAGGCTACAGTAGCTTGATCATGAAAGTTGTCATGATAAGGATGAACAGAAGATGTAAGTAAAATGTTTACTACAGTAATAGATTACTAAAGAATGGATCTTTGAAAGAACACCAAACATTTGATGATGGTGATCCACTTCAAAGAATTCAATGGTATTAGTATTTAACTATATACACTTTGTACTATGTGTCATGTGAATGACACCACTATTGATGTTGATATATTCTTTTAAAATAAAAGGAATTGCTGGAAGAGAATCTATAAAATATTTGGCAGAAAATAAAAGGTTGGAGATGTCCAACTTAGGTACATAGAAGATATACATGTTATGGCTATATTCCTTGCTTGTTAAACAATGTGGTTCTTAGGTATTGGATACGGAATTGGTTGTTGTGAAGTGTCATATAGAACAACACAATTCATGAACTACAACGTCCTAAGTAACTAGCAAGAGAATAAGTGATGATGTTCATCAAAAACAAATAAACTGTTATTGTGTTTTCGTTGTCATCAAACCTAGCTCTCAAGATTTGTTTTAATAATTGTTATTTTGTTCTAGTATTACGAGAACAATGGTTGTTCAAATAATTACCGTATTCCATAAAGGATGGATGAACTTTTACAAGTCTAGTTGGAGAAATCACATCGATAAACATTATTGCTTAAATGTCGTAATACAAATGATTTGAAGATCACTTATGAAGTGACATCGTTGTTTGATGTACATTGGAAAGTAAACATGAATAAACTCCATGTTGATGGATTTTTGGAGTCTTTTGATTTTGATCAATTGATGCTTGTGAAACTTTCCTCGAGATAATTGAAACTCCGTTCATAAGCCAAAGAGGAATGGATGACTAGCTTATTTGAAATTGTGCATGCTAATGTGCATAGTCCATTATGTGTAGCCATATGCGATGGATCTTTTTGCTTCATATGCTTTCTCTAGAAATTTGATTGAATATATCTATATATTTACTTAATAAGGAAGAAGTATGAAACATTTGAAAATTGTTCAAAGACTTTTAAGATGAAGTGAAAAATCATTGTAACAAGAAAATAAAATAGTTTATGATTTGATCATAAAGGAAGATATTTGAGTTACAGGTTTATCAAAACACCTAAGATTTCAGGAATTGTTCCATGAATTTGCACTTCTCGATAAACCACAGGAGTATGGTATGTTCGAGAGATCAAATCAAACCTTGTTTGACATGGTAAGATCAAAGGTGTCATTTATAAAACTGCATATTATGTTTTAAGGATTAAAGCTTTAGAGACTAGCTTTTTTACACTGAAAAGAGCACCATCGTGATCCGCTGAAATGACACCATATGAGTTATGGTTTGGGATAAAACCCGAATGGTCTTTTCTTAAATTTTGGTATGTTATGCATAAGTAAAATGTTTACAACCAAAGTTGGATAAGCACGTCTTTGTAGGTTATCCCAAAGAATTTGTTGGGGACTCCTCCATAACATCGATGACAAAAGGGTTTGTCACTTGGAACGTCAAGTTTCTTGAGAAGGAAATTTTCATGAAAAGTTAAGTGGGAGGACAATAGAACTTTGATAAGGTTGTTGAACCTTAGATATATGTTCTAAGTAGCGCGGCGTCGGAAAGTGTCCCTGTAGCGGCCACAATGCTCATGGCTCCCGTCATTACAAGGGGTGTGATCTTGGAGATTAGAGTTCCTATTTGAACCATATGCATCGGGTAAGCATCAAATAGTGAGATTTGATAAAAAAAAGGCATTATTGTTTTGATAATGATGAACCAACTGCATGCAAAGAAGCGGTGATCGGCCCTGACTCCATAAAATGACTAGAAGTCATAGAATCCGTGATAGTATCCATACACGAGAAATCAAGTTTTTGAACTTGGAAGACCCTCCGGAAAGGCGTGAAGCCTATTGGTCGTATTTGGATCTATAAAGAAATAGACATGGATGTTTAACATCTATGAAGTCGACATGTCGGAAACAAGTTTACATGCAATGTTCAAGGAGTTGACTATGACAAGATTTGATCTTTCATAGCGATATTTAGTCTTGACAGATTAATGTAGCAACCACTACATATAATTTGGTGTATGATAGTTGAATAAACAAAACAATGTTCCTCTAATAGAATGGTTACCTAGGATGTGTACAAGACACGGTCCAAAGGGTTTTGTTAATTCAAAGGGTGCTAAAACGGCATGCAAACTTCAATATTTGAAGTGAGCATAGCGGAGTTGGAATCTTCACCATGATGAAAATGTTAAAGGAGTTTAATTTCATCAGAGACAATGAAGATGCTTGCATTTGCAAGAAATTAAGTGGGAGCACTGAGACAAATTTCCAATACATTATGAAGAGTACATATTATTGATTGGAAATGATGTATCTTTTATTGACACAAGTTAAGAATTTCATTAGTAGGATTTCAATGAAAGACTTGGGACAAATCGAAATATTTGGCATCAATATCTATATGGAGAGATTGAGGCGCTAATATGGTTGTGTCAGACGTACATATATGAGATATTGAAAGGGTTCAATATGGAAACAGCAAGAAAGGTTATTGCTGCATGGAAACGATTGTATCAAGATTCAAGTGTTTCAACACTTGGTGAGTAAAATCACATGAAGATTTTGATCGATTATACTGTGATATGTATATATCGAGATATGTCATATGCTCTAAAAACTTATGAGCACATACAAGAATGATTCATAATATGATGATTGGACGATAGTAAAGATATTCTTATGAGCTTTGGAATAATTAAGAATATATCATGTATAAGTGACAAATAGTTAAAGGTAATTCATTGTAAAGTGTTACATTGATACTAGTTTTGTCACAAGATACAAATTAAATTTATCTCAATTTAGACTATGGGTGGCACAATGTAATGGAAAAGATGTTCCATGATGGATTTGGATGAGTTCCAAAGTTGAGACATTGTGACGGATACTACAACAAAAGGCTAAGTATATGACTGCTATAGTAGGAGCAGAGGAGGGCATTTGTATTAAGTAGTTTGTTATCAAACTAGGTGTGGTTCAAAGTGGGATAATACTCTAAAGATATATTGTATGACAATAATCTCAACATATTTTAACCCAGACGAACTAAAGGTCTCACCAAAGGACCAAATTTATGCAATGCCATCTCGTTTGAGAATGAGTGATGCGTAGAGACGCAAATACATGCAAATACACACGGACCTGAAACTATCATATTCAAAGATTATATTAACCACTAGCAATCGCGTATATGCAACACCAGAAAGCCATAGGTCTTAATAAAGTGGTTATTATCTTATTCCATATTTATGATAAATGTTTATTTTGCATGCTATAATTTTATTAATTGGAAACGTTAATACATGTGTGTCATGGACATTGGATGTTGTTAATAACGAGGTCACAACATTGGTGGAATGATGTGATGAACATTCATCCGAAGTATAGCATTACGATCAAATTCATTATGTTTATATTTCTATAACATCATACGGCGTAATCCTAGTCCTTAGACCATGAGATCATGTTAATCACTAACACCAGAAGAGTATCTTGATAACATCAAACGTCACACCATAACAGGGTGACTATAAAAGATGGGTTCAGTGCTACGAAGGTGTTATATAGAGGCTCATGGATCAAGAGTGGGATTTGTCCATCCCGATAATGGGTAGATATACTTAGGGCCCTCTCGGTGATATCACATTGAAATAGCTTGCAAGCAAGTGATGTGATCACTAGAATGTTATATCACGGGAATGAGAAAAGAGTGCATGTTGGTAATGAGATCAAACTAGGTATTTGGATACTGATGATCGAATCTCGCATATGTAATATATCGCGAGACAAAGGGATTATGTTACTAGCGTTAAATGTTCGCACGATCACATAAGTCATCGTTGAATGTGTGGGAGTCAGTATGGATCTCTAGGTCCCGCTTCTGATTATTGATCTGAGAGGGGTGTCGATCATATCTACATTATTCACGAACCGTAGGGTGACACACTTAAGGGATACCGACACCATTTAGGATAAAATATGTTTCAGATAAAGATTATGAAAGCGTTGGAATCATTTCGATGGAAACCCAAATAGTTTCGGGTGAAATTGTAGAAACTGGTTCTGCATGTGATATTGAAATGTTGCAGGGAGTTCTATGTGAACGTTTGTTAATTAAAGTAATTAACAAAATTCTGAATAAAATAAATAAATGTGTTTTATTTAAAGATAAAATGCATTTAATTTGGTGGACATTAAATGCAAAGTGAGTGGAGTTGAAATTGATGTGAGTGGCCTTAGTGGAAGCTCCTCCCACATGAATGAGGGAGAGGTGGGGGCACCCACCATGGCCGGCCAACCATATACTTGGGGCTACGCCCCCTCCCCTATAAAAGGAGCCCCATGGCTCCTCTCCTCTTGCCCCACCTCCTCGTGAAGGTTCTCTTCTCCCTCTAGTTATTCCCCATGGTCTCGGATTAGCGAGATACATGTTCCCAATGGATTTATCTAGAAAGGAGTTGTTGTTTCCAATGCATCGCTAGAGCAAGGAGGCGGAGGTTGTTCAGTGGAACGGACGTGTGTGCGATCAAGGATGCACCACTACTTCGCGGTGCTGGACCTGATGGTGCTGGAACTGCTGGACCTGAAGGACTTCATCACGATCTTCAGATCGGCAAGTGTACGACTACATCATCCACGAGTTCCATCTCATTAACAAAGCATTGTTTCCTTCAAGGATATGTTCTCTATGGATGTATATCCACCCGTTTCTTGTATCTAATAGATAGATCTTGGCGTATAGTTGCCATCGTAGGAAAATTTATGTTTTCTATGTCGCGAACCCTTCAGCTCGGCGGTGGTCTAGTGGTTCCCCGGGGCGACGGAGTGAACGACTGCATGCGGCTCCTCCTCGCGGTTCTTTTCCCGATATCGGTGTCGACCTCCTCCCCCTCGATTGATGGCGGACGTCGACTGCTCCTTGCGGCTCCGGTGGAACTCTAACGATGAATTACAGGCGGTGCAGGTTCCTGTTTAAGGGGAAAATGATGTGGGGGAACATAGTCATTAGCGGCGGGTGCGAAAGGGAGAAGGAGGGGAGGCAGGGGTCTTGGAATAGGCAGGGTGGCTAACCTTCCAAAGCTTCATGACGACGGCTCCGGCAAGATCGCGATCGATCTTGAATCGAGCAGCCTGGTGACAGAGGGACAAAATTGGCTTAGGGTTTTGGGGCAACATGGTGTGAGGTTTAAATAGGCGGATTATCTTGTCGCGGGGGTCACAATTTCTTCTCTAATTCAGCCGGGGTTCGTTCGACACGCCGCGGTGGTCGTTCGTGTTCGTCACAAACTCCACGGGAGCGATGATAGGAGCGGAGGCGGGTTGTGAGGCAGAGCTGTGGCTTTCTAGGCCGGCCCAACTGTGCGGAGTTTATGCGCTGCTGGTTTGGCTGGCCCGCTTAGTTTGGTTAGCTAGTTTTTTTCTAATACTCTTAATTATTTCTGTTTTACAAATGCTTTAATACTTTTGCATCTTAAAACCAAAATTAATGAAATTAGTCTCTAAAAATTTGTAAAAAGGAGGAGATTAACATAGGATCATAAAATATACTTTTGCAAAGATTTAAAAGGTTAGGTATTAATATAACCCCTTTTTGTCTTTATATGACTATATGAGGAAACAAAATCGGGTTTAGGGAAAAGAATTTTGATGCAACTTTATTGTGTGATGCCATGATGCATGTTTCTAGTAACATTTGGAATTTTAAAATTTGGGATGTTACACTTGTGCATCTCAAAGGAATTTCCTAAGTAACAAAAATATATACCAGATCTTAGTTAACTGACTAGACTGATAAATTTAAAAAATAAGAATGAAAATCATAGGAAAACGTGATTAACTAATCATCTAATGAAGGTCATCTTCATCCTGCACCCAGTGCACCAAGAACTGAGGGATCTCAAAGACCGCATCTTCATCCAGGTCTCTTACAAACTCATTGTAGAATGCCTAATATATGGAATTCATTTTAGAGCAACTAGCATTACATGGGTGCTAAAATATGGATTTCTCTAGTGTCACCTTGCAACAATCTTTGGTCTAATAACACCCTGATCATGCATATGAAATTGAAGAAGGTTTGTGTGTAAGGAACATAATTAAGAACCTAGTCATGTGTGTAAGAAAAAACTAATTCAATGCAAAGAAGTCAATACATACACTGGTCTTGATCAACCCATGGTTTGACAACATTATCAACATTGGACACTTCAACAACAAAGCAACTGTGAGAACATCATATGCAAATGTGGTTCAATGTTATAAGCTAGATCATTCTGCTTAATGTTATCATATGCAAATGTGAGAACATCATTCTGCTCAATGTTATAAGCTAGACATAACCCCCTCCAATATGGCCCAAATAATGCTACCGACCTCCCAAAATTTTCATCATACAACACATAGAAGTAGTATTCATCAATTGTTCTGTTTTGATCATGGCGGTCACTCTGAGCAAGGATCTAGGATAGATGTGGACCAAGGGCGAATTGTCACATACGCTCAGCGAAACAACAAGGAATACCCTACATAAATTTGTGAAATAGAAAAAAACCCATAGGATCATGAAATAAAGGAATATATATGGAAATTTAAAATAAGATATGTATATGAAAATTTAGAATACTTACAAACCCCTCTACAAAAAATGGTGATCTCACCCTCATTCTAAAATACATCACATGGTTTAGGTTTTCGCTCCCACACCAGGAAGGATGCTGTTGACATGTCACACATTCGTTTTGAGCCATATTCCTTTCTCTGAACACAAAAATTACAAAATATTAGGAAAATAAATGATATTATGTTACTAATATCATCTCTTAACACTACTACTAGTGTCAAAATATATAAATGGTATGATGTTACTAATATCATCTCTGAACACTACTAGTGTAGTTCAAAATATCAAAACAAAACTCTATATTTGTAGCAATGATCTTTTTAGGAAAGACTACATTATCCAAGATAGGAAAATTATGGCATTTATACCCAATCTAGGAATATTAATGATACTAATTACATTATACTTTATCTAGTATATATATTACGAACTGCAACTAGTACTATATATGCAAAAATACAACTAGTCTGCAGTTCTACATAGATAATCGTGCAAAATACAACTAATGATGTGCATAATGTACTAAACTACAGTCCTACATACATATACTGAAGATTGTTATTAACAAAATATGAGCTGAAATTGTACCAACAAAAAAGTCTGCAAAAATTCAACCCAAAAAAATCTGCAATATTTTTTGCATATCTTCGATTTAGTCAACAGATTCGATCAAGCAATCATATAGAAAACCCTACGGATTCGATGAATCAATCATAGAGAAAACACTACGGATTCGATGAAGAACAAGTACTATTTACGCAGCTTTGAAAACCCTACAGATTCGTCGAGTTGTTGCTACTGATGATCTTTGTCGCCGGTTATACTCCGGTGAAGGGGATTCTTACTGTTGTTGTAGAGCCTTGCCCCTAGTTATTGCACGGCCAATTGCGTCCCTCACTCCACCGTCGTTGCACGCGCCCGTGGATGCTGTAGCTCCCCTGCATTCGTCGATAAAATGCGTGAAATTGGGCAGCGCGCCGTGCACCTACATGCGAAGGAAGCTCGCCGGAGACTAGAGAATATATAAGTCACACACCTGCTTCGAGTGAAATGTAACCAAAGAGGAAATTGTCCGAGGCAGTGATGGGGAATGCTCTCTCTCTAGACGAGTTGCACCTCTATTTTCCACTCTCTCTCTACATGCCTCTTCGGTTCCAACAAAATAGAGGCAAAATAAAGTCCAAAGAAATTCAATAAAATGACACCTCTAGGTCTCGAACACACAAACAAGAGATCCTTGACTGGTGGAACCACCTCGATGAACCCCACGTGTTAGCTGGACAAGAGAAGTTTCTTTCACTGACTTGTAGGACCCACCTCTTTGACACCAACACTCACCTGAACTCCACCTAGGAAATTTCAAAATCAGATCTGCAATCTGGTCCACCAGACGTGCTGGCAGTGGCGGCTAGGGCACCACTGCCTTTGTCGGTCCACCACACGATGCAACGCCGGAGCTCCCGTCCATTCGCCGTATCCCCGTCCATGTCAGTTTACGCATTCCAAGGCTGACTGCTGGGACTCCCCTTCTAACCGACGTCTCCGCACACCTCGGTAGCTCCCCTTCCGGGTGCCATCTCCGTGATCAACTCACTCGTCTCTCTGTCTACCAAGGTCAAAAATAGTTTGTTTAATTGTTCAACACATGGATATCACTTAGATTGTTGATGGTACAGAAAATTCTTCTTAAAAAGGATTATTCTGCTCAGAAAATGTGATTAGTTTGTTTAATTGTCCAATAGATTGATAGGAGTTGGATTTGTTCATGGTAAAGTAAATTGTTCTAAAAAATTACTAGTCTGTTCGAAAAATAAGATTTGTTGTTTTAATTGTTCAATACATGGATATGAGTGGGATTGTTCATTGTAAATAAAATTGATCTAAAAAATAACTAGCCTGTTCTGAAAGTGTGATTTATTTATTTAATTTTTAATAGATGAATAGTAGTTGGATTGTTCATGGCAAACAGTTTACGGAACCCTACAAAGCTGGCCTGAAACAGTTTGTCAGATTTTTCAAGGAGGGATATGACGAGAATGCCGAGGTTCCATGCCCCTGTCATAAGTGTCTGAACTAGAGAATGGTACATGTAGGGATTATTTATCACCACTTACTCCTCATTGGCATGTCGCACACGTATACTCGGTGGATACAATATGGAGAGCCACTTGATCTTGTTATTATTGAATATGCACCTAATGGTGGTAAAAATGGTGGTAAAGCTGGTGATGACAATGACAATATGCATATGGACGATGGAAGGCGATGATGATGGAGGTCACAACATTCCATATATATTGCAAGACCTTAAGCACGCATGTAGGCGATGCATTAACTACATAGAAGATTACTGCTAATGTCCCAACTGATGGTAAACATGAGAAATTGTTTGGAAAGTTGTTGGAAGAGGCAAACTTCAAGCTTTACCCAAGAAGTAAACACTTCAGGTTTGCATTTGTTGTGAATCTCCTTCATCACAAGTCATATCACCGGATCACCAACACTGCTTTTGATGATTGGATGAAGCTATTTGCTAATGCACTGTCGTAGTCCAATACCCTGCCGAGATCAAACCGTGAAGCAAAACCTATGACACCACACACGTGTGCAAAAACAACTTCATGCTCTTATAGAAGGACAATGACAAAATGGACAACTGTGTTAAGTGTGGCGCCTCAAGGGAGAAATATCTAGCGTCGGCTGTCAAAGTGTTATGTCATTTTCCTTTGGTGCCATTGCTATAGAGATTGTTCTTTTCGAGGAAAGAAGTGGAGAACATGCAGTGGCACAAGTTAAAGAGAATGCCAAGAGATGGTATACTTAGTCATCCAGCTGATGGCGAAGCATGGAAGGATTTTGAGAGAACATGGCAGGACTTTTCAGCTGACCCTAGAAATGCAAGTCTTGGCCTTGCCACCGATGGCTTTAATCCTTATGGAACCATGAGAACGAGCTACAATATGTGGCATGTATTTGCCCTACCGTACAACCCTCCACCATGGGATTGTATGGATGCATCAAACTACATGGTTTTCCTTCTAATCCCTGCAAATCAAGTCCTAGAAAGGACTTTGATCTCTTTATGGAGCCTCTATTGGACGATTTGCATCATCTTTGGAAGGGCATGCGTTCTTACGATGCACTTCAAAACGAAACATTTGATCTTCGAGCAGCGGTTCTTTGGTGTACCCATGACTATCCAGCTTGCAGCACTATGTCTGGGCGTACAACAAAAGGATATCATGCATGCCTACATTGTGACAAAAATCCTCTGTCCAAATCCATAAAGAGCAAAATATGGTACATTGGGCACCATCATTTCGTCCCGAAGCGCTACACTTGAGGCGTGATACGGAGTTTTCCGGCATTCATGATGACCACTCGAAGCCAGGAAAATTTACTGTAGTTGAGTTACAAGCTGAAATGGAGAAGGTTAGGCATCTTAAACCATGAGCTGGAGGTCATCCCGGGAGAAAAAAGAGGAAGCGAACAGATCCTTCACTGATCTGGAACCGGAGGCATGGTTTCTAGGACTTGCCTTACTGGGCATCGTTGAAACTTTGGCACAATCTCGACGTGATGCACATCGAGAAAAACATCTGCGACAACTTGATTGGCACACTACTTGAACTCGATGGTAGGAATAAGGACACCTTGAAGGCTAGGTATGATTGTGAAGACCTAGGATTAGGCGAGATCTATAGGTGCAACCCACAGACAAAGAGAAGGACCTTCTCTGTCCATATGGACCAAATTACCTGAATAAGGAGCACAAGACAGGTTTTTGTCAATATTTGTGGGACTACACTTTCGTGATTGGTTTTGTTCAAACATGGAAAAATGTGTCAGCGTTCCTACACGCATGATCACGGGACTTAAACCCATGACCACCATCCTGTTGTAGGGATTATTGGCTACTAGCATGCGAGGGTATTTGCATCTCGATATCTACACGACACTTGGAGAGCTAGGAAGAGTTTTGAGGCATTTGTGTAGTAAAAAACTTGAAATTGTCGGTGTTGGAAAGGCTTAAAAAATGAAATCCCAATAATTATGTGCAAACTTGAAGACATTCTTCCGCTGACATTCTTTGATGTGATGGTCCACCTAGCAGTGCATTTACCTGATGAGGCGATGCCCAGAGGCCCTGTGAAGTGTGGGTGGATGTATCCAATAGACAGGTTGTTGCGTACTCTGAAGAGATATGTCTAGAACATTTCACATCTAAAAGGTTCAGTGGTAGAGGCCTACATTGCTACCGAGTGCGTGACTTTTTTCTCTACATACCTTGATGATATTGTGACAAAATTCAATCGGCGAGTGAGAAATGTAGGTGACCAACATGAATCATTATGTGATGTGTTTGGTCACGGTGTGAATGTGATTGGAGGAATAAATGTCACCTGCTATGGAGGAAGCGATGATACTGATTTGACCCTCCAATGGGAGCTAAACACGATGACTTGGTATGTCCCAAACAACTGCGAGGAGGTTAAGCCATATATCATGTATGTTCTGATCTCCCATACTTATGAATCTAATATTGCCATACACCTAAATATTTTAATTCCCATTTACTCTCTGGATTGCACTCTTCGGCGAGACCAGCTAGTGAATAATGGGATTCCCAATGTGGAAAGAAGGCTTGAGCAGGGATTTCAAAGATGGTTCAAGGACCATGTTAGTTTCCTTTTGCATTTATCTCTTTCCTTCATATATAGAATTTAAATGGATGATTTGACCATATTGTATTTCTGCTGCGGTAGATACAAGCCATGAATAAGTGACATGAGAATCCAGAAGCTGTGGACGAAGAGATTTTTGTGTTGGAGTGTGGCCTAGACTTCCGAGTAAGAACATATTCAACATGTATTGTGGATGGTGTTCAGTTCCTCACCGCTGACCGTGAGAAGGGCAAGAAAACACAAAACAGTGGAGTAATGACTGAAGGTTATCACATGGAGAAGGATATCCATTTTTATCGTGTCCTCAAGGATATCAAGGTGTTGTATTTTTACTCTGTTTTTGAACACCAACGATTAGTTGTGTTATTCCACTGCGATTGGTATTAGCTTGAGGGTCTCAAGGATATAGAGATGGTGTATGATGAACTCTTCTGGAGTGTCAACATTAAAAAATTTGGTACAAAGATGACAAGTACATCTTGGCAACTGTCATCGGATTGAAGACATATACGCCAAGAGGGAGTCCTCGAGGCATGGAGAAAGATGGGGTGTGAGACGATGGTATTCCAGGACGGTGAGCACACAAGATTTACCCAGGTTCAAATCTACCAGTGGTGGACGGATCCTACTCCTTCTAGCAATCCAGTAATACGGCAGAGGAGGAAGTACAAATTACAAGAGAGATTTCGCCTATGCGAGTTGAGATCATAAGTTGTGGATTCCCTAAAGGCTAGTCCCTAGGACGGCTTATATAGATGTTCGGCCTAGGGTTACAGGAGAGACCTATCCGGCTATGGTACAGAGTTGGTTATAGAGTACATCTTGGACTATAAGTAACTACACAAGCCTAAGTTGGTAAGTCTTCTAGGCCTTCCCATAGCCAGACATGCTTCCATCTTCTCTCCCTGACTAGGCCGGCCGTGAAGAAAAGCTCTAAACCGAAGTGGGCCACACTGGTCAGCGAGTCACATTGGGTATACCCAGAAAGTAGATCCCCAATAGTAGCCCCCAGAAGCCTCTAAGATCCAAAGTCATATTTCATTCTATCTTGATTCTTGTTCGGCTATAGAGAATTGAAGGGTTCCTGAAACTCCAAAACAAAAAGTAGGATCCGAGTATCAAAAATGAGTCGGACCTATGAATTCTCCATTATGGGTTTCCCTGCTCATTTTTAAACTCAGTCGAAAATTGGTCCCTGACGCAACCTAACATCAGTCAAGGTCTAGTCTTGTCACTAACATATATTCTTGTCAGCGTGGCCATTCGTGGGTCTACTTCATGTGGAACCGAGGTGCCGTTTAGTGCGCACATGGAGATCAAGGAGGCATATTCTTCTCGAGGAAGCTGCCTTGTTCCTTCCACAACGTGTGGCATGATTTGCAGTTCGTTCACACGAATATTGGCGAAGGCGTAGGTCATAAGGGGTTGAGATTCTCTTATCCTCCTCTCACCAGCGCCCTTGCCATGTTCTTCCTCCAAACGACACAGCGCCCTTGCCTCCTTTCCTTCCCCAATCCCACAGCGCCACCCACCAAAGGTCATCCTCTCTGACTATATAGCTGACGCCTCTTCTTCCGGCAGAGCGATGACGACGGCGACTGCAGCGATGGAGAAAGAGAACTTCCGCGGGGTCTAGATCCCCTGTGTGCTTGATGACGAGAAGCTACACGACATCAGGAAGGAAGGTCTTCTTTGCACCGGTGAGTGGCAGAGTGGTTTTGATGAAACTGTTCCCGCCCCTCACGCTGACGATAGGGTCCACTTGGGCACTGAAAGGGCATGTATGCCCCCATGTGTGGTTTTGTAATTAATGACAATCTCTATGGACTAATGTGAAAATTAAGTTTCACTTGTAGGTTTGTCCATTGGCATCGCTTGGGCCATTTCTTGGTGTCAAGGTTGAAAGAAGAAAAAGAAGAAGATCAAGTGTGTCTTGAACAAGAATATGGAGTTCCACATGTGCATCTTCAAGACAACATTATTATGGGGATAAAAGAAATGAAGTGCAAGCTCAATATGCGCCATCTCTAGAAGATCTCATGCTTGAAGCTTTCCATCCTCGGTGATCATGGAGTTATTAAGACAATTTCAAAGAAGAGGTTTCCCCATGGAGTATGGGGGAGCAAGTTGCAAGTCTTCATCAAGCAAAGCGCGATGAAGAGCAATCAAGAAAGGTGTTCCATCTTGATGAGGACAAGACGATCCACATCAAGATCAAGTGGAATCCTAAAGGAAAATGTATGATCTTGATAGGTTTTCTATCTTACCGGTCTCTTGTAGTGTTGGGAGACCAGGTTTAGGATAGATATCCGTACTATTAAGAGGGGCTCTCGAGTGAGTGACTCGTTTGCATCTTTCAAAGAGAGCTCAAACATTTTCATACATAGCATCATTTTTCTTTTTGTTGTTTGTATCTTATCCATGAGAGGATCTAGATCTTGTGGTTATCATCATAACAAGCTCTAGTTCATCAAAAAGGATTTCCCTTGCATATCTTATTGCGTTCTTAATCGTGCGGGGTTTTCTGGCTCCACACCTTGGGAGATATCTCACATATATATACTTGATATTTTATCTTTTGGTGGTATCCAATATTTCACCTTTTGTTGGACTCTACTTGGTTTTATCTTTCCATAAAAACGAGTTTCATCCCAATCGGAGTTTCCAAACTCATCTTCTTGTGTTTTGGGTTTTGGGGGTTTTACCGGTTCATTGTTTCTAGAGAGGTCTTACCTTTAACCATTTGGTTTTATCATTACATGTTGTACTATGATTTTTTGCATAATATTGTAGAGATTGTATTTCTTTTCAAAACGAGCCCAAGATCGTCAAAAACGGAGTCCGGAATCAAAAGTTATTAAAGTTTTTGTGCAATGTTCACCAGCGTATTTGCTTGAGCGGAAGTTACAGCCCAAATTTCGACCCAAGTTCCGGTCAAGTTCAGTAACTTGTGTTTCTATTTACCAGTAGTATCGGTGGAGCAAGGGAAGTTCTGGTGACGCGCGAAACTACCCAATCAGACAAATTTCTCTTTCCCTATTTAAGGGCTCCCTTTTCCCCAATGTTTCCCCAACTTTTGAGGCCATTTTTGCTAACTCTTCTACTCTCTCTCCTCCATTATTGACCTTCAAAAGCTTTCCCTCTATCCTTATCCCTCCCATGATTCTTGCATCTCTTTGAGGGATTTGAGAGAGGAGATCTAGATCTACAAACCCACCTAACCAAATCCCTTCTTTGTGAAGAAATTCTTGGGATCTAGATCATGGAGAGTTTTGTGTTCTCATGTTGTGTTCTTTCTCCCTTATTCCCCCAATAGTTTTTGTAGGTTTGGTGTAATTTGAGAGTGAAGGATTTTCCTCTTGCATTTGGTTCATAGGTTTGAGTTCTCCATGGAGATTCGGCGAGTTCAAGCTCTTGGGCTTGTTTCTCTTGGGTTCTTGAAATCCTAGACGGTTGTTTGGAGTTGTCGTGAATTCTTGGGGCCTCCAATTGAGTTGTGGAGATTCCTCGGGCTTGTGGCCTATTGTGGCATTGTTCCTGGGGCTCCAATTGTTGTGGAGTTTCCTCAAGCTTGTAGCATTTGTGGCGTTTCTTGGGAGCCCTCCAATTGAGTTGTGGAGATTGGCCCAAGCCTTGTACGGGTTTTGTGACCACCCTCAAGTGTCCCATAGTGGCTCGTGAGTAGGCCTTTGTGGCGAGCTCACAGGAGAATAGGGTGAGACTTTTGTGGCGTCAGTGATTTGCGTGCCTTCACATTTTGGGGTGAGTCCTTGTGTGGCGTTGGCTGAGCATCGAGCCACCACACCTCACGGTGAGCCATTTGTGGCGTTCGAAGTACATTACGCCATCGCACCTCTCCAATAGAGATGTACCTTATTTGGAAGTGAACTTCGGGATAAAAACCATCGCCTCTATGTCCATCGGTTATCTCTCAACCGAGCCCTTTACTTATGCAATTTACATTGTGATAGCCATCGTGCTTGAAGTATTTTATATTGCTATCACCTTGTTGCTTGTCTTGCTTAGCATAGGTTGTTGCTGCACTTAGTTGAACCTAGTGGATATAGGTTTTGGCTTGATAAATTAAATGTTAGTTTTATTCCGCATTTATTAGAGCCTAAATCGTACCGATTTTAAAACGCCTATTCACCCCCCTCTAGGCGACGTCCATTTCCCTTTCAGTTGGTATCAGAGCCAAGTCTCTGACTTCGTAGGCTTCACTGCCTTGAGAGTAAATATGTCTCCTAGAGGTTTAAGTCACGATCACACTTTTACAGTTGATGGCACAAATTATGGTAGTTGGAGGTTTCGCATGCTTAGTCATTTCCGGGCCATTGACCCAAATATTGAGTGAATTCTATATATGGGTTTACCTACTCCGAAGGATCACAACATCTATCTTTGGAGGAGGAGCCAAACTCTTATCTCGAAGCTCAAGCATCTAATGTACTTGTTAATGTTGTGAGCTTTGTAGTTCTTTCCTCAATCATTTCTTTTCGGAATGCTCATGATATTTGGACCAAGCTTCAAGAAAAATATGATGTGTCCCAGCTTAATGAGGATGATTGTGTTCCCTCCACCTCCGGCTGTGATGAGTTCTCGTCTTCTTCAACTACACCAACATGTGAGTTGTCACAAGGTAATGATATGGTGAGTGGTGACAGAACTTGCAATGTGGATAGTGAGATTTCCATTCATGATCCTTCATATCTATCTCATTGCAATGTTGTATCTTTGGACATGGACACTTGTAGCACTATAAATGATTTACATGCTTGTGTTTATTGTCCTTGCATATCATGTAGAAATTACTTGAATATATCTATTGGTGATATGCTGGCTTTGCCTTGTTTCCATGATAAATGTGCTTTTATTTCCTCTAGTTCTTATGTTGCTAACCATGTAGAGGAAATCGAAGAATGTGTGGGCCAAGGCAAGGTTGTTATTGGAGCTTCATGTGTTCCCTTATCATCATCTTCTCCCAACATTCACGTATGCCTCATGTCTAAGGCTTCTAAGGTATCATCTCCTTTAGATCCCAATGCATCTCATTATGATGTGAATGTTGATCATGAAGTAGTTGATGATGTTGCTTCTTTAAAAAAGAAGGGGGAGCTAGTCCTTCATGATCTTCATCCAAATAAAAATGCTTGCTCTACTTTCATTGAAATATTAACATTTTCTTTTGAAAGTAAGCAACTTATTGATGAACATGAGGACACAATTGGCAAAATAAGTAGTATCAAGCGTGATTATGCTAATGGTATTTCTAATCCAAATGAAGCTCTTGAAGAGGAACAAACCACCAAGGAATCTCTTGAGGAGACTTTTGCTCTAGAGCTATCTAGAGTGAAGAAATCTCATGATAGAGATCTTGAGGTGGCAAGTGCCCTCCAAATTAAAAATGATGAGCTTGAAGTTTCCTATGCCAATCTCCTTGAGGATTTTGGGCACCTCAACAATGGATCTCGGGTCATCAAGGGGGATCTCATCAAACTCACCGAGTCACATGAGCAACTTAAAGCTTCTAATTCAAAAGAGCTTGCCAAGTTACCCTCACCTCTTGCTAATAACGATGATGATTGTGATACTAACTCTATTTCTTGTGAAGCATATATTTTGAAGGATAATGTTGAGCTAAAGACTCAACTTGATTTGCTAACTAGAAACTATGGTAAATTGGAAGAAAATAAGGCTAAGCTCTCAAGCTTGCATGAGGACCTTCTAGTGTCCCATGGTAGTCTAAAGTTGGCTCATGACGCTATTGTGTCAAAAGTAACATCTAGTGAGCCTCATGTGGACATTAGCACGACATCTACTCCAATTTTCATATTGCCACATGCTAGTCCTTGTAATTCATCCACTCATGATATTGCTACATCTTTTGATGAATTACGTTCCTTGCCTTGTTGCTCTAACAATATAGCATCCACTTCCTGTAGTATTGTTGTGGCTAACCATGTAGAGGAAAACAAGAAGCACAAGGCTTAAGTCCATTCTTTGAAGAATGACTTGAATAAGTGTCATGAAGGTAAGACCACACTTAAAAACATCTTGGGTGTGCGAAGATCCCCAAATGACAAGAGTGGGCTTGGGTTCAACTCTAACATCAAGAACAAGCCCACCAACATGTTGAAGCACAAGGGCGACAAGAACAATGGCCAAGGTCAAGTGAAGAATCCGGTCAACATTGTGTGCTTCAAGTGCAAGTAAGAAGGGTATCATTTGAGATCTTTCCCATTGAATAAGAAGTCTCTTGGTGAGAAGAAAAAATGGAAGCAGCCTCAAGCTCTGCCTCAAGCTGGAAGTGGACCTCTTCCCAAGTTGACTCAAGTTCTTCTTCATGGTGCGACATCTCCCAAGAAGAAACATAGCAAGAGAAGAACTTGCTACATATGTCATGAGAAGGGGCTCCTTTATTCATCATGCACCATGGGTAAGTCCTCATCCCATCCTATTTTGATTAATGATGCTCATTCTCTTCATAAGGATGAGGTGGGAAATGTGTTTGCCAAATATGTTGGTGCCCAATATGGTGTCAAAAAAGAACCATTTGGGTGGCCAAGCCTATTGTGACTAAATTCTTAGGACCCAACTTGGTTGCGGACCAACAAGCTAAAACTTGATCAATAGGTGTTCGTGGAGGGCATTGGAGGCTTGACTACATTATGAAGAATTGAGGGATCTTCATCATTTATTTTTCTCAAGTCAATCCATTTGGATTATCATGCTTCTATCATATATCCAATGTTCCTCCTTGCGGTAACATGTGCTAAACTAATTTATATTGAAAGTTACTTTCTCGCTTATGCATGTGTAGTTTTGTACCTTGCATGTGTATTTATATGTTGTGCTTTCCTCATACTTATCTTGAGTTATTGAGTATACTTGTGTATGTTGGTTGGCACATTGTGTATTTGTGTCTCTTGGTTTGGAGCCTTTGTTGAATCCATTTGGTATCTTTTTGGGCTCTCAGGAGAGCTTAATGGACTATCCCATTTTTGGGGAGCGTTATGCTTGGGCATTGCACAATCCTAAAATGTGTGTACATGAGGAATACCCCTTAGTATTTACTAGCACAAATGCCCGTGTGTTGCAACGAGAGAGAAATAGATGGCCGTCACTCAGACATACTTGCCCATGTCGCATTAGACTAGGACAACGCCACTACAACGATTTCCTAGCAGCCACCTTCTGCTCCGACTACATGACGAATGTCGCCTTGCTCACAGGGCTGACCGTCAAGCTAGAGTACACTTGGGAGTCCACTTGGGAAATCTCATCATGTTCTTCCTACCTCACCAAAATGGCGTGACATGTAAGAATGACCTTGGCGAGATTGCAACCGAGCTTGACAAAGTGTTCCCACATTGCCGCATTATTCGAGTCCCCCATCTGTGAGCTCCTGGTGACACTAATAGCCTCCAAGGCAAGACTAATACTCACATTAGCTTGCCTCATTCTTGCATATGACGTGCGCTGGAGCCGGAGGCCGCCGTTGGGAGGACACGCTACAACAAAGATTGAGAAGGGGAAGGGGCTAGCTTCGCTCGTTGATTTGTTGCCATAGTTGTAGGCGTTGCAATACCAAAATCATGTTGTGTGATGCTGGAGGGCCTCAGCTCCGGTCTTGTTCCAGCGTGGTGGAGCCAATGACCTATTCCGACATGGTGGATCTAGTGGCTAGCACCGAAGCCATACATCACCGACGTCTCAAGGCAACACAGAAACTCCACGATCAAATTGTGATGACGAGGGATATGGCACCGATGGGCAAAGGTGAGATCACTGAATTTCGGCTTCTTTAACATATGGACGGAATTTGTTCTTGATAGAGTTTAGCTGATTTTTTTCTAGAGTTCGACAGAATTTTCTCTCACATCGTGGAGAGGAAATAAACTTTTGTCATGCTAATCGTGTCGGTCCAATATGATCTTATCTCAACAAATAGTAGTGAACAAAGGATTGCAGATCGGAATCAATAAATGTTGGACTGGATCATGTTTGGCAAGTTCGCACATAGCAATCATGTACACAGAACAACACGAAACTGACAAAGACATGTTCCTATGCTTGTACAAAAATAAAGGGGGGTTTTGAACCAAAGAAGAGGATTACGGAACAGGAAACCGTGCGATAGGAAACAAGCAAGAGACGCGCGACGCACGCGCGGCCTGATCGAGCAAGCCAAAGACGGACGAACGAAAGCATATTACAAACGAATGGAAGTGTATTACCATGGACGAAGAGAGAAAGGTTACTTATTTTTATTATTAGGTAATAGATATTGCAAGTTTATCTAGTCTCTATGTGGTATGTATTTCTCATGAGAAATTCAAGTTCCACAATGTCAATTAATCATCTCTATTTGGATGTTTTTACCTCTTGTTCAGAATTCTTGGTTTATCGCATTATGGAGGAGTCATATACTTTGTGCATATTACAAACCTAGAAAATGTGGATATTTGAGGTAGTGCCACATAGAATTGATATTAAGGATTATCTAGCTCCTATGTGGCACATTTAGCTCAAACAAGTTCCAATTCCCTTCGATTGCTTTTATTGCTCATCTTTTGGAACTTATTTGTGAGAGTTTTTTGACATGTGTTTCCCCATATTTAGACCTCCATATGCTCCCTCGAAACCATTTGCTTCAAGTTACTTTAATCTTTAATGATTCTGTGACAATTTGGAGCTATCAAGAATCTCCATCTAATCAGCAAGCCTAGTTATTATATTTTGACATATGCTTCTTGTTGTGAATATGATTTTGATGTCCTTGCAAACTACCTCGGGAAAAATTTCCCCATAATTCTTGTCATTGGACAAGTGGTACTCCACATATGGTAGAATTTATTGATCATGTTCACTTTGGCCTTTTACTTATGTTTGTCCTATCTTTGGCCAAGAAAATGTTTCCTTTTTCTCCCATGTCCTCCTTGCCTTTTGTGGATTATTTTATTTTATTGGTATTCTATTGTGTTTTATTTAGTGTGTGTAGTAGCAATGATGTAATTTGTGTGCATTTTGTATTCAAAAGCAAAGTTCTATATGATGCACTATTTATGGGGGAGATCTCCTATATTATTTAGAATACTCCCTTTTGTGCTTGGAAGTTTGATCTTTTCTTTTAGTACTTTGTGCAACCATGAAAAGTGTAGACAGTTTGATTTATGTGTTTGAATCTTTCTCTTTGGGAGTTGGTTTTGTCTCATTCTTTGTTACTTGTTTTGATATTTTAGGATGACATAAATCCTTGATCATTGGTGTTTTTGTCTATCTTTTGCTCTTTGGCTTATGCTTTGTTCATTTGTTGAATAAGTGTCCTTTCTTGTGTTGATTTGGTTCTTTGATGCAATTTGGACACCTTTTGTCATGTCACCCTCTTGTGTGCGACTTCTTGGTTTACTTGGTGTTTTTGTTCAAATTGTATCTCATTTTTAGTTCTTGAGAGTCTTGTGCATACATATTTACTACATGTTTATACAATGGAATGCTTGCTTTCTTGATCCGATTCACCACCAAATCATACCAGCTAAGACGTGCATGAAATTCAATTTCATATCAATATGCACATATTTATGTGTAGGGTATTCTATGTATTGTAGTTTCACTAACTACTTCATACCCAATTTGTTTGGGGACCATAGTGTAAATAATTTTGTTTTAGGTACATTGGTGATATATATTGGATGCTTGTCTCATAAACAGGGAAGAAGTGGTGTCCAGTTGTCAATTGGATGCAAGCTCACATGATGAACAAATTCATATTAACTACATCCTACCAATTATATCTTGGTAACAAGTATCTCTCTCATGCATACATATCTTCATTCCAACCTTTTGTAGGTTGCTTGTTGGCATGAATTTGTGTATTTGCAAATAGTGTGGTTCTTGCTTTGGCTTTAGGAGTTCTCTCTATTGCAAATGTGTATGTTGAGATGAGTGAATTTAATAGGGACTATACAAAATCATGCTCATGATTCACTAATCCCAAATACGTCAATCTAGCAATTTTATTGTGTATCTTTTCCTCATTTACTCTCATGTGCAATAGTGAGTATTGTAGCATCCCAATTGTCTAACAATTGTAATGTTACTTGCCTAGTCTATATATTTTTACTTCCTACATGTCATTAATTGCATCATAATAGCATGCTCCTGTCACCATTCCACATTGCATTTGAGCATCATATAAAACCCTTTTTCATTTGGTTCTTCTCTTACGTGCATTTTCCTTATTAATTATATTTGCCTCTTGATAAGTTGTAGTTGGTTCTTGATACATTGATTGATGCCGAAATTGAGTTGTGGGCATCTCTTTTAAAAATCTTTCCACCTACTAACTTGGTAACGTCACATCCTTTTGCTATCATGTCATTCCTACCATCTATCATGTAAGTGGGCTTGTATTTTCTTTGGATTTTAAATCAATTCCACATGCACTTGGTATGGTTTCCATCTCCACTTACACATGATCAGAAAGGTTCCTTTTGAATCACCACATGCATGGATGCAATTGTGCATGCCAGATGCATACTCCATAACCTTTCGCCTTCCCACTCCCTTTCTTCTCTATTTTTCTGTTGGATTCATAAACCTTGTGCATGTATTGATATATGAATTCAATCAAATTCTACTATTCTATCATAGATAATCGTACAACCTCTTAGCACCATATATACACCTAAACTATATATATATATATATATCTTCCTCTACAAAACCTAGCTAAAATAGCTAGCTACACCTAAATCTAACCGTTTGAGCTACACTCCTAATCCACCTAACCATGTCTGCATCTACACACACACACCCCACGTCCCATGGTTTTAAAACAAAACAAGTGAACCTAACCTAGCTAAATACATCGCTTCAACCAACCTGGTGGCTAGCTACCAAGAACACTTGACCCACACCTCTATTTGTGTGCATGTTTTCTCTCTGAACCATATCAGCAACCCCACTACATCGAACCCTCCCTTCTCTATCCCGACCAAACCAGCTAGAGGTTGACCTGGTTCATGTTTCTCTCCTTCTTGGTGCCTCATGTGCCCAGCAATAGCGCCAGTGAAGCTGCGTTCATGCCTCTCTCGTCTCCACTCTCCCGGCCCTCTACATAAAGCAACAACAGTAGTCGAGGGACCAGCCCCAACCACTCCATCTCATTCTGATCGAAATCCAGATTGCCATCTCCCTCCTCCTTCCTTCCTCCTATCATCTCTCCACTAGATGCCATGGCCATGGCCAGCACGTCGTCGCCGAGCAGTTGATTGGCAGTCGGAGGGAGTGCAACCACATAGAGGAGAGGTGGAACGTCAACCGCTACCTCACAGATTATCATGGTGGTGGCACGACAGATGACATGGATAGGCTAAAGATGGGGCCAATGTGCTCTAGAGGAATCCAGGGTGGGTAGTGTGGTGATTCCACACATAGGTCTTTGTATTTCTCTCTTGTTGGATGTGGAATACAAGGGCTCCTCGAGCTGTTTGTGAGAAGGAGACTAGTTCTCTTACTGCCCACTACAAAGCTCTAGGGTTCTTCCTTAACAAAATGATCGATCCCATGCTATGGAGGCCCTGGCGCTCCTTATATAGGGGAGCCCAGGTTACAAATCTAGGGCACACATGGAAGCATATTCCCCGAATATGCCCTTTGGTTAAAGTAAGATGCCTCTTTTTACACTTTAAACGGCTTGTCCGGACTCTAGGCGTAAGCCTTCATAAGCCCTTCTATGGCATTGCATCACCAGACAATGATAGCATCAGCCGACACTGGCTACGTCACCTTTGTCGGCCACGCCCCGCTGGTCCTTCCCTCTGCCTGGTTTGCTCATGCTATAGTGGATAGAGGCCAACTTTTGACAAGCGAGAGATTCCTTCCTTCCCTTGGAAGCCAAGGGATAACCCGGCTAGGGCCTGGCTAACCCGGCCACAAGGGTACCTGCAAACAAGGTAGATCAAACATAGCCGACATATGCTTTATGCCGGCCGGGTTAATATTAGGTGAACTCCCACCAGGCCGGGTTACTCCGTTAGTCAGCCTGCCTTGAGGTGACCTGTCCAACATTCACTTTGATCGCATTGTACCTCGGCTAACTCGGCCTTTATACCCCGACATGACCCTACCCGGGGGTATCCCCCCAACATTAGTCCCTGAAGCTGGTGCGGTCTTAGCAACTTCAGCTGATAAGGGCACAGCAGGTTCTACTTAACAAGTTCTATACTTTGTTCGATGAGTTATCTTCTAACCCGATTCCTTTTGCTTGATATTCCCTTGGCACATTCCGAGTTACTTCTCGTTGGCCGGGTTATTATCCATGTATCTAAATCATCTTTCCTTCTCTCATACGCTTCTGCACGTCCTACGTGGAGGGTAATCATCACCTTGCCTCATTTTAAGGGTCGCACCAGTTACTGCGCCAGTTACTGTATTCATTGTCAGGAATAACTGTTGCGAATGTCATGTCGTGGCAACCCCCTCGTTAACTATATCATCACGTCCTGTCGTAGGATCTGCTGCTCCATGTGGTCCTTGGTGTGGAGCGCGCCTGATTGGCTAGCTTGGCAAATACAAAGACACAATGTGCGACCGCGCCGCAGCGTTGGATCCCACTACGCCTCCCAGGGACACAGTTAAATAAGGGACAGGGGCGTCCCTTGGGGATTTCCCCCACTTCGCATGCGCTCCTGCCCTCTACTTCTTTCTTCACCACAGCCGCGTCACTACCACCGCTGCTCCTGCTTAGCGTAGCACCGACGCTGTCGTGCCTCACTGTTCTTCCGCATCCGCACTGCCGCTCCTGTGCAAGCTCTCCACTACGGGGCCTTGCCGTTCCAAGCTGTTGGCCCCCACAACAGATTACTTTCGTAAGGAAAGTGATTGGGAGATGACGGAGGAGGAGATCATCATCACTGAGGAAGAGGAGGAGGAAGAAGAAGCGCATGAGCGTGGCGCCTAAGCGGGTTCGTGGGTTTGTGAAGATGATCTTGACTGTCTCTATCGGACCCGCCGCATCCTCGCAGGCGTCTCGTGCCGCCTCTCTTCCTAGGAGATTGCTCCCTCCCCCAATCCAGGCAAGTTCGTGGTGTTCTTGTCCCACTTTCAGCGTGGATTCGGCCTCCCAGTGAGCGATTTTTTCATGATTTCCTCAATATCTACTAGCTTTAGCCGCACGACCTTCCAGCCAATGCCATTACCTCCCTCTCTTCCCTCGCTTCCGGCATAGAGGGGTACATCGATCTCTGGCCCACCAAGAAACTTTGGATCAAGTTCTTTGGTCTTTGCAAAAACATCATTCCTCACCCTCTTCTTGCCCCAGCCGACAAACTTTTGACCCAGTGCGGTGGAGCCTCAATCTCTCCCTGCAAAAATTCTGCCTTCCCCCACGTTGCCGGCCTTGAATCTTGCAAAGGCTGGGCCTGAACCTTCTTCTATGTGAAGAATAATATGGACGAGGACTTGATCTGGCTGCTCCCATTCAAACTAGGTGTCCCGGATACCTCCTTGTGGGATTAGATCCCAAAGCAGCCAACTACCTTGGCGAATCAGGTAGATAGGCGGATCAAGGACTTTGTCAAGTTGGGGCTGCATAGCGAGGATGTTATGATAACCTTTGTACGCAGCCGGATCTGCCCTCTCTAGAAGAGCCCACATAAGCTTTGCCACTTGAGTGGTCCTCTTGACCTTAATCGCACATCCTCCTTCAAGCTTCACAACTTCGACATATTCCTTCGGGTTAAGGCTATATTTAAGATAGAAAAAGAGTTCACCAAGGCGTGGAAATGGGGGCTTGAGCACTTCACCCGGGATAACTTGCCTCCTTCGGTAAGTTCCTCACCTAACCCTCTTTTTGAGACTTGTGGTATGTCGGATTGTAACCTCATTTGATCCCTTAGTATTTTTTCTCTCAGTTATTTCTCTAGCAGACAGTGGAAGATGGCAAGGAGCCCACCCTCAAATGGGTGGAGGACCGCTCAGATCCGGACGCCATTGAGACAGACCCGGAGACGTTCTTGCCTACTTCGGACGGATCCAAGCGAAATTATAGTAAGGCCTCTTCTTTGAGGGATTGGCTAGATGATGATGACTCCGATATTAAGATTATGGAGGTACTTGATCTGGTGCCCATCTCTTACATGTTTCCAATTACCTCGGGTTCAACTAACCCGGCCAGTCAGGTCCACAAGGATCCTCCTCTCACAGTGGATGAGCCGGCTCCTGTCCCTTCCCAGAAGCGTTCCACAACCTCGGCCGCAGCTTCTGAGGCGCCTCCGCCCAAGATGAGGCAAAATAAATATGGTGTTAAGGGCGCCAACAAGCCGGTTCCCAAGACCACTGCCCGGAGAGCGCCCAAGCCCCGGGAACCTCCAACCTTGGCGAGTAAGTCCTTTTTCCTTCCTTGCTCATTTCCAGATCTTGCATCACTATCTTTGCATTTTTCTTGTCTCTTTTTCTCCTCCTAACTTGTTGTTCATTGTCTGATTCGGAAGTGCTCCAAGGGTGATCCCGCAGAGTGGTCCTAGTATCTCCTCTCCTATCTGGAGTGCTCCATCTCGACCCCCCCCCCCGCAACAATGACGATGTTTACCCGCTGAGCCCTATCCAAGAGGACTCAGCAGTCGTGCCAGATCTGAGCCCACCTCTTCATGATGACGGTAATGTCAGTGCGGGGGGGTAGTGGGGCTGTCAAGGATATAGCAATGTCGAACTTCTCTAGTACTTCGACTCAGTCGTAACCCATAGTTACAAAGGTGCCAGTTTCATCGACACCACCCCAGACTTCCTCTTATTTTCTAGTACTGACTTCGCCAGCAACATCAGCACCAGCACTAGTGCAAGTACCCTCCCAGCACCAGTACCAGCAGTAGAACCAGCACTAGCATCTTCGCCAGCACCAACAGCAGCAGCACTAGCACCAACACTAGCATCAGCGCCCAACAAGAAACCTCAGGCAGCTGCATCCGAATCAACCATCTCCATTAAGGATATATTCCAGCCAGCTTCACAAGCTCAATCCGAAGCAGCAATGTCGGCTCCTCTGCAGCGGCCAAACTCCACCAACAAGAGCAAGAAGGCAGTCGAGGTAGCCAAGGACCCATCCTCTAAGGGCACCAATATCGAGTCTGGATAGCGCATGCTCACGTCCATGACCAAGAAGGATGGTGCCGCCTCTGGGTCTTCTCCCGCCAGATAAGAGGGAAGTAAGCAACTCACTTTGCATACCAGCTCAGCTGCTCCCCAGGTCACGAGGCGGGAAGCCCATGCCAAGGGTTTGGTGATGAGTCAAGCGCTTAGCGAGGAGAATTATAGCCCGACACTCATTGAATACGTGAACAACTGGAATGACGCTGAGTTTATAAACCCTAAGGATGATCTCCTAGAGAAATTTGGTCCGGCGAATTTAGTACTCAGATGAATACTGCTACCAAGGTCATTTCCTTTGCTGGTAGGATGATGGAGGTAAACCCTTTTCCGTCATGCCTTTTGTATGCGAAAAACACTTAGTGATATGCCCACTAGTCCCTAAGCCTCTAGGGGAGTAATTTATTACTTGGCCAGATGCTCTTAGAAAACTAGCACAATTCCTTAATAGTTTCAAATATCCACACACCTAGAGCCAGGTTAAGTTCCACTTGGCCTGGATCTTGTAGACTTTGAATATCCACACACCTAGAGCCGGGTTAAGTTCTACTTGGCTCGGATCTTGTAGACATCGAATATCCACACAACTATAGCTGGGTTAGGTTCCACTTGGCCCGGATCTTGTAGACTTCGAATATCCACAGACCTAGAGCTGGGTTAGGTTCCACTTGGCCAGGATCTTGCAGACTTCGAATATCCACACACATAGAGCCGGGTTAGGTTCCACTTGGCCTGGATCTTGTAGACTTAGAATATCCTTTCTCATTTATGAACTAACATTTACTTCTCTTTTAGATCACAACCAATCGCCGAACTGCTGAGTTATAGCGTCTGCTAGACACATATAAGGATCTTCGTGCCAAGCATGGTAAACTGCTTGCTGATCTGAAGAAAAATTGTATGTCATTTTATCTAGGAACTTTCATTCTCACTTCGATATGTTACTTGCTATCTGTGTTAACTTGTCATTCGGATCATACAACCGAGGCAGAGGCTGGGAACATCATCATGTGCAAGAATTTAGCTGAGGTCACAGGTAACACGTCTTGGTCACTTAGTCTTTGCATAATTTATCCTGACGCGACAAATATTTATACCTCGGCTATGCCGGGTCAACTAAATATTGCAGTGACACTTCAAGATATCGTGCCTATGCCTGACATGATGATTTATTTTCTTGAACAAGCAGGAAAGCATCAGGCCGAGCTCAAAAATAAAGATGATGAGATTTCCCAGCTTCGCCTTATGGACAATGAAATAACTCGGCTGAATGCCGAAATTAAGTGTCTCAAGGATCTCCACAAGGCCGAGTTGGACAAGACCGAGCTGGAGGAGAAAGAGCGCCTAAAGACTCAGCTCGAGAAGGACAATGATTTGCTGAAATAAGCCGACATCAAAATCGAGTCGGTGACATCCAATTATGAGAAGCTGAAGACAAGGAATGCTGATGGACATAAGGAGCTGAATCGGATCCTTAGCCACATTGCTCATGAGTTCTCTTCCTTCCTCCGACATTTTTTTCTCTGGGTCATGTGCCCTTGCTTATTGATATTACCCGTTTTGTTCACAAGTAAGTTCCTAGAGAGCGAACCCCTTGCTTCTCCCGCTGTTGCCAAGTTCCGCCTGCAATAGGGTACCATAGTTGGTCATGCCTCCGAGTCTATTCCTTATGACATGGAGGACCTGCTGGTGAGCCTTGCTGCTTGCATTGAAGTCATGAAAAATTACGGTGCAGACATTATGCCAGCTGTAGTCCGGATGTTCAACACTCTCTGCCCACTGGTCCCACTCCCAAAGGAAGTACAACTTTCATATCAAAACTGATGGAGTGTGAGACTCAGCTGAACCAATGGCAAGAAACTGCTACACGTGATGAGGCTGATACGGCGTTGAGCTTTGTCCTTTCGTGGTACAAGACGCTGGACCTGAAGTTACTTGACCGCATGTGCACCAGATCAAAGTGGACCAATGATCGGGAGTGCATCGCTCAACGCAAGGCTTGCGCCAACAACCTCATTCAGTACGCCTTTTGTCATAGCTAGAACGAATGTTCGAGCTTCCTTGGGGCCGTTGATGATGCATATGTTTCTGATGGCAAAGGCGATGAGGAAGAACAAGAAACCTCTAAGCTTGGCGAGGATGCGGAAGAGCTGGAGGACAAGGGTGTTAACCCAGAAGACGAGGCGGGGACCTGTGCTCCGCCTACAGACACCGAATTACCCCCTCCTTCGACCGATGATCCGGCTCCTACTGCTGCTCCATGAGCTAAAAACACTTTGATATTCATCAGATCCCTGGTATGCCGGGTGCAAATGCATTTAAGCATAATGGTTCATTTTGCTACAATTGCCTTTGTTTTTCTACTAAGTTTTTAATGTCGGATTAACTTGGCGGAGTCCCCGAGTTTCATTTTCTTGTTCCCCCAATTTTATGATTCGACTCGCGTCTACCTTGATTCGGTTTTTTGACTTACGAGTTCAAGGTTCAAAAAATTGACTTAACAATACTTGAAACTTTGGGATTAGCTCAAAATAATTCTAGGTAATATAAATAGAGTAAATACAGGGTTAGTCCGAATAACGAATGTTGGCTCGATTACATTCCTTAGTCGTTTTCATGTGCTTTGTAATTCCAAACGTGTTGTCTTGCTTGCCATGAAGCCAATTCTTGTTGGACAGCAGCAAGTCGAAGAGTTGGGTTTTTGGTGCCTACACACTACTAATCCGGCTAAGGTGTAAGAAATTTAAGCCAGCCGACATATCAAAATTAACTACAGGAAAGACAATTATTAAGGAAGTCCCCGAGTTTCTACTAGGGGTGCTGAAGTTTCATTGATATGCTCATAGCCAACATACATACCGACATATGAGTGACTCAGATACATTCACCTCTTTGCTAGGTGTAAAATGGATGAATTGGAGCTACATTCCATTGATGCTTAGATTCCTCGCCAGACATATCTGCCTTGTTCTTTTCCTATGGCTGTGCATCGATAAGATAGTAGGAATCATTGTGCAAAGCTTTGCTTATAATGAAAGATCCTTCCCATGGACGGCATAACTTATGCATGCCAGCAGTGCGATGCACCAGCCGAAGTACGAGATCACCTTCCCGGAAGACTCGGGGGTTTACTTTCCGGCTATGGTAGCGTCAGAGGTTTTGCTGATATATGGCGGATCTGGACAAGGCCAATTCTCTCGCTTCTTCCAGCAGATCAACATCATTTTGCCGGGCTTCGCACACTTCGGCTTCTGTGTATTGGGTGACCCTTGGTGAATCATGCTCTATGTCAGCTCATAGTACTGCTTCTGCCCCATATACTAGAAAGAATGGCGTATAGCATGTTGATCAATTCAGAGTTGTTCTTAAACTCCACAGTACCGCTGGTAGTTCTTCTATATAGCACCCCAATGATCTTTTTAGTGGATCAATGAGCCAGGGTTTCATCCCGGACAAAACTAGTTTGTTGGATCTTTCCACTTGTCCGTTTGATGCGGGGTGGGCTACCAAGGCAATATCTAGCCGGATCTTCTTTTCTCGGCAGAACCTCGCAAATGCTCCTTCAACAAAGTTTGTGCCATTATCAGTTATGATACTGTGGGGATGGCCATATCTAAAGATTATGTCTTTGAGGAATGTCACAACTGTTGCCCATCACATTTCCTGATTGGCTTTACCTCAATCCATTTGGTAAACTTTTCCACCATAATAAAGATATGAGTCATGTTTCCCTTTGCCAGCTTAAATGGGCTGACCATATCCAAGCACCGTACTGCAAATGGGCAAGTGATAGGTATGGTCTTCAGTTCCAACATAGGCATATATGTTTTCGTGGTGTACCTTTGACAGCCATTGCACTTCCTTACAAGATCCTCTGCTTGCTCCGACGCACTTGGCCAATAAATTCCATGCTGGAAAGCCTTTGCCACTAGCGCCTTGGAAGATGCTTGATGACCACATTCTCCTTGATGGATATCTCGGAGGATGTAAAGCCCTTCTTCCGGGTCTACGCATCATTGGAGAACACATGTGAACTCCTTTTGTATAATTCAGCATTGATAATTGTGTATGCCTTTGCTCTTCTCTGGATTTTCCTTGAGAGTATCTCATCATCCGGCAAGGTTCCCTCTTTTAGGAATTCGAATATGGGCTTTGCCCATGGAGGTATAGGCCGAACAAGGAAGAGCTCTTCATCAATTTCCATTGCATCCACCGACATAACTCCAGCCGGATCTAGCTGAATAGTCCTCGGTTTCTGCAAGACAGTCCCCGGGTCTACCGAAGTAGTCCCTGGGTTTGCTATGGTGCTTCCCTAGTCTATATCCATATGAGTATCTTCTGATCTGGAGAGGGCCGGGACATAGATTGAGTCAGATTCCGGTTATGGTGTGATGGATGACTTTCTCAAGTGTTCCAATGCAACGCCTGGCGGGATTGGCTACCGAGATGACCCCAACTTAGATAATACATCGGCTGTCCCATTTTAAATCTAAGGTACGTGATGGAATTCACATCCTTCAAAGAACCCACTTATCTTTTGGACGTGGAATCTGTAAAGGGCCATGTTTGCATCCAGAGCATCCCAATTGCCAAACACTTGTTGTACCACCAAATCCGAGTCTCCAAAACACTATATCCGACGTATTCCTATCTTCCTCGCTACCTTAAGTCCATGCACGAGCGCTTCATACTCGGCAACATTGTTAAGATGCGCCAAAATGGATCTGGAGGACATATTTCAGTTGATCCTTCTTGGGCGAGGTAAGCACTACCACGACCTCCAGTCCTTCCTTTACTTTGACCCATCAAAGTGCATTTGCCAGAAATTTGAGTCCGGCAAAGGTGGTTCGTATTGCATCTCAGCAGAATCCACAAAGAAATCCGCCATAGCCTGCGATTTGATCGCATCTCTTCTATCAAACTGTGGTGCGTACGGGGCTAACTCCATTGCCCATTTCGCTATTCGGCCACTGGAGTCTTTGTTACTCATAATCTCGGATATGGGTGCATCACATATCACCTTGATGGGGTGTTCCTCAAAGTAATGTTTGAGTTTCTTGGCCGCCATATACACACCATATGCCATATTTTGGTAGTGAGGGTAATTCTATTTCGAAGCTGATAATACCTCGCTCTGGTAATACACTGGTCTTTGCACCAACTTACCTTCCTCATAATGCTCCACCACTATCACTGCACTTACGACTTAGTTGGTTGTGGCTATATAGAGCGACATTGGCTCTTTAGATAATGGGGAGGGTAGTATTGGAGCAGAGGACAACATTTTTTTTAACTCTCAGAACGCGCTATCATCTTGTGGTGTCCATGTAAATTTGTCTGCCATTTTCATTAACCGGTAGAGGGGCAATGTCTTCTCTCCCAGCTGACTAACAAACCAACTTAATGATGCCAGGCAACCTATAAACTTCTGCACATCGTTATGGAATTTTGGCAATTCCATTTTTTCTATGGCTCGGATTTTCATGTGGTTGGCCTCGCTACCTTGGCTGGATACCAGGAAACCGAGTAACTTCCATACCGGTACACCAAAGGTACATTTTTCTGGATTAATCTTCATTCGGAACCTCCTTAGGTTTGCGGATGTTTGCCGGATATCATCAAGGAGCGTTTTGCTTTCCTGAGTTTTAATCACCACATCATCCACATAAACTTGCACATTTTGACCTATTTGGTCATGCAAACATTTTAGCATGCATCGTTGATACGTTGCTCCAACATTACGTAAGCCGAACGGCATAGTGCGATAGCAATAAGCCCCGTACAGGGTGATAAATGTAGTCTTTATTTGATCATTCGGGTTTAAAAGTATCTAGTGAAAGCCATAATAAATATCTATGAATGATAAAAACTCACACCCATCAGTTGAATCTATGACCTGGTTTATCCTTGGTGAAAGGGAAATGGACGTCGCCTAGAGGGGGGTGAATAGGTGTTTTAAAATTATTACGGTTTAGGCTCTAATAAATGCGGAATAAAACTTAACATTTAATTTATCAAGCCAAAACCTATATCCACTAGTTTCACTAAGTGCACCAACAACCTATGCTAAGCAAGACTAGCAACAAGGTGATAGCAAGATATAGTACTTCAAGCACGAAGGCTATCACAATGTAAATTGCATAGGTAAAGGGCTCGGTTGAGAGATAACCGATGGACGCGGAGACGATGATTTGTTTCCCGAAGTTCACTTCCAAAGAAGCTACGTCTCCATTGGAGAGGTGCAGGGGCGCAATGAACTTCGAACGCCACAAATGGCTCACCTCGAGGTGTGGTGGCTCGATGCTCACCCAACGCCACACAAGGCCTCACCAAGGATGCGAAGCCACACAACTCACCGACGCCACAAAAGGCTCACCCTATTCTCCCGTGAGCTCGCCACAAAGGCCTACTCACGTTCCACTATGGGACACTTGAGGGCGGTCACCGAACCCGTACAAGGCTTGGGGCAATCTCCACAACTCAATTGGAGGGCTCCCAAGAAACGCCACAAAGGCTCCACAATGCCACAAAAGGCCAACAAGCTTGGGGAACCTCCACAACTCAATTGGAGCCCCAAGAACAATGCCACGAAGGCTACAAAGCCACAAAAGGCAACAAGGCCACAAAAGGCTACAAGACCACAAAAGGTCAACTATCCAACCACACAACCGTCTAGGGTTCCAAGAACCCAAGAGAAACAATCCCAAGGGATTGAACTCACCGAATCTCCGAGGAGAACTCAAACCTATTCACCAAATGCAAGAGGCAAGTCCTTCACTCTCAAATTCCACCAAAGCTACAAAAGCTATTGGGGGAATAAGTGAGGAAGAACACAAGAAGAGAACACAAAACTCTCCAAGATCTAGATCCCAAGGATTCCTTCACAAAGAAGGGATTTTGCTTGGTGGGGCTTGTAGATCTAGATCTCCTCTCTCAAATCCCTCAAAAAGATGCAAGAATCATAGGAGGGGAAGGGGAGAGGGCAAGCTCTTCAAGGTCAACAATGGAGGAGAGAGAAAGCCAAAAACCAAGAAAGAGCTAGTTTTTGGGGCCGAAGGGGAAAGAGGACATCCTTTTAAAGGGCTCCCCGATCTGCCCGTTACTCACAGATTCGTGCGCGGCCGGTACTACCGGTGGGTGGCCGGTACTACCGGTGGCACCCAGCCAACGGTTAGAAAACAGCGAGAGAAAGACCAAAAATGCGAGCTTGGCCGGTACTACCGCCGCTTTGCCGGAACTACCGGTGGCAAGAATGTCCTAGTACTACCGCCTGAAATACCGACAAAAGTACCGTAAAATAGCACAAACCAGGCAGAGAGAGTACTGAACCAAAAATGGTTTCACCGGAAGTTTGGCCGGAATTAACACCGGTACTACCGGTGGCATTTCTGCCCGAGCGGTACTTCCGGCGTCTGGCCGGTACTTCCGGTCAGAGAAACTTCAGAACTAGAAATGCCATAACTTTTGCATCCGAACTCCAAACGAGATGAAACCAATTTTGTTGGAAAGATTGGATATCACCAAGGGAGAAAATACCATGAATATATATGTGAGATTCCTCCTAAGGTGTGGAGCCAGAAAACTCGCAAGATCAAAAATGCAATGAGATATGCAAGGGAAATCCGTTTTTGATGAACTAGAGCATGTAATGAAGATAACCACAAGCTCTAGATCCTCACATGGACAGGAACCAAACAACAACCAAGAAAGATGATGCTATGTATGCAGAGGTTTGAGCTCTCTCCAAAAGATACGAACGAGTCACCCACTCGAGAGCCCCTCTTGATAGTATGGCTATCTATCCTAAACCCGGTCTCCCAACACTACAAGAGACCGGTAAAATAGAAACCCTATCAAGATCATACATTTTCCTTGAGCATCCCACTTGAGATTGATGTAGACGATCTTGTCACCTTCAAGATGGAACACCTTCTTGATTGCTCTTGCTTGCTCTTGCTTGACGAAGACTTGCAAATGGCTCCCCCATACTCCATGGGGAAACCACTTCAATGACCTTGTCTTCATCACTCCATGAACACCGAGGATGGCAAGCTCTAAGCATGAGGTCTTCTAGAGATGGTGCATCTTGAGACTGCACTTCAATTCTTGATGATGTCTTGAAGATAGCCATGAGGAACTCCATCTTCTTCTTCTTCTTCTAGGCATACTTGATCTTCTTCTTCTACTTTATTCCGATAGGCACAAAAGCCCTTGGACAATGCTTCTTCTTTTTCATCCTTGAAACCAACACATGGTCCAAGCGATGCCAATGGACAAACCTACAAGTGAAACTCAATTTGCACATTAGTCCATAGGGATTGTCATTAATTACCAAAACCACACATGGGGGCATACATGCCCTTTCACTTGTCAGTGGAAAGGGGTCTTTTGGACATGCCTTGTTCAGGTTCGTGTAATCGATACACATGCGCCATACCACTGCACATTCGGATCATCCTTCTTCTTTTGCATGAGCACTGGATTAGAGAGCCAATCCGGGTAAAGTAATTCCATAATAAATCCGGCTGCAAGGAGCTGAGCTATCTCATCTCCAATGACCTTTCTCCTTTCTTTGGTGAAGCAGCGGAGAGGTTGCTTCACCGGCTTTGCTCCGGGTCTAACATTCAAAGAGTGCTCAGCCAATTCCCTCGGCACACCTTTCAGGTCCTGCATAGACCAAGCAAACATATCCCTATTCTCACGGAGAAAGTTGACGAGCTCGCTTTCCTATTTGTCACTTAATCTAGCACCAAGAGTTACGGTGTGCTCTGGGAACTAGTCATCAATAGGCACTTTCTTTGTATCTTTTGTCGCTTGAAACGAAAAACTCCCATGCGGGTTGGTCAGAGCCGGCATATGCTACTGTGCATACTGAGCCAATGCCGCCACCTCCTAAATTCTCCTCTTCTCTTGAGAAATCATGAGTGACTCGGCCAGGTTAGATCCAGCGGAAGCACACTCAATAGAACGCCTAAAGTCCCCAGCTATGGTAATCACACCTTGGTCCGGGCAATTTCATCTTCAGGTAACTAGTATGAGTGCATGCCATGAACTTGTTTAGAGCTGGCCTGCCGAGTAATACGTGATACATGCTTTCCAAATTCACCACCTCAAATTCCAAGTTTTCAGTTCGGCAGTTGTCCCTTGTGCGGAATAACACGTCAACTCGGAACTTACCAATAGGCTCGCAGGAGATACCTGACATGATGCCATGGAAAGTGGTCCTTGTTGCTTGGAGCATGTTGTCGGATACTACCAACTTGTGCATGGTATCCTTATACATGATGTTAATGCTACTACCATTGTCTATCAGCACCTTGGAAAACCTCACATTGATATTCGGCCCAATGAATGTCGGATCCAATACCAGTGCATACGATCCAGGACTCGGCATGAGCCTGGGGTGATCCTTGATGCTCCAAGTGATTTCCTAATCCGACCAATGCGTATACCTCATCATAGCCGGCATTGCCGCATTCACCTCCATATGTCGGCGCTACAAGCTCTTTCTTTCAGTCTCCTCTGTGGTGAACACATAGTAACTTTCATCTGTACTCATTTCTTCCTTCATTTCTATGATACCCTTGGTCTTTTTGTTGCTGGTTATTCACTTGATGCACGGCATCCCTTCTTACATGATTTCCATACATCGGTGGAGGGGGACAACATCAACTGCTGTCCATTCCCCTCCCCCTAGTGAGCATTTACTGCTGAGGGGTGCTTCATTCTGAGGTGCTTCGTGCTGAGGTCCATCATGCCAAGGTGCGTCGTGCCGAGGTGCCTGAGCATTCCCTGAGCTACCCTGCTCTAACTTCCTCATCCATTCACATTGCCGGGTCGTCTGGTTCGCCAGATTATTAGGACTTAGCGTATGGAATTTGCACAGCTGATTCCACATAGACTGGAACGTGTATCTCGAACGATCCTTTCTTTATTGCCACTGTTTCTTTTGCTCTGGTGTCCAGGGCTTATTGCCTTCACCCTTTTGTTGCCAATGCTACCCTCCAGTTTTCTGACGCTAACTAGCACCGACACTAGGTTGATCCTGATCTACAAACGCCACTTGCTGCGAGCTATACCTGTAATCTTGACGATCATCCCTCCTTTTACCTCGGAAGTCATTGCGCCATGATAATTCGGCACCTCCGCGAGGGTAGTATTCATCGTTGGATTCACTAGACATCATCCGAGGCTGGGCCGGATCTCCCAACGCATACGAATCAGCAATCCGAATTGTTTCTGCCAATGTAGTTGGCATATCTCTTTGCAATATTTGCCATAACATTCTTGCATACCTACGTCCTTGGGAGAACCACGCAATAGGTTGTGACTCAATTACCCCTTCGCAAGAATTTCTCACATTACACCAGCGAGTCAAGAACTCCCGGTCTGTTTCATTCGGTCTTTGCTTGCACAACGCCAAGGTTTGTGGCCTATTCGGCCTCTTATACGTGCTCGAGAAGTTACAAACAAACATCTCCTCGAAGTCTATCCAACTGTGGATGCTTCCCTTTGGCATGTTATTTAACCAGACCCTAGCCGGTCCTTCTAACATTTGAGGTACGTACCTCACAACCCATCTCAAATTTCCTCCGGATATGTTGACTGCTATTGCATAGTCAATGAGCCAATCATCCGGTTTTGCGGTACCATCATACGTCTTTGTTCCTCGTGCTAGCTAGAAGTTCGGTACTGGCGGTTCCCTCATGATCCGGGGTCCAAAACATGCCGGACCCAAAGGACCTTGAACCTCAATCATCTCTGACCTATAGATTCGGTCCAGCTTCAGTCTTGCGTCATCCAGCTGCAGATTCCTGTTTCCCAATCTTGATCCAATCACATGGTGCTCTGGTCTAGGAAATCTAGCATCAGCCATTGCCGAGTAACCGTCATTGTACTTATCCTAACTTGGAAGAGCATTTTGTTGTTGCATTGCCTGGCCTGCACTTCTCTCCTGCCGAGGTGCGTACTGCTACGGATGTTGTCGAGGTGCATTTTGTCCTGTGAGTGCTAGATTATGTTGTCCGGCATTGCTGTTGGCGATATTCATCTGAGCGGCATTTCCTTGGTCACGGTTACCTCTGCTAGCCTCACCGCGGCTGGCGCTATGACCATCCTCATCAACTTTCTCTACTTTTCCTTTTCCTGCTCTCACCCGGTCATATGGGACCATCTGCTTGTATTTTCTCGCTGAGGTTACTACTTCCTCTCTCCTAGGTTCGTCATGAGGTGATGAGGAAGCTCCAGCGGATTTCGCCAGGTTATTTCTTGCCGAATAAACCACGCGCGATGCTCCGGGTTGCGCCAGGTTTTCCTTGTTTATTTCCTCATTCTGCTGACATGCTACCCTCAACAAGTGGTTAACTCTTTCCTGTTGCCTCTCTCGGGATTCTCCGGTTAAGCCTTCTAACTCGGAGGCAGCTGCATTGGCAGCCCTGAGGTTCTAGCTGGGTATTGAATCTCTCCAGCCCTGCAGTTACTATAGTAGCTGTCTTACCCGGCTTAGGCACATACTCCTTGTCAATTTCTGTAATGAGGTTCCTACCTCAGATTTTTACTCCATCTATGCAGTTTGCCTTTGCATACTCCCGCAAAGTGATGTTCTCTAGGAATCTTGGGGCGAGATTCTTGTTTAGTAGGGGAGAGTTGCAGCATCCCAATTGTCTAACAATTATAATGCTACTTGCCTAGTCTATATATTGCTACTTCCTACATGTCAGTAATTGCATCGTCATAATATCAAGCTCATGTCACCATGCCACATTGCATTTGAGCATCATATAAAACCCCTTTTCATTTGGTTCTTGTCTCATATGCATTTTCCTTATTAATTATATTTGCCTCTTGATAAGTTATAGTTGGTTCTTGATACATTGCTTGATGCACAAATTGAGTTGAGAGCATCTCTTTTAAAAATCCTTCCACCTACTAACTTGTTAAGGTCAACTTCCTTTTGATATCATCTTATTCGTACCAACTATCATGTGAGTGGGCTTTGTATTTTCTTTGGATTTTAAATCAATTCCACATGCACTTGGTATGGTTTCCATCTCCACTTACACATGATCATACAGGTTCGGTTTGAATCACCACATGCATGCATGCAATTGTGCATGCCACATGCATACTCCATAACCTTTCACCTCCCCACTCCTTTTCTTCTATGTTTTTGTGTTGGATTCATAAACCTTGAGCTTGTCTTGATATATGAATTCAATCAAATTCTACTAATCTATCCTGGATAATCTTACCACCTCTTAGCACCATATATACACCTAAACTCTCTCTCCATATATATATCTCAAGCTTCCTCTGCAAATCCTAGCTAAAATAGCTAGCTACACCTAAATCTGACCGTTTGAGCTACACTCCTAATCTACCTAACCATGTGTACATCTACACACACACCCCATGTCCTATGGTTTTAAAACAAAACGAGTGAACCTAACCTAGCTAAGTACATCGCTTCAACCAACTTGGTGCCTAGCTACCAAGAGAACTTGAGCCGCAACTCTTTTCATGTGCATGTTTTCTCTCTGAACCTGATCAGCAACCCCGCTGCATCGAACCCTCCCTTCTCTTTCCCGATCGAACCAGCTAGAGGCTGAACTGGTTCCTGTTTCTCTCCTTCTTGGTGCCTCATGTGCCTAGCGCTAGTGCTAGCAAAGTCGCGCCCATGCCTCTCTCGTGTCCACTCTCCTGGCCCTCTGCATAGAGCAGCAACAGCAGTCGAGGGACCAGCCCCAATCACTCCATCTCGTTTGGATCGAGATCCTGATCTCCATCTCCCTCCTCCTTCCTTCCTCCTATCTTCTCTCACCAGATGCCATGGACATGGCCAGCACGTCGCCGCCAAGTAGTTGATCGGCTGCCGAAGGGAGTGCAAACAGACAGAGGAGAGGCGCGATGTCAACCGCTAACTCACGGATCAACACGCGAGGAGGAGAAGGCCTGAGCACGCACGCGGCCTCACCATCGCTACAGCACGCCGGTTGCCATCCGCTTGGACATGGATGTCCTCCGCCACCTCGAAGCACGCCTTCTTCACCCACCTCTCGGTGCGCTCCACCTTCCATTTCTCGCCTTGTATAATCACCTAGTCGCTATGTCGCTACCCCAATGCCACCTCTCCGTCGTTGCCGCGCCGCTCTGCCGCTCGCTGTGCGCGTGCACATTGCAGCCATCAGCAAGATTTGCTGAACGTCCTTTGTTCCTTGCTTTCTGCCGGTCGACACCACCCAACTCTGGTATTCAAAAGTATGCTCTTGTGAAGGTAGTACTTCCATGCTTCGATAGAATCAGACCTCACGGGTGGCCTACAGCTCTCGAAATCATCCTCGAAAATCAAGCCAATCTCAAAGTGGTTTCATGGTTTAGAAAATTCAGTTACCACCGGCGACTGTGCCTCTGTTCATCATCAGATTTTGTCGTACCTGGTCCTCATCCGGAGAAACTTCTTGAACAAAAGTTGTAGCCCTACATATCCTCTACAACTTTTTTTGGCATTGCGAAATTCGCAGAGGTTTGCTCGCAATCTTCGATCGAAAGTAGGCCCATCTAGCTGTTTTTCTAAGGATCAAATTACACAAGATTCAGTAATCACAATGTATTCATGCCGGTTTTATAAAAACCCCTTAGGCTTTTCAAACACTAACCACTAGTCCTTTGTTCAGCCATGTGTCGCCGTCCAGCTCACCCGCGGGTGTTGTGGCCCTGTCACCCCCAAAGCCTACTTGTCACTGACTACTGCTAGCAACCACATGAGTGAGAAAAATCCTAGCAAATTTCTTGCATAAACAAAATTATAGAAATTAAATATAATCAAATTAATTCATATCTTTTTAAATAATTTGAATTTGCAACCTGTTTTAAATTTGATCAGAGTCAACTCTAACTAGTCAAACCTTTGACTTTGACCCCATTTGAGTAATTCAAATTTAATATTGCTTTAAATTTATAATTCCCAATTATACAAATAATATATGTTTTTGAAATAGAAAACATGAGGATTATGAATATGCTATTTAAAATATTATTTGGACAATTTAAAATTTTAGAATTATTTAAATGCCAATAAATACCTTATTCTTAATAAATTAATAACTTTAATTCCATAAATCTAAAATTTGATAAATAATGTGTATAATTCGATCAGCGCGACAAGCCTGTTCTAAATATGTATTCCATGGTATAAATTGAAGCATGCATCATATAAATATTATAAAAACAGCAAGGTTTATGCAACGAAAATGAGACTATAAAAATACTAAAAATGCTTATATCTTGTTTCCGCACCTGACCATGCCATGCTATGTCATACCATGCAATTGTGCATCACTCCATCATGGCATACTTTGTTTGCTTGTTGCATATATTCATATGATTGTGCATTTTATTTAGTATAGCCATTTGTGTGTTTGGCTTATTCCAGACAAATGCCGAGCAAGGGAACAATCAGGAGAACCAAGAGTACTACCCGGATCCTGGTTACCCATGCTTGCATACAGACAACACCTATGCTTCTACCTGATTCTTGCATCATTGAGTCACGATTGCATTAAATTGGAATCCCAAGTACTGCATACCCTTACTTTTAAACCCCACCAAAACTTGTACCTCAATCCTATAAGCCATTACTACAGGAGTTGTTTGAGCCATGCGAGTCATAGAACTACATGTGTATGGTTTGTGAGAGTCTTTGGATCACGAGGTACCTAAATAACTAAATCTAAGTAGTAATAGGATAACTAAAGAAAGAGGCACCAGTGGGAAATAGCTGTTATTTGGTTCTTCCACACTCACTTGTGTCCCGTAGGACCCGAGTACTTGATACCTATTCCTTGACGATTCGCACGATACACATGTGGGAGACTCTATGGATCCCCATTCGCTTGAGCTTGATTCGCACTTTATTTCTTGGAGCTACAAACTAGTTTGGAGCTTTATTACTATCATGTACTTATGCCATGCTTTAATGCTTTATTTACGACTGCGCCTGGAGTCACTATACTATTCTGGAATGTGGAATGTTTTCACAGTATCGACAAGCGTAGTCACACTTTCGGGTTCCTAGTCATTTACGGCCATTGGCACAAACCATGGGTCCGTCTCGGAGCTGGCTAACTTCATCGCAGGTAGCTTAGGGGGGTGCCCTCCTAAAATAATTTTTGAATCATGTGAATGCATTGTCATGAGGCCTCTTTGTTTTTCATTTGGTTCTTCCCAAGGTTGATCATGCATGTGTTGCTATTTGTGCACCCCTATAGGGTAAATCTTTCTAAAAACCGTGTCCGCGGTTATGGACGACTTGGAGCATAGTTTCTCGATCATAGATAACAATAACTAAAGTACCGCATTTAATTTGACTAAGACATGACTAGTAAATAGTGTAACACTCATGGGATGGTTAATAAAATTGCCAACAAATGGGATGTTCTTCTGCCTTCCCGTCGGTAAGCAACAAAAAGGGCGAGCGATGTTTATTTATGTTACTTATATCACTGTTGTTACTAATTAACGAGCTCTCGTCCATCTCTGGTTTGGCGGATGTTGTAGCATATCTCTATAGAACTATCTAGATATTATATTTCGCTGCAATTGCGTCACCACCAGGTTGTTCCCTTTAGATGCATTAAGACTTGCTGAGTACCCCCAGGGTCTCACACGATATATGTTTTGGTTCAGATGGACAGGTTTACTCATAGGAAGGTTACTAGGTCGAGGAAACCGATGATGGTGGTGACGACCGTCAGGTGTAGAGATTCTGGGGATGGAGATCCGTGAGATCTATGGGCGGGATATGCTTATTTTTAGGGCATCTTATGCCAATTTGCTTCTGTCCGCATTCGGATCTTGTTTTCGCTTCCGCTTGATACTCTGATGTGTGATGTATGAGGATGTATCCTAAACTATTATCGCTATCTAGTATATTTGGATCTTGTCGTATGGCGTTGAATATTTCTGTTTCTATTTCTTTTAGATGGTATGTCCCTGATATACTGTTGTATGTCATTGGCATTCACACTTGTGTATGTTTTGTTCGCATACCTGTTGACCATGCCACTCTCTCTTGTCATGATGTTCTTGAAAGTGGGTAGGGTGGTTGGCATGTACCGTGCCCATGCTCCCTTCTACGGGCCTACACGTGGGTGGCCTTGGGCCTCCACGGTAGAATCCCTTATCCACTTTTGGGTTCATCCTAGCTTGTTTATTAGAGCGTAGGTTCCGAGGTATTATAAGTATTTTGCAAAGTTGATTTATATTTGTGATACTTGTTTCCTTTCTCCATATATTCTAAATATTCCCTTTTCCCTTGGTAATAGTTGTAATGTATGTAGTGTGTTGGTGTTTGAAGTTCATTGATGTACAATAAGATATATTTGAGCCTTTGGCCATGCATTCAAGCAAAAATCTTATTGGTATATTGTATGATTTCCTTTTGTTTTTCATGTGCTTTCTTGAGTATATACTTTATGTGTGCATGTTTCTTTGTGAGAATATGTCTTTGTGATATTTTCCACCTAGAATCTTATGCACGCAAGAAAAGATAATTTTTTGATTGTTTTCTTAGGAGCCCACCTTTTATTTCATTTTGACTCTTCGGTGGCTTCCAAATTTATTTGCCAATGAGTGCTTGTACAATTTGTTTGCATCTTCGGGCACTCATATTTTTATCTCTCTCTCCTTGTATTTTTAAATGAGTTTGTAGGAGTGAGGATTCCATGATTATGCACTTTGTTTCCAAATGCAATCTTTGGGGAGCTTCACATGGGTATACCTTACAGGTACTCAAAATTAGCCTATTAAAAATTCAAGTGGCCCACAAGAGTTCGACTTCTTGAAGGACACCGTAAAGTGTAGATAGAAATTTAAAGAAAACCCTAACCTATAACCGAATCGACTTGCTATCCCGAGACCTAGCCTCTCTATATAAGGGCTAAAAGGGGGTAGGGTGGAGGACAATCCTCAACCCCCCGCATACACCTCGCTAGATTGCATCTGCGCACCCTTGTAATTTTCGACTCCCTCGTAATCAAGATCAGACAGGAGTAGGGTCCTCTTCGATGCTTGAACCTGTGTAAAACCTCGTGCCACCTATGTTCTTGTTTTAGTAGCCGATTGATCCCTCCAGCGCTCCCTACTTCCTCGAACCTAAGTCCATCAACGATGGGCATTCATGAGTTAACCCCTCATCAATTGGCGCCGTCTGTGGGAAACGGGAGTACTGCTGTTGCGTCTTCCTCGGCTCCATCAACTGCAATCTACGACTCTGCTGCAGCGGAGACTCGCCTCCTCTTTACTCCCTTCAATTTCACTGTCCACGCGCCGGTGACTCGCCCAGATTTCGAGTCTATGGGCGATTGGATCAGCCTGGCGATCAGAAGCCTACGCTTCCAGGTCGACCGGATCGGCACGCTTCGCCTCCCTAATCATCTAACGACCCCCTCGATTGCTCTCACGTCATAGCTCCCGCCGCCGATCGGCACTCTCAGCAAGCTCAACGCCTCGGCATCAGTCAAAGACACGGATTGCAATAGTAGTTGCGAGTCTAACCTAGAACATCCGGCATTAGAATATGGACTCTACGGCTCTGGATCTGAGAGTTGCGGAAGCAACAGCTTCCGCAGCCACTACATGTGTGTTGTCATCAACAAGGGCGGTAGTGGCACCCAGAGGAACACCGGTACTAACGGTGGAATCCCACTCACGAACGGTGACCCCACCAACGGTGCACCCACCAACAGCGCACCTACCAACGGCGCACCCATTCGTCCCAACCCCGAACAACAACCGCCAAAACACAAACAACAGCAAAAATGGCAACAACGGGATGGAACGTCAACAAATTCGCCCCAACAACGCAGAATGGGAAAGGTGCAGGGAGGCCCTGCATGGCAACCCCCTGCCACCAAACACGTCACATCAGATACTAATGGGGTACCATTGGCTGCTTATTCAGGAGTGCAACCGCCAGGCGGTAAACGCACAACTCGAGGCTGGCGAAAAGGTCGCAGATGCATCGAGTGCCCGTCGGGCAGTGCTCTCCTCAATCGGCAGATCCTCCTCCAAAGGCAATGGGCCTAGGGCCGCCAGAAGGCACTCTCGCTTGGAACACCACACCGACAAGGAGCGAGAAGAGGCCACTCGCCCTCGACTTCTCGTTCACGATGGACTCACGGGGCAATGTACTTCCGAAAACACCACAACCAGCGGTGACAGCAACCACCATGTTCCTGCTCAAAAATCAACCACTAGCTGGGGATCCACGATCTGCCATGCACCGATCTATGATCGCTGGCCTTGGACTGGTCGAAGCTGCGCTCATCACAGATCCAATGATGTAGCCGAAATAACAAGGCTCCCGCCATATACTACTCTCTCTCCTCAGGCGATGACAAGCATGACCTGTCTCAGCAACGACGCCGCTCACGTCGACATGATCACGACTACGACCCCTGTGATGACATCACACAACACAAAGTCGACAAGATACGTGCCAAACACGCCTACTCAACAGAGTCGGAGGATGAAGGGATAGAATTCTACGGTGTTGGCTGCTTCAGCAGAGACATACGGTAGACGCGAATGCTGAAAGGGTTCAAACTCCCGTCAGAGAACCCAAAGTTCGACAGCCTCCAGGACTCGAAGATCTAGCTGGAAGATCACATTTCCTTCATCAAGCTGCACGGCGGAAACAAGAGGACAACCATGCAGTGCCTCCGGTTGTAGCTGCAGGGTGCTGCCCACGCTTGCATCAACAACCTACCCCATGGGTCGATCCAACTAGGAAGAGTTGGTCTACAGCTTCATGTGAAACTTCTAGAGCACTTACAAAAGGCCCGCATCAATCGAAGAGCTAAAGGCCTGCCATCAGAAGCCCAGAGAATCACTGCGCTCCTACACTTAGAGGTGGTCCATCATTAAAAACTCAACAGAAGACATCTCCGAGGACCGTTCAATCGACGTGTTTAACTGCGGCATACGCCACAAAGTGCTCAGGGAGGAGCTGGGCAACATGAATCCCAAAATAATCGACCACTTGATGGAAATCACAAATAGCTGGGCTGATCGAGAGGACTGAGTGAAAAATAATTGACCACCTCATGGCCACAGACGCGATCGTTGACGAAAGCATCGGATGCGTGGCTACGAAGACCGCGAAGAAGTCGACTGGGTCGCGGCTGGCTACGCCGATTAACGTGACGACGGCAACTGCAGCAGCGGATACCACATTGGTGGCTACCTCGATAGCGGGAAAACCATGCAAGTATGTCAACACCACACCCATGACGAAGCCCCTAGTACGTCGATCCAGGAGAAACTATCCAGAACTTGCAATGTCCACTTCTACATTGACAAGCACGACAGTAAGAAGAAGTCTAGACATATCCTCAAGGACTGTCACGAGTTCCTCAAGCTCCATGAAGGCCTCTCGAAGATGAATTGTGACGCGATAAATCAGGGCTACGGAGCTACCCCAGGTGCCATAGCTCATGGAGCACCACCAACACCGCCTGGACAACCACCACCACCACATGCGGCTGCGCCGGCCCAGAACAACATAGGCGATCAGTACCCACGACCATTGGGGAATATGGGCATGATCCAAAAAGGACGCCCCTCCAATAGGGTGCAAAAGTCAATCACTCGCCAAGTCAATTTGGCTGTCAACTCTCCACCCTCAACCACTGAGTACCTCTGTGGGTGTGAATCCTGCATCACCTTCGACAAGCGCGATCACCCATGCCAAGTACCTCGCCCGGTCCACTATCCCCTGGTGATCGAGGCACAAATAGGTGGCTATGAGATGAGTCACGCATTCATGGACGGCGGCAGTAGCATCAACCTCATGTTCGCTAGTACCCTGTGTGCCATGCGGATCCCTCTCTCTTGCCTAGAGGCCTCCGACACAATGTTCCACGACATCGTCCTAGGGAAAGGCGTATATCCCTTGGGAAAAATCAACCTGGACGTCATCTTCGGCACACCAGCAAACTTCCGACGAGAGCGCCTCGAGCTCGAAGTGGTCGACTGGCCCTCGCAATACCACACAATCCTTGGACGTGTAGCGTTCGCGAGATTCATGGTGGTCCCACACTATGCCTACATGCAGATGAAGATGTCGGGACCAAATGACATTATTAACATCAGCGGAAGCTTTGCCAAGTTAGATAGTTGTGATAGGGAATTCAACATAATTTCCCAATCTTTCAGCATGCAAGAAGAGCTGGTGAGGCTGAAGGAGTCGACAGACAATAGTCCTCCTCCTCCGAGTAAGCCGAATGCACCCGACCAATCCTTTGAATCGTCGGTGCACAACAAGGCGGTCCAGGTTCACCCGACAGACCCGACCAAGACGACCCTCATCGCCAACAACTTTTGTCCCACATAGGAACTCGCGCTCATCGAATTCCTCCGTGAGCGCTAGGAGATCTTCGTCTGGTGTCTAGCAGACATGCTAGGAGTTCCCATGGAATTTGCCGAGCATGCACTCAACATGAATCTAGATGCCAAACCAGTCAAGAAGTCGATGCGTCGACTGTCAGAACTAAGGGCAAAGGCAGTCGGTATGGAAGTCAACAGACTCCTCGATGCCAACTTTATATGTGCTTGTTCCTAAAAAGGACACTGATATCCTGCGGATGTGCGTGAACTTCACTTCCCTCAACAAGCATTGCCCGAAGGACCACTTCCCGCTACTGCGGATCGATCAGATAATCGACTCCACCGTGGGATGCGCCTGCCTATGCTTCCTCGAGCCTAATCACGCTACGATCAGATTCGCATGAAGGCAGAAGACCAGGAGAAGACAGCCTTCGTCACACCCTTTGGCGTCTACTGCTACACGACAATGACCTTCGGGCTAAAGAACGCAGGACCCACCTATCAATGGTGTATGTAGGCCTGCCTCAAAAACTAGCTTGTTCAGAACCTAGAATATCCAAGTTTACGTTGACGACATCATCGTCAAAACCAAGGAGGAAGCCACATTACTCGACGATCTCCACAAGACCTTTGACAACCTCGACCGCTACCGGATCAAGCTGAATCCGGAGAAGTGTGCCTTCAGCATGACACCTAGACAACTGCTCAGGTACCTCATATCCGCCAGGGGAATCGAGGAAAATCCGAAAAAGATAAAGGCCATATTGGCCATGGAGAAGCCAAAGAACATCAAAGGCGTCCATCAGCTGGCTAGGCGAACCGCGGCGCTCAGTCAATTCATCTGTCGAATGGGCGAAAAGGCACTACCATTCTATCAGCTCCTCCGAAAAGATGAGAAGTTCGAGTGGACGGATGAGGCACATGATGCATTTGACGACCACAAACGTCTACTCTCCACCTCTCTAGTAGTGGTAACCCCTTGGGAAACGGAGCCAATGTTACTATACATCTCCGCCACCAACCAGGTGGTCAGTACCGTACTGGTGGTAGAACGAGCAGAAGACAACAAAGTTCATGGAGTGCAATGCCTAGTCTACTACCTTAGTGAGGTACTCACGCCAACAAAATAGCGGTACCCGCACTACCAAAAGTTGGCTTGCGGTGTCTTCATGACAGCATGGCGACTGTGCCACTACTTTCAAGAGGACCCCATTGTCATGGTGAACGACGCTCCACAGGGGTATATCCTCAACAACCTAAACACCATGGGATGAGTCGCCCTTTGGGGAATCAGCTATCTACATGGGACATTACATACGAGCGGCGAGTGGTGATCAAGTCGCAAGTTTTCCCAGACTTCCTCATTCACTAGATGGAGAACCAACTCACAGACACACCGGACATGTCCTGCCTATGGGCAATGCACTTTGACGGATCCAAACATCGAGAAGGAGCTGGTACCAGCGTCATCTTGACATCACCGCAGGGCGACAAGATGAGATATGTTTTGCGAATGCGGTTCCGCACCTCCAACAACGAGGTAGAATACGAGGCCCTGCTTAATAGGATGCGGATGGCCAAAGCCGACGGCGTAACACCACTCGTCATCTACAGCGACTCCAAGATCGTGGTGGACCAAACCATGAGACAGTGGGATTCTCTGAGAGACAACATGATCGCCTATCGCAACTTCTATGACAAACTCAAAGGAGACTTTGATGGCTGCGAACTGCAGCATGTCAATGGCGAAAGTAACGAGGAGGCTGATACACTCGCCAACATAGGCTCCACCTATGCATTGGTGCCACCTGGCGTGTTTCTGGAGCAGATCTGTGAGCGCTCCATCAAGCCAAAGACTCCTAAAGGACCACCCAACACATCCAAGGACTTCGGGGCTGCGCCACCCGAGGGGGAATGTTCGTTTGCGGTACCAAACTTGGTGGGTGAGTACACCGCGGTACCCGAGTTGTCATCAATCGCACGGAGGGGCCATAGTAGAATTGCCAATTGTCCAGAAGGGCCAAATGGGGGTGAATACAAATCTAACAGCCAAACGGTTGTTTGAACCAGACGAAAAACGGTTAAACTCAAATACCGCCGTTAGGTCAACTCTTCTTGGCCCGCCATGTCAGTATTCCCCGTTATCTTTTGCGGTCGTGGACTAGCTTACCGCTGCATGGACCAAAACTATTTCTTTGCTCTGCTCTGGTCTTCTCCCCTGCTCCCCTCCCCATAACATTTGCTCAGCTTCGGCTGCTCATCTCAGATCGGAGCTTGCACTTGTTCTAATTTGCGTCCCCGCCATGTCCGGTCAACCTCCCATGCCTCTAATCGAAGCTCGTAGCCGTCCCTGTCGCATCATCCGCCGTATCGGTGCTTTGCGTCCCCGGACTAATATCTCGCCCCTGACTAGTCCTTCTCGCACAGTGGAGCGCATCCCATCAGGCGATCCAGGCCGGCGACCAGCCTCGGGAAGTTGTGTGCTGCCGTGCACCCCAGGCATGGTAGCCCTAGCACAACAGTTCGACGGCCACACTCTCATGGCCACCGTGCTGGGCATCCATCCCGCCGTATCGCTGGCTGAGTTGTTGTCGACTTTTAGGTCTCGTTTTGGGATCAGACGAAATGAGGTCAAGATTGAGGTATGCGCGTCGCCATTCAATTTTTCCGGCCGGTTCGAGCACAGCTCACACACCGAGCACGTTCTGCATTCTTCCCGTTCTTTCGAGTGCTGCAGGGAGAAAATGAGATTCATGCATTGGCATCGCGCATGTGGGTGGGACGATCGCTTGGGGCAGCTTCGTTTCTTCTCCAAACTCGGCTTTGACAGCGTCCCATTGGATGCTTGGGAGCCGGAGGCCCTCAAGCAGGTCGTCAGTAGCCTTGGCGGCGAGATGGTGGAAATCGTGCCACCGAGCGACAGATGGGTCATTGAGGTAAAGGCGTGGCTGAAAGATCCTGATGACATTCCTAAGATGTACGAGGTGCAGATTCCAAGCAGGGCAGGGCGATAGCTTTGCTGGAAGCACCCGGTCATCATGCACCTGGAGGAGGTTCTGGAATTGGTACATGGCATTCAGGGCCCCGAGGAGGCTGCCAGAAAGCGTCCTCATCGCCTGCAGTGTTGGCCTGGAAGGATTGATGGCACAGGACCACCACCGTTTCGTGACAGCGCACACAGTTTTGGTGGGGGAACTGGGCTTGGACGAGCTGGTGGTTCTGAATTCCCTCGAGTGAAGACAGAGCTCTAGTGAATTGCCGTGGTATGTGTGGCTAATGAATTTGTAGCATGCCGAGCGTAGCGGGAAGTTAGCATCGACTACAAATGTGTAATAGTTTGAATCGATGTAGTACGTGTGTGTAATAGTTTGAAGTAGTATGTGTGTGTAATAGTTTTAATCGATGTAATATGTGTGGGTAATGAATTTGATGTTGTGTGTGTGTGTGTGTGTCATAGTTTATATCGATGTAGTTGAACACCGTGCTTTATAATTTCTGTGAATAACCAAGGACATCCTCATGAAAATAGGGTGTTCTGGCAATGAGCAATGTTAAATCTTTGGATGCCAGGAAAATGTAGTCCATCTCCTCTTCAAATGCAAGGTAGCTATATTGGTAACACGTTGAACTCCAGGACTATTTTTCAGACAACACAAGACAAAGGAAAAATGGTTTATAGCACAGACAGTAGACGCAAAATCTGTAGTCTGGGATTAAAAATGCCAGTTAACTAGATTTAACCACGACTAGTAATTGAAGGAAAAAGATACTTGATAGTATTTGCTTACAATAGTAGTACTTCCATACAAAGGGGTCTTATAGCTGCACAAAAGTGGGCTAAACTTCCTACTAGTTTAAAGAACCATTCGTCAGCATTTTATCTACAAATGCCATTCTTCAGTCTGAACTTAACTATTCTACAGTGAAGAAACTACAGATCTCCACCAGAAAAGTTGACTGGCCAATTGCCTTGAGAGGACATAAGTTATTTGATCATTTAACCCAAACAGATCTATTGCCTTCCCGCCAAACTACAAGAAATCTGCATCGTTCATGCACTAGTCCCGGTTCAGTTGGACCTTCTGTGCCGCCGCAACGATTTCTTCGAAACTGAAATTCGGCATCTCCTTTTCGGGGTCGTAGGTCCGTGCGAACTCGAACCTAAATTCTGGCGCTGAGCTGATGCCCGCCGTCGGCTCCGGCTGTCGAACAATCCAGCATGCTGAGTGTAGACGCTTGGTTGCTGCCACGGTATGGCCTCCGACGGTGCGTAGGATGGAGCGACTTTGCTGCAGACAGCGTGTTCCCAGCCTCCCCCACTGCGGTAAGGTAGCCTGCGCCGAAGCGTGGACGCGAGAGTTCCTAGACCTTGGCGCTTCCCTGTTCGAGGGTGTGTACCCACGGCGGCATGCTCTCGTGAACGATTTGATACGTACCTTGTTCCCACTGCCTAGATCATGCCGTAATACCGCCGCGCGATTTCTCCACATCGCTCTCTTGGCCCTACTTGCCGCATCTCGCGCCGACGACGCCGCCATCGCCGTCGCCATCGCGTCCGATTCGGCACATTCAGGGAAATCATCCGCCTAGGAGGACAATGGGAGACCGGCCTTGAAGTAGAGCTTCATGGCCTGCCTTAGAGGGGCTAAATACCCCAGTTTCGGCGGCTATCAGGGCGGTGGCGGCTGCTTAGGCGGGGCCATGTTACCCTAGGTGGTGCGGCGCGAAGGAGCTGCACAAGGTGAACTGTGGTTGGTCGTAGAAGGGGAGTGAAAGACTGACTGTAGGTTTGGAATACGGGAACGCGTGAAAATAACCATCTCCCATTTTCTTAGAGGGTAATAATTCAACACTCATTGTATTAATCACTCAATCTTTATTTCCCTTCTCATCATAAGAGTGCGAGCGTATTAAAAAGATCGGTCGTGGCTATCCACCTCATAGGGCAATGTACCATCACAGGTAGGAGGTCGGGTTTCATTTTAGAAATGTTGACGACTATGCCCTTATATTTATACGATATTATTTCTATGACACCATGTACCGTCGATTGTAGCAACACCATGTGGTGTGGCATGTTTTCTTTTTTTAAAGGGCATCAAAAACAGGGGATGCCGACGTGGCATGTTTCCTAACTGGCGGGCCCGCCTCCTCCACCTTCAATGAGATTGCGCATCCTAGGTTCGAGGGCTGGTGCCGCCCACCAACACATTGTTGTGCAATTTTCCATGTAGAACCTGAATTCCGACGCTGAGCTGATGCCCGCCGCCAGCGGCTACGGCTGTCGAACACAGATAATTCTGAAAGAAGCTACTAAAAATAAATACTTTGAATTCTGAAAGTACTAAAGTTAAATACATTACAATTTTGTCTGAAAGGTAATACGCATACTGTTGATCGAAATAATATAAATATAGTACAAATTTCTACTTCGAAAAATAAACCTGAAAATGCTAGCAAATAACCTAGGATGAATATAGGATTCATTCTCCCCTATATATTGCGTCATTGTCGGCTCCCGCGTGCTACAACACATGTTCAGAGAAATCTCTCCGTCTGCAATGTGCTGCCAGTATCTCGTCTAGAGGGTAAGGCCTCGGTGTATGTTCCAGACTTAAGCCATGTATTACCATTGTTGGTTCCTCTTCCCAAGCTTGAACATCATGATCGTACAGTCTGATAAAATTCCTGTAGTATATGCAACCGGGTTTGACTGTGGGGTGTAACCTGGTGTCAATGGAGATAGACCGATTGTAATCAACAAAGAGGGCATGACTTCCAATGTCACCGACGGCCTCGAGAGAGCGGTTCTCCATGTCCACCCGGTACAACACTGGTTGCCCTCTAGCGAAATCCCCGTTCAACACAAGAAGCAGATCACCATCTGACTCCACAAGGTAAAATTTGTAAGTTCCGTGTACCTATTCAAAGACTGGGGCTGAAATTATTTTGTCCATCATGACAGTGCTCGCGTGCTGCTCTAACTGGATGTTGGTCGACAAGATGTCTCCGTTCTCAAGTAATGCATATACTTCCCCTCGGAATGCCGTCATGCAGACCAGAAGCGTATCAGGAGGTGGCGAATACAATCCTTCTCCAAATGATCCATTGATTTGCCCCATTGGGCTACTCTCATCGGCCCATGCAATATGATCTGGATAATCAGTGCAAACGAACACCATCGTCGGGGACTTCGTCATGATGACAGATTCCAGAAGATTAGATGGTATGTGTGCTTGAAACTCAGTGTTCGACTTATGAGTGATTGGGTTCAGAAGCCGAATCTGGTACGGATCCACCCTCTGAGCAAGCATGATGACGCCATGAGAAACACCGACGAAGTAGAATCTTTTGGAAGAAGAGGGCATCAGTTAGCACTCAGATGTTTACAATGGAAAATACAAATAAATGAATGTTATATATAGAATCTTTGGATGTGCATGTGAACCTGCGATGGACGTCCATTAGATTCGTCCTGAAGAAAGGACCAGTGGCGTGGTTGAGGAAGGTGAAGACACCAACGTCTATCATGATTCAGTTGTTGAGATGGAATTCGGGCACCTCTAAAGTGCGGAGCCAATCGGTGCAGACTTCCCGACAAGAAGCATAGGTGTCGAGGTACTCCTCTTTCTCCAGCAAGTAGTCGGCGATCTTGCGAAGTGGGTCGGCCGGAAGATTGGACCAGGTCCTCTTCATCCGGCTACTGGCCATGGCTAACGTGCAGGAATGTTTTGAGCAAGGAAGAAAGAAGAAATACCACTGCGAGGAGAAGAAGAGGAGAACAGACGAGGGAGACGAAGCGAAACTGCCACTATGAGGAGACGAGGGAGAAGAAGTGGAACTGCCACTTCGAGGAGACCGGAAGACGAGGGAGAAGAAGCAGAATTGCCACTTCAAGTTTGGATCAAACAGACTGACATGTGGGACCTGCTAAAAAAACTCTGTGAAGTGCTACCGTGCACAGTGCACTGACAGGTGGCATGTTTTTTGACTGGCAAGCCCGCCTCCTCCACCTTCGACGACACGCGTCCCATGTTCGAGGGCTGGTGCCACCCACCAACACATTATTGTGCAATTTTCCATGCTTTGTCGCAACCAGCTCCGCTCCTCTGCTCCTGTCGCCGCCACTCCGCTCAGTCGTGCACCGCTCTCGTCGTCCCCTTCGGCCGTCGTCCTTCCGCCCTCCCATCCATGCCCTGTCTCCTTGCCACCGTCCACCGCCCAGGCACGTCTGGAAAAGAAAACCAAGAGTTGGCCGTTGGGTTAGGGGCCCAACGACACTGGTGATACGGATCCCACTCGGGGATGGATCCTGCAAGGCTTGAGAACACGGAGATGGCTCCTGTGTGACTGGAGAGCACGGATTCTCCTTCAAGTTTTGAGATCACAGAGGACAACGAAACAGGGGAAGACGAAGCGGGGTGCAGAGCTTTGGAGGTATGGAGCCCGGAGAAGGGGCCGTGCGTCCACATTGAAGGGTAAGAACTGTGATTCCTTTTCTGCATACCCCAATTAGCCTTTCTAGTCCCGTGGTGATGGCAAGGATATGTGTTGGTAACCAAAAGACGTTTGTATAGCTTGTCCTTAAGCATGATGCTTTGTCAAGCGAGCATGAAGGCACTGAAATGTGTGGCGGTGCGGATGATGATGAGAAAGCTTATCCAGACGTGGATGCTGACCCTGATAGGATGGAGAGTAGGGAATATTTGGTTGATTCCAAATTTGAGCCTTACTATGGGACTGATGAGGATGAGGAATGTGAAGATGTGGAAATGGGATGTAGATACGACCATGAATATGAGGACAGGCCAGTGATACACTTTGCCAGGGACAATCCTACAATTGATGAGGGGATTGTCTTTGATAATGTGGAGGACTGTAGATATGTAGTTGCAACCTATGCAATCAGAGTTGGGTTTGAATTTATCATTGAAAAGAGCGACCAAAAGAGATTTAGGGTGCACTGTAGGGAAAGTAATGTGTGTAAATGGAGATTACATGCATCTCCAATGCGGGGTGGACACCCATTTTAGGTTGCAATAACTACATTTAGTTTCAGTCTTTCCCATATTTATTCTGTTGATAACTAGCTCTGAATTATTTGGATTCTTACCGAATGCAGATCAAAGTAAACACGAAGAAACACAACTGCCCTAATACGTCTTTAAGTGATAAAATTAGACCGGTGACTACCAAGTGGATTGCTGCTACAGTACTTGACTGGGTGAGGCAGGATCGTAAGATTAGACCTGCTAAACTCAGAGCAAAGATTACCAAAAAAGTTTAACATTCTGATTCCTTACCACGGAGTCTTTGATGGGAAGGCGATCGCTCTAGACTTCATTCAAGGCAAGTGGAATGACAGTTTTCATATGTTGTATAGTTTCAAAGCTCATGTAGAGAAAACATCACCTGGTAGTGTTGTTGACATCGATTACGAGGTTGTGAAAGGAAGAGAAAAGGTCTCGAGGGGGGTCAGGTATAAGCAGGCAGATAAGATATGCTTCAGGAGATGTTTTGTCTGCCTGAAGGCATGCTGGAAGAGGTTCCTAGATGGCTGCAGGACATACTTGGCAATTGGCGTAACTTCTTTAACTGGGATGTTTAGGGGACACGCGCATAATTGGCTTCTACCCGTAGCTTATGCTGTTCTTGAGGGTGAATCAAATGAAAGCTGGACATGGTTCATGTAGAGACTACGGGAAGTAATTGGTCACCCTGAAGGCTTGGTGATACACACCGGTGCATGCGAGGGTCTTGAAAATGCTGTTGATGCTATGTTTCCTGGGGTTGAGCATAGGGAATGCATGCGGCACCTCGCTACTAACTTCATGAAGAAGTTCAAAGGAAAGATCTTTGAAGAGGACTTGTGGCGATCAGCATGCACATACACCCCAAGCACGCATGCTACTTACTTGCAAAACATGTATGTAGTGCCAAAGGTGAAAAAATACCTTGCAGAACATCACACCAACCTATGGGCCAGAAGCAAGTTTGATGAGTTAAGCAAGGTGGATTTTTTTTGTAATAATTTTGTAGAGAGTTTCAATGATAAGATTTCAGGCAGGAAGACACTTGGAATTGTTATTTTGTTGGATGCAATAAGACAGTGCATAATGGTGAAGATAGATTTAAGGAAAAAAATTTGTGCAAGAAATGTTTTAGGCCATAAAATAGTTCCAAAGGTGGTTATGTTACTGAATGCAAGAACCAGGGCAATGAGAACGATAAAGATGAGGATGGTCAGAAGTTCCAGAACATTGGCTGAGGTTTATGCAGAGTACAAGCATGGAAGTGAACAGAGGTACATTGTAGACATTGGAAACAGGACTTGTTCATGCAGGCAGTTGCAGATTACTGGTAGACCATGCAATTTACTTCATCTTAAAGCTTAGAGGTAGCGGATCTCAAATAAAGAACTATGTCGACAACTATTTCTCCGTGGACAAGTTTGCTGCAACTTATGCAGAAAACGTACCACCTATGGCCAATGAAAATGATTGGGAGATTGTCGATCCAGGGTTCAAACTTCAACCACCAGTTCTTAGGAGGCCACCTGGGAGGCCTACAAAGCTAAGGATCGAAGCCTCCACCGATAAAGGTTCAAGGCTGGGAGCTAGGAAAAGGAAATGCAAACATTGTGGCGGATTCGGCCATATCAAGAGGTTGTGCAAAAACCTAGTTACACATGATATTGTCCCTATTCACACCCCAGTGGCAGAAAATGAGGCTTCTTAGCCTGAACTGGAGGAAGAGCAGCGCGAAGATGGTAATGAGAACTTGGAGGAAAACGTATGTAAGCAGCCAATTTATGAAGAAGTGGAGGTGCCGGCGAGAAAAGTGTGTGACAAGAAACAAAAGGGTAAGCGGAACAGAGAGGAAAGGGCAAATAATGGAGGTGTATTAGAATATGAAGAAGGTGCAGGGGTGATTGAGGATGTTCTTGATGATCTTTTGGCTAACTGCAGGAGAAATAATAAATCCCTGCCAATTTCATCTTTGTACGATTCTTCGGATGAAAGGTAAGCTTAAAAAATATTTTATTTGTTGTTTTATCATTTTTATCCTCATCAACTGATGTTTAATGCAGCATGGGCTAGCAGACTAATTGGAGGAGCAGAAATATGTGGGCACAGTAACGTCGTATCTTGAAATATATCATTGAAACTAAACTAGTCGTGTCGTCTTTATTTATATCTGGCGTGTGCAACGTGTCCGTGATGGGGTCATGTGGACAAGATTACAATTTTTTAAAATATTATTACATTAATTTTTTACCTGCGTTTGGATGCGGCTACTAGTTCCCATCTCCCTTGCATTCCCATCTCCTTTGGCGCACTCCAGAATTATGGTTGTGCCATCAAGTAGCAGAGTCAGTGTATTGTCCCATCAAATGTGAACGCAATGACTTTGTTTGTTTAGAGTTTGACGACTTTTGATTAGTTTGAAAGACAGAGAAACCTAAAACATGTATCTAGATATGTTTTGGGTATAGACACATTTATTAAATATCTAAATAAAACTAAGTCAGTTATATCTGGAAAGGAGTAGTACACTATTACAACACGCTCGATCCCTTCTCCTCTGGTGCACTCCAAATTATGGCGGTGCCATCAATTGCTTGGAGCAGAGTCAGAGTATTGTCCCATCAGATATGCCAGGAACGCGTGAACTTTATTTTCAGGATCGGACGAGTTTCTATTGACTAGTTTCAAAGACAAAGACAACTAAAACATGGCCAACATATATAGATTTTGACGATAATCGACCATGAATCAAGTGACCCAGATCCAAAGAGGGCATTAAGATACCGTACATAGATTTAATGTATGCTTTAGTGGCCCTAATCGACTATGACGCTCCCACAGTCTCCATCATTGAAGACGTTGTCCGCGTCGCCTCCAGCCTCCTCCGTGTCGGAAACGATGCCGACGTTCTCGGCAGCGTTCCTCCTCCTCGTGGATTCTTCATGGCGTGCTGCATCGATAACGGTGGAGGTCGTATGCCCAGGCACTGCCCAGAAGCACTACATCCCTTCGGGGTTGCGCAGATCCGGGTGGATCTCCCGCCGGTGGGTTCCGCACAGCTCAATCAACACAGCCCGCTCCTTCTTGAACAACTTTTGCCAGTACACGCTCGTGTGCGAGAACTGTGCCATTGCCCTCTTCTGCTCCGATAGCTGGCTGCAGCGCTCCCCAATCTGCCTCACCAAAACGTTGTCGTGCAAGAGTGGCACGACAGGAACCCGGCGTAGCTGAGCTCGAAGCCTGTTGGAAGCCTCACGAACGGCAGCGCGAGTATGTCATAGTGGGCGAACATCTGAGCCTCGTGCAAGCTGAGTTTGGGCCTCTCCCTCTCCATGGCGATGAAGGAACACGATCTGAGCTTCGGCCCCGAGGTTAAGGGGATAAGGGCAAGGACATGGGCCCAACGTCGTTGCCACTGCCAATCAGTTCGCAGAACAGACTTCTCGCGGATCGCCCTCGCGAAGGACATCCTTATCGTCCACGCACCCCGATCCTACGGCGCCTAACAATCGGGGATCGGGTCTTCTAGAAGCCCATAGTGGTTGCTGGTTAGCTCTGCGTCCCGATTGTTTGTGGCCAACGGCTGTAGTTGAAAATAATACACATTTCAATGACACTGGTGGATCCATGTGTGGTCTCTGAAGAGAACACATGCAATGACTCTAGCTATGGTTAATGACAAGAACACACATTTCAATGACACTAGTGGATCCATATGTGGTATGTTAAAAGAACACACATGCAATGACACTAGCGGATCCATGTGTGGTCTCTGAAGAGAACACACATTTCAATGACACTAGTGGATCCATATGTGGTATGTGAAAAGAACACACATGCAATGACTCCAATTGTTGTTAGTAAAAAGAACACACATGCAATGCCACTGGTGGATCCATAGGTGGATTCTGAAAAGAGAACACACATTTCAATGATACTGGTGGATCCATATGTGGTATGTGAAAAGAATACACATCAAATGACTCCAGTTGTGCTATGTGAAAAGAACACACATGCAATGACACTGGTGGATCAATGTGTGGTCTCTGAAGAGAACACACATCCAATGACTCTGGTTGTTGTTAGTAAAAAGAGCACACATTTCAATGACACTGGTGGATCCATATGTGGTATATGAAGAGAACACACATGCAATGAGTCCATTTATTGTTAGTAAAAAGAACACAGATGCAATGACATTGGTGGATCCATGTGTGGTCTCTGAAGATAACACACATTCCAATGACACTGGTGGATCTATATGTGGTATGTGAAAAGAACACACATGAAATGACTGCAGTTGTGGTATGTGAAAAGAACACACATTCAATGACACTTGTGGATCCATGTGTGGTCTCTGAAGAGAACAAACATCCAATGACTCTGGTTGTTGTTAGTAAAAAGAGCACACATTTCAATGACACTGGTGGATCCATATGTGGTATCTGAAGAGAAAACACATGCAATGACTCCAGTTGTTGTTATTAAAAAGAACACACATGCAATGACACTGGTGGATCCATGTGTGGTCTCTGAAGAGAACACACATTTCAATAACATTGGTGGATCCATATGTGGTATGTGAAAAGAACACACATGAAATGACTCTAGTTGTGGTATGTGAAAAGAACACACATGAAATTACACTAGTGGATCCATGTGTGGTCTCTGAAGAGAACACACATCCAATGACTTTAGCTGTTGTTAGTAAGAAGAGCACACATTTCAATGACACTGGTGGATCCATATGTGGTATGTGAAATGAACACACATCAAATGACTCCAGTTGTTGTTAGTAAAAAGAACACACATGCAATGACACTGGTGGATCCATGTGTGGTCTCTGAAGAGAACAAACATTTCAATGACACTGGTGGATCCATATGTGGTATGTGAAAAGAACACACATGAAATGACTCCAGTTGAGGTATGTGAAAACAACACACATGCAATCACATTGGTGGATCCATGTGTGGTCTCTGAAGAGAACACACATTTCAATGACACTGGTGGATCCATATGTGGTATGTGAAAGGAACACACATGAAATAACTTTAGTTGTGGTATGTGAAAAGAACACACATGCAATGACACTAGTGGATCCATGTCTGCTCTCTGAAGAGAACACACATCCAATGACTATGGTTGTTGTTAGTGAAGAGAACACACATTTCAATGACACTAGTGGATCCATATGTGGTATGTCAAAATAACACACATGCAATTACTCCAGTTGTGGTATGTGAAAAGAACACACATGCAATGACACTGCTGGATCCATGTGTGGTCTCTGAAGAGAACACACATTTCAATGACACTGGTGGATCCATATGTGGTATGTGAAAAGAACACACATGCAATGACTCCAGTTCTTGTTAGTAAAAAGAACACACATGCAAAGACACTGGTGGATCCATAGGTGGATTATGACAATGACATTGGTGGATCCATATGTGGTATGTGAAAAGAACACACATGAAATGACTCCAGTGGTGGTATGTCAAAGGAACACACATGCAATGCCACTGGTGGATCCATATGTTGTATGTCAAAATAACACTCATGCAATGACTCTGGTTGTTGTTAGTAAAAAGAACACACATGCAATGACACTGGTGGATCCATAGGTGGATTGTGAAAAGAGAACACATGCAATGACACTGGTGGATCAATGTGGCATGTGAAAAGATCACACATGCAATGACTCCAATTGTTGTTAGTAAAAAGAACACACATGTAATGACACCGGTGGATCCATGTGTGGTCTGTGAAGAGAACACACATTTCAATGACACTGGTGGATCCATATGTGGTATGTGAAAAGAATAGTCATGAAATGACACTAGTTGTTGTTAGTAAAATAACACACATGCAATGACACTGGTGGATCCATAGGTGAATTGTGAAAAGAACACACAAGCAGTGATACTGGTGGATCCATATGAGGTATGTGAAAACAACACACATGCAATGACTCTGGTTGTTGTTAGTAACAAGAACACACATTTCAATGACACTAGTGGATACATATGTGGTATGTGAAAAGAACACACATGAAATGACTCTAGTTGTTGTTAGTAAAAAAAGCACACATGCAATGACACTGGTGGATCCATAGGTGGATTGTGAAAAGAACACACATGCAATGACTCTGGTGGATCCATATGTGGTATGTGAAAAGAAGACACATGCAATGACTCTGGTTGTTGTTAGTAAAAAGAGCACACATGCAATGACACTGGTGGATCAATAGGTGGATTGTGAGAAGAGCACACATGCAATGCCACTGGTTGTTGTTAGTAAAAAAGCACACATGCAATGACACTGGTGGATCCATAGGTGGATTATGAAAAGAACACACTTGCAATGACACTGGTGGATCCATATGTGGTATGTGAAAAGAACACACATGCAATGACTCTAGTTGTTGTTAGTAAAAAGAACACACATGCAATAACACTTGAGGATCCATGTGTGGTCTTTGAAGAGAACACACATTTCAATGACACTGGTGGATCCATATGTGGTATGTGAAAAGAGCACACAAGAAATGACTCTAGTTGTTTTTAGTAAAAAGAACACACATTTCAATGACACTGGTGGATCCATATGTGATATGTGAAAA